>JAKWBJ010000014.1:107500-707500 GCA_023159175.1 Wohlfahrtia magnifica
TTGAAAATTGTTAAAAAACAATTTTATTTCTCTGAAATTTTCTAATTCGAAATCGGCGTAAAATGTTCTTATTTTTAGTGCCATATTTGCGACCTTTGATTTATAAAATGTGCTGAGTTCGTGTAAATTACACTTAAATTAAATGAAAATTCGGCTTGTGTGACAGACTTTTACCGTAATTTTCTATTTTCAACCGAAATCAACTGTAATTTATTTTAATATATAAAAACTAAGATAAAAAATAAGACAAAATCTAAATCACGATCATATAAAGACAACAACAGCTCTAGTTCAAGTGAATACAAAATGAATTTAATAAACATAAAAGGAATAAAGCGCATAGTGTAACTATGATGTTTCTAATTGTTACAGCAGCAGGTTGTGCAACACACATAAAGAGAGAGAGAGAGAAAGACACCAACAATTCTAACACAGAATTGCATGCAGGGTTGTCAGAACTTTTTTAAGCTTTTTAGCTAGATCCAATTTCAAAAATCGCCAAAATCGCCAAATCATCTCTTTTTACATTTTGGCAATAAAATTTATATTTTTTAAAATAATTGTAATATCGTATTTTTTATTAATATCGTATAATTCATTTTTTTATGAATTCATACTTTTAAATATCTTTGATTGTTTTATTTCGGAGTTATTTTTTAATTATTCGTTTATCTTATTAATATCGTATTATCATGAGCACTATGGGTATTGTTTATTTATTTATTTTTTTTTTCTATCTTTACTTATCACATGGATGTGAATATGAAATATCATGTATGCTCACATACATGATGATGGTGATAAAAATATATTAACCCATATGATCATTATTAAAACTTTAGTGAGACAGAGATAGAATGATGCTATCTTTTATAGGCTTGTAATAAATTAAGTATATGTTATGTATTAACGATAGACATACATGACAACGGTATTATCACATGATATTAACATAAATTCCATAGGTGAGAGAGAGATGTAGTTAAAGATATAGGTTTTGGTAGGATAAAATGAGAAAAATAGAGTGGAAAAATGAGCTTTTTATAAGTATAAAAGGGCACTAGTTCGATAAGCGTGTCATTTTATTAAAGAAGTTAATTTTAAGATCGAGCTGGAAGCGTAAAGATTAACTGAGTGAGATAAGTGCCAAAGAAAAAAAAGGAAAAAAAAAGAAAAGTGAAAATTTTAAATTGAAAACTAGATTTTAAACATTTTAAAATTATAAGTATATTTTTTTTAAACGAAATAAAATAAAAAACGTTCATCATAAAAAAAAAAAAATAATAATAATAATAATAATAATAACAGGTAATTGGGGAAATTGTGAATTGTGATAATACAGAAAAATATAATTCCTCCTAGGTTACACGATTCCGGGGACGGCAACTAGACCTACGGGCCTACTGATGGTCTTACTCTACCCAGGAACACCACCTACAATACTACGCTGACAATTCCGTACAATTACTATTAAAAATCAATTGTGAAGATTGAAGAAGATTTGGTTGCTCATCTATACGAAGACTTCAATTTTGTGCCACATTCATTGTCCTCAAAGGTATCATCGTCACCTTGAAAGAAAACATCTACCATTGGTATTTAAAAGGTTATTGGTTTCATCTAACCAATAAACCAAGTAGTGGGTCCTAAGCTAAATACTAAACAATTGTTATTAAAAATAAGTTATTACATAAATATTATAAAAAACACCACGAAAATATTAACAATAAATCTACAATATAACCAAAGTTCTACCACTTTAAGTAAAATATGTTTAACTAAAGAAAACTCTACAATAAAATTAAAATACTCAAAATACAACCTAATTAAAAATCTACAATCTAACAACAACTATTAATATAAAGTTACAATTCTAAATAATATTAAAAATACTCTTAAATAATGATAGAATAATTAGAGTTTCCAAAATTTCCATAACCTACTTACAATTACCCCAAAATCTCTATTATATATTAACATGATTAATTTTTTTTAAATATATCTAAAAATGCTTAAAATATCCTCTAAAATCAAAAGAAAATACCCTAAATATGATTACAATCTACTCTAACGTAAACTAATTAGCCTTACATGTAAAAATTTGATTAATAATTAAACTACATTAAAACTTAACCTAACCATATATAATTATTTTAACCTAATCATCGATATGAGTCTAAATTTGTCTAAAATCCCTATTCACCTTATGAAAATATTCCTAATTAATACTTAATACGACTAACCCTTAATTAAAACCTAATCTGAAAACCCTACATATCTATTTAAATTGTGCTTAAAATATCATATTATTACCAAAAGATCTTTTGTTAAACATAAATATTGTACAAGTATAACAGTTTTAAACAAAAGAGAAGCTTAAAAAATTGCAACAACAACGACCAGTCATCGGTTTGGTGGAGGCCTTCAACAAGCAGCGATGGATTTGATAACAAGAGTATCAAAAACTGTAAGTGATTGATTTATTTTTATCACACTCTCTTTTATTTCTTTTATTGTTATACTTAACAATACTCTTTTAACATTATTTTCTATATTTACTTGTAATCAAAGAGATTTTAAGATCGAAAAATAAAATCGAAATTGAACTTATGAGAGATTTATACGAAAAAAAAAAAAATAAAAAAGGGAATTAAAACTTAAGATCTCTTTGATGACGAATTAATTTATAAGTGTATCTTTAGATAAAAAATGTTTTATATCTTTACACTCTTTATTACACTCATGAAAATAGTGTTAGTAAAAATATTATAGAAAATTTAGGAATTGTTATTATTATTATAAAGTATGAGGATAATTTTAATAAATATTTGTATATGCTTTGAAATATGAAATAATTTGGACTTTTAAGTAAAACTTAGGTATCGGCTGAAAAGTTGGTGTTTGGGGTTTCTAACATATACTTAGGCCAATAGAAACCATAGGAAGGGAGGGTATAGAGGCCGAGAACCTTGACATCTGGGTTCTCTAACATTGGTGTGTAAGAAGGTTTGGGAAACAAATGTGTTGATAGTAAGGGGCTTGTTAAAGCGCACGTGATTTTTTTTTTTTTTTTTTTGTTAATGCTGCAAAGTAACTCAGGTAAACAAGATCCCGCCCATTTCTCTATAAGCGAGCTAGCTAGCAAGCACGTGCGTACAGTTTAACCGGGTACCTCACGAGTCTGTTTTAGAGCGAAATCTTTTGCGTTCACTACAATGTTCTCCTTTTGGCAGCAGCAAAAGTTGAGATTTAGAGTAGACCAGCAGGGACTTTCATTACGGAAATGACGGCCAATGTAGTAGAACCAGAGTAGCAGAGATCTCTTCTTATCTCTTCATCCCATAACAGCCCAGGAATTTTATTACATAATGAAAAAAAAATGTTAAAACAAATAAAAAATAATATGTTCCGATTTCTTAAATTTCACCAAAAGTGGAGAAAGTTCGCCATAATATATATTTTCTTAAGAAAAATATTAGGAAAAACAAAAGGTGCAAAATGTTTACTATATAGTATATAGTTTATAGATTGCTAAAAGCTAAAAAACTATAAAAAATAATTTTTATGGTTGATATAAAATATATTTTGTATATACATTTGTAGTCTCATTATTGTTATATATCTAAAACTTTATACACTTTTTCTTCGACACATTTCACATTGCCTTGTATTGAAATTAAATTATACTATGCGACAAAAAAAAAAACGAAGATAAAATACCTAAAAAGTTATACTATTTTTCTAATAAACGCTATCGAGTATAACAAGATTCAGTTTTTGAAATTTTCTAAACACTTCCAAAATCTTTAATTACGGCTACAAAAAATGGTTTTTGGTTTATCTATCTGATCTGAAGCTATCTGATTTGAAGCTTTTCAATGGACTTAAAGAGAGGAGAAGTAGACCTTTTAAATGATGATATGATATATTTCATAGCCCTGAGGTGTAAATATGTAAGAATTTTTCAAGCAAATACATTAATTTTTTTCCACATTTGTTAACTTTAAAGCTTTGTTCGTACCATTTATGAATTTCAATCTTTTGTTACCAGTTGCCGACAATTGCATTATATAAGTAAACTGGAACCTAAAAATCTATTAATTTCAGGTCTCGTTGCCGAGAACACAATTGAAGTTCAACTATCATCTATAATCGACACATTAAAATGACTGTGTTCACGAATTTCATACATAAAAATACCAAAATAATAATTTTAATTTTTCGTATTTTTTGTCAAAAATAGCCAACAAAATCGCCAATTAATCTACAAATAGCCAAAAAGTCGCCAAACCGAAAATTAAAACGTTATAACTTCACGCCACGTTTGGCGAGAAATCGCTAGATCCGTCAACCCTGATAGCATGTAATAATTGACGAAGTTTTGTTGTTTTTGTTACTATTATTATTGTTGTTGAATAAAATATTGTTTACATTGCAAACAGTGCTGTAATGCATGCATGTTAAATATGTTGTTTTAAACCACACAAAATTTTCAAAAACTATTTTGTTTTTAAATAAAATTATTGTTCTATAATAAGCGAATACAATTACATATAAATTAAGTATGTGTGCGTATACCAATCCACATACTCTTGGATAGTACAAGTAAGTACAACTAAAAATGAGTATAATTTTTAACAGGTATATAATAAATGAGTATAAGCACACACATACACATCCACCGTTGGGAAAATTAATTGTTGTTGAATGGCACATATAATGTGCACAAGTATGTACATATGTATGTATGCTTAAAGGATAACATATCGTCTATCCATATTACATTTATATATACATATATGTGTGTGTGTTTTTGTGGGTTCCGGCATGTGAGTTTTGTAATTGTATGTATTATATATATATATATATATATATATATATATATATATATATGTGTGTATATTGTAAAATGAAACGTAATTAAGCCAACATAAATTATAATTGAATTATTATGTGAGATCTTAACCACAAACTCGTATACAAATTGTTATTGTTAAATTTATAACTTTAGCATTTTTGTTATTGTTTTTGCTCTTCGTTTTTCATTGTTTTCAAAAATGATGTTTAATGAGAAATTCATTTTATAAGCACAAGTATGTACACATTTAGTATTTTCTCCGATTTGTTTAAAAATTTAACTCAAAACGGTAGATTTTATATTTAAGAATAATTATTATGAGTTTATTGCTCAGATAACAATTAAGTCATGTCCAGTTTATTCTGACTATTGTACAATCCTTCTACGTGTTTATAAACCAATTATGTTTTAAATATTTGGGAATTTTTTAGTAAGAAAAACAAGAAAGAAAAGAATTTAATGTGAACATTTTATATGAAAAATTTAGTATAAATATACTTTGTACATATGTGGTAGTAAATGGTATTGAAAATAATGAACATACATACGTATGTATAGCACTTGAATTTCAATTTATTTTTATTAAATTTTTTGTCTTTTAAGGGGTCATTTTTGAATTTTAGTTGCCTGCAGTATAATCCTCTTAAAATAATAATAATTTAAATATTTGAATAGGATTTTTAAAATTGATTAGATTTGGCTGATGTTCACGTAATAGGAGTACAAGTAAAAAAATCAAAATTAATTTATTTTGAAATTTATAGTTTTATAAAAAATATTTTTTTCTTTTTGTATAAACAATACAAATACTTTTAAAAAATATCTGGTTACAGTCGTGCAGATAATAATACAAACACATGAGTATAATAATAAATATTCACTCTGTAACAAAAGAACTAAGAATTTAAACCGGCAACATTTACATGTAAAGGTCAGAAGAGAATTCTTAAATAAAAACAATTGTGGAAGTACATTAATAAGTTAAGAGTTTAAATCTAGCCCTCCTGACACTGGTACCACGGTACCCGATCATTCTTTAAAATCAAATTTTTCTTAAACAAAACAAAATATTTGAATTGAGGTTCCGCAAGTTCCTTCAACTAAACATTTTGAAGGGTTTTTTTTTTATATAAATCGTAGATAACTTTTTTCATTTCAGCAATATGAGGTATACATATATATACTTCATGAAAGATCGGACCTAAAATACTATTGTGGTGGAAACAAATTTAGTTGGCTAAGTGTCGATCCTTTACTTTCAAGGACAAAGCAAAGTGAAAATACACATGTACTTAATAAAAACTAAAAGTGTAAAGAAAACACAATTTTGCTAATAGTGCCCAGTGTATTTCAAAAGACATAACCGAATAATACTGTACAGATAAGTACACCTAAGATCGATCTCATTTAAATAGTGAAATATCAATTAAGAACTAATTTTACCGCTAATTTTACCGATATTTTTTATATTTGAAAATGTTGAACTGTTCTAATGTTTTGGCAAGGGAAAGATCAGGCATATTTTTTATATAATATTTATTTAATATTTTTTAAGTTCCAGCAAACGGAAATTTTAAAATATAATTTTTGTAATTTGGTCTCGTATTTAATAAATTTTAAAAGGTATACTTTACTTTATTATAATCGAAACTATAGCTGTAAGAATTTTTACATTTTTTTTTGTTGTATCTTTAAAAATACAAAAGGTTCAATAACCTACTTTCTCCTAAGTAAATTACATCTTTTAAAATGGTCACAATATCTCAAATTTCTGACTATGAACTTTTGTTTTTTTATCTATTAGTTTCAACGCAGTATTTAAACTTTTAACTATTTAACACAGTGTTTAAAGATGTTTTAAAATGAATTTATGTTTTGCATAAAATAATTACAAATTTATAATTAATTTAAAATGTTTTAAATTATCTATTATTGTTGAAAATATTATAGAAAAAAACATATATATTCCATTATATTAATAAATTATTAATTAACACCAGAATCATAACAGATCAGCAAATATCTGTAGGAAAACATAAAACAAAAGTATTTACAACATAATTATTTACTTTATTTTTATTTTATTTTAATTATTTTTAATTTAATTTACCTCAAATAATATTGAAGATTTAAATTTACTACTCTTTTAATCATTTGTCTTAAATAAAGTTGATATTAAGCAACTAACTAATTCCCAATAAATCCTTTATAGCAATATCCACACATTACACCTTGACAATTGAGAAGAAGAGAATATCGAATCTGTGGGAAATTAATTGCGAACAATTAGTCCTTCAGTAGGTGGCATAACTTTAAACATTGTGGAGTGCCAATTATGCACATGAAATGTATGTATATGAAGCGCATTTGAAACGTGTAATGACACAAACTATTGTTATAGAATCCTTTGTCGGTTGTATATTTAATAAAGAGTGATGAATTTTCTCACTCGAACAACAACAAATATACGTATTCACATGAGAATTATTAACACCTTTCACTTTACCCTCAAAGCTAGAATATATATTGAAGAAAGGAACCTTAACGAATTAAAATATACTTCTTCTTAATTAAAATTACACAAATTATTATACTGTGACACAAAAAAAGGAAATTAAAAAAATATTCTTAATTTTAATTAAGTCAACTAGATCAACACTAAAATGTGAATCATATGCTCAAAATCTCTAAAGGTAAAGGTTATGCGATTGTCAAGGCATTAAGCATGCGTTACATACATACCTACGTATAAAGCATTGCAATTACGATTATATCTATATATTTGCAAGAAAAAATGAAATCATGAAATACGAACTAAAGGGAAGTAAAACGCTTAAATTTGCAACTTATTTCAACTTTAATTAAGCAAAATATATATTAAAACCAAACGAAAGCACGTAAGAAAATTATAGCCAGTCAATATCGACTTTTTGATACCGTACATTACAATTTAACCCTGCTGTTATATTTGGACCATTTGGTAAACATTTTTTTTTAATTCTTCACAACTTTTAAACAGTTGTACATATTACATTTTTTCGGTTCACATGTTATTAAATTGAAACAGAATTTTATTCAATATTTCAAGTGTCTGACATAAAGCTGAAGAGAGATAAATTAAAAATATAGTATACTAATCTTAGATTATGGACCGTTTGGTCCAATTTATATTTTTCTTTGATTAAAGTGAAAATACTACATTTTTTGGCTTTATGAATACTAAATTTGATTTTATTGGAAGTCCTTGTTAAATACGATCTGGCCAAAATGTTTTCCATTTGCTTTTACAAATAAATCAACTGCAAGTGGAGCATATAATCGCTTCTTGACAAAAAGCATTCTTTGACAGTGAAGTTGCTCTTTTGCCTTCTTGAAAATCGAGGGTGCTTTTGACAATATAGGCTTTGACTTTATTACTAGATTATTGAAACGACATGGAGCGGGGAAGTCGATTATGATTTGTTCATTCCTAGTGGCAAGATCACTGGCTCGTTCCTCGATGCAAAAGATATCTGTGATATCGTTATGTCGACGTAATTTGGTATGCTGAAGACCTTGTTATTGCAGTCATTCTGAATTCATATTGGTGCACACAAGAACAACCATCGGTTAATCTTTCATAGACGATTATTTTATGTTATACAATGAGACTGTATTTCTTTTCTGGGTACTACCATCAATTTTTCTACGGAGGTAAAGTATTTAGAAGTCTTGACATGAGGCTTAGTTGAAACTCGCAAAAGGGTACTGGCCAGATTAAGGCGACAAGGCTCTTTTGGCAATTGGCTCCATCTATAGTACAGCAGGTCTAAGGGGTACACATTTGCGGTAATAGCAGGAAGGATTCTATCCATTCTACGCAGGTAGATCTGAAAACCATTTTCTGTCCAGCATGTCACGCCTATAGAACTTTGCTTTGGAAGAAGATTCAAGGCTTAAGTGCCAGATCGGAAGTAATGGCTGAGCTCAATCAAAAATGATATACCAATGGATAGTCGCATGGGTCGTAGTGTCCTGCAACTCTGTCAACAATTGTATTATTCAATTGGAGGTTATTTAATTCGATTTTTACAAAATATTCTTTAATAATATATTTACACCATGTATTTCGTGCACTTCGTTATTTTTTAGGTCAGCATAATCGACCGAATGTGTCCACAATCGGGAGAATTGTGCGAAAATTTCAGCAAACCAGGTTTGTAGGAAATGTGAAAACACTTGTGCATGCTCTGGTGCGGTTTATGGGCTGGAAGCGTCAGCCGGCCGTACTTCTTCGAAAATAAGGTCGGCCAAACAGTTACCGTCAATGGTGTTCGCTATCGCGAGATGATAACGGGGTTTTTCATGTGATTGACGCCATGGATTTCTTTGTTTGGGGATATTAAAAAGAAAGAGTGTATGTACGCCAATAATCCAAGAACAATTCAAGAGCTAACGATGAGATAATTCGCCACATTGAGGACATTCAAACAGCGAACTTAATAATTTGAGGTCTCGTGTAAAACTGCTTATGTATGTAAACACATATATATTTACTGACAAATTCCTATCCAACAGATTTATATTCAAGACATAGTTTGTACAAAAACTTTAATGGTTTAAATTTATGATTGTGCAGAATTTCAGTGCAACTACAACAAACCAAAGTAATATTTTATAATTGATTATATCAAATTATATTGACCAATTACATATATGTATGTGTACATTCAAACAAATAAGTTTTATTTTTTGTTGTTGATTGACTGAAGAATTAACAGGGATACACAGATAGGCTAATATGCAGAAAATTAAAAAATTGATCTAAATTCGATCCCTATGTTCTAAACTGGATATTAGCTTAAATATGTATGCATTTAAATATCTTCACGAGCCCATTATAACTACCATGGGGTAGAACAGGGTAACAAAAACAAAAAAGAAATGCACAATTACTTAAGAGTTCAGAAGGTACGTGCTTGTTAAAGTACATCCATTGGCATTGAAACACAATCGTACACACACAGAACTTTAGGCACCAAAGTAACTTATTGCCATTTTATTCACTTATTTTCTTGTACACACACACATACACACACACTCAAAAATAGGAATGCAAAGAGTCACATGTAGCATAATATAATTTATCTTGCAACTGCACTTGCAATTTCCGTTTTACATTCATATACTTTTTAATTTACCACCACTTTTGGAGTATTAACTACGTGTTTGAACAGTGGAACATAATTCTTAGGAATAAAGCCATTTATAGCATAGTTATATTATCGGGTATTAGGTAAGATTTTCCATGTATTTTCAGCATTTTTATAGTTTGCTCCACTGTCCAACATTTCTGCACACATTTTAAGTCACTTGTTCGCACATTCATACATACGCATACATACATATGCGAACCCCATATTAAAACATTTGTTTGTAAGTCTCTATTATCTGTGTGTATGAATGCGTGCGACAGTATTTAATAAGAGAGGTTGCAAAAAGGGCATCATCATAGGTATGCGAGCGGCATCAGATTTTTGGTGTATGTGTATGTGTATGTGTATGTGTAATTGTGGACTTATTACATAATATGCCATTAATAAAAGTGTTTAAAGTTCACTTAAGTGTTGAACTGAATGACTGCTGTAGCTTTAGTTTTATCGAAAAGATCTGCTCCTTTTTTTACTTCCATATTCACTCACAATGTCTTCTTCTTCTTTCCTTTTCTATGTTAAACACCAGCAATAATAAAAGAAAACTCATATATAACCACCAGATGCCATACAAAGTATAAACAAGTTAGGGAAAAGCCATAATGATGGTAATAAAACATTTTTAAAGTCTTGTAAAATCGAAAGATAAGCCATGAAATCAGCAAGGAAGAGAACGAAATGAAAGTCAAAAAATAAAAATGAAATTCTTACTGTATCTGACTCTTTTCGGGCTTTTCAATGATTTCCTTCGTTAAAAAGCACTGATTTCGAAATTGAACATAAAACTTGAATAATAAAGAAATAAATTAATAAAGAAGATGTTATTGAAAGACTTTTATTTTTTCAGAGCAGTAAACACAAAGAATAATACAATTAGTGATTGCAGCCATATAAATATTGTACATGCATTTGTTAAAGAGAATATATGAAAACATACTAACGATTAAAGACGAAAAATACTTTCCTTACTTTTTAGATTTTCAGTGGTTGGAATGGATTTAAAATTAATATAAAGCATCCGCCAAATAAATTTTTTTTTGAAAATGCTATAAAAAAAACTACTGAATATTTTCTCAAACTCCTTTTTTTATTTGAAAGAACAATCCTTCCGGTTAATAATGGAAAATAATCTTATTCAAATGGCTGCCTCGGCTAGCCATGCAGTACCCTACACGATCGGTCCAATTTTTAAGCACATTATCAATTGTGTGCAGCTGTATTGTTCTTTAAAGCGTCAATTGTCTCTGGCTTGTTGGCGTAACACTTATCTTTGACGGCACCCCACAAATAATAGTCCAAGGGTGTCAAATCGCAGTTCCGAGGTGGCCAAACGACATCAGCTCTGCGGCTGATAATGCGATCTCCAAAAACGGGACGCAAAACATCGAGTGTAACTTCGGCTGTGTGGCACGTAGCGCCGTCCTGTTGAAACCAAATGTTGCTAATATCCTCCTCTTCAATTTTTGTGAACAAAAATTCGTTCAACATGGCCCGATAACGATCGCCATTGACTGTAACGGCCACTCCTTGCTCATTTTCGAAGAAAAATGACCAATTATGCCTCTAGACCAAAATCCTCGCCTTGGGTGTATCGGCTTTTCAATGTTTGCGTGCGGGTTTTCTGTGCCCCAAATGTGACAATTTTGCTTGTTTGCATACCCGCCAAGATCAAAATGAGCTTCATCTGAAAAGATGAATTTTTGGCAAAATCGGCATTTTCTGTAAGTCGATCGCAGGCCCAGATTCCCAGCGTTGTTCAAGCGTATACACAACCATATTCGTTCAGCGGAAGGATAAAACTAATTATCTGTCAAATCAGACATGAGCTAAGTGTTACCATTCACCAAATAGGCACTAGTTGAAAAAAAAAACGTTAGATGGCGGACCCTTTATATTACTTATTTATGTTTTACTTATACTTAAATAATTACTTTTATGAAAAACATTATGCTGGGTTATCACTTATCTAGATATATCGTTACGAAAATAAATATGCCTAAAAGAAACACATATCAGCGCCTTTAAGACTGTATTGTGAGAATATGGTATATTTGTTAATTATGTGTCACCCTATCAATCTCGTACTTATTCGCGTTATCTGGTAGCACTACCAATTCGACCATCTTTACGTTACATTTGAATTAAAGTATATAGAATAGAGGATATGAGGAAATGTATGGAACTATTCAAACTGTAGGCAATTAGGTATATAAAGAAGCTGCTTTACCTACACGTGAGTAGTTATCGTGTTGCTGTGTTGTATAAACGAATATTGAGCTGTTGTATTAAGACAAACTGTATAAAATTTATAGTGTAAAAAGTTTTAAACAATAAAAAAAGTGTTTATTTTATTTTTAACAATATTGTTACGTTTTTCACTTTTAGAAACATTTAAAAACGCTTATTAAATGAGTTCGTAGATTGCAGATAAAATAAAAATAATTTTATATTTGGTTTTAAATAAAATTATTCTTTATTAAAACAGTTTTATGTTCCACGACCCGTAACCTTTTCACAAGCAATAAAAATAATTATTCTTAATTCTTTTCACCACATAAACTGACTGCTGTCCTCATCGATGTGCTTTTAATATGGCTGAGTAAACATTAACAAAAAATCTCTCGAACATCTCGATATTTCAGGAAGATTATATTTCTTTACTTTTCTTTCGTTTCAGTTCCTGTAAAGCAGTTCAATGATAAAAAATTTGTTTGTTTCAGTGCTTATTGTGTTGTTGTTGTTTCTTAATTGTTTAGTTGGCTGCTCGCTTTGTTGTTGTTGTTTATTTTTATTTCTAAACAAGCACGCAGTTATTTTTGTAACTTTTGTTAATTTTACTGCCCTCATTTTTGTTCGATGGTCGTTGTTAGTGAAGAGTTTATTTATCTTTCTAACATTTAAATAAATTACAGGGTGCACAATGCAATTTTATGATTTTTTATTATTATGATTTTTTATATTTTTTACTCCTTTCTAACATTTCTTTCTAAATAGTTGATTAAGTTGCGTTAAGCAGTTTTAAACAAACTACTTTATACTATGCGTCAAAAAAAAAAAGTTGAAATACCTGGGAGTTACGGTAAAAACTGCGTTTAATTACATTCACGCATTTAAAAGCTAACAACTTAGTGGAATATTAACCGATTTTAAGTTTGTTAAGTTGACTTAATTCAAAATTAGTAGTTTTTTAGGCCAAGTTTACTGGCAACACAGTTTCAAAACCATCAACATTTGTTATCTAACCTAAAATGTTTAATAACAACGCCATTAGCACAGTTCATTTTTGGGCTCTCATACATTTTTTTAAACAGTACATTTGAGAATTATACAGATGATGTTACATATGTACACTATTGGAGAAAATAAAGTTTAAAATACCTTCTTTATATTTTATCAGAGAAAAAAAAGTCAATTTGAATATTACTGTTAAAAAATTAATTGAATTTATTAATTTCGTTTACATTTCAATATAAAAACATAAAAAACTTATATATTTTAATTAAACTGTTTTTAGCAAAACAACATAAATTAAAATACTCCTTGCCTACGGTTAGACAAAATAAAGTGGAAATAATGGATTATGACCGCAGAAATATGAAGGGTAATAATCAGAACATAGTAACTCCTTTCAAGTAGTAGACCTTTCAAGTGGTATATACTACCCTAACCATTTAAGGTTCGTACTCTTTTATAATGATTGTATATTTGCGATTTGAATTGCTGAGAATCTTACAAAAATTGCCCGAATTTAGCGAAACTACATCTATTTGCAAGATAATTTTAACGTTTTTAAAAAATAAGATATATTTATAAACATATTGATTTCATTAGTAACAAAAATTGAAAAATAGCTTAAGTAATTTAAATTAATTTCAATTAAATATGACCATTAAAGGTTCGTACGACTTCTCAAATAACATTATTTATTCTCTTATTCATTAAACTTTTACACTCATCTAGGGTGATTGATCAAATAGTCATTTGAGTATCATTTTTTAAACGACGCTTCATTATTGCCAATACAGCCTCAATGGAATTCAGGTCTGGACTGGATGGCAGCAGTTCCAGTAGATTAATATTGTTTTCTATAATACATTTTTAGTCAATTTTGCTGTATGAGCTGAGGCGCCGTCTTATTGGAAAATAAATTCATTAAAACTTGTTAAGAGATAGCTATTGATGGCATTAAGTTTTCATTTAATATGTTAAAGTAGCGCATTGCATAAACGGAGTTTTCTATGAAGCATAGCTGCCGCTCCTTCGCTCATAGTAAACGTTTTCGTTTTTGTGCCACAGTTAAAAAAGTTTCCCTTTTGCCTTGGACAGTAGAATTCTATTTTTAATAGGTGCTGGTTATCAATTTACATTATGTACCTTGTAAAGCCCGTAATTTAGCTTTTTACTATATCGGGTGGGCCATCTATCAGTTTAAATTTGAACTAGCGGTTATTTCAAATCTGGCAATACTTATGTCATTCTATTCAGTCACAAAATTCGGTATATTATGCCCACTGAACGAAAAATATCGATTTACGCTTGAGCAGCGTTTGGATTTATCAGATATTTATTTCCAAAACAAAGACATTTGGCCAGAATTTGCAAAAAAAAAAAATCAAAAAATTGTAAAAAGCATCTTTTCGAATGAAGCTCATTTTCATCTTGGTGGGTACGTTAAAAAGTAAAATTGCCGTATTTGGGGCTCAGATAACTCAAACCTGGTCTTACAGCAGCCAATGCATTCATTACGGAGGCATTATTGGCTCGCATTTCTTTGAAAATGAGGACGGCGCAACATTTACGGTCAATGAAGACGACTATCGCACCAGGATAACTGATTTTTTGGTGCCCGCTTCATGGTATTTATGTAAACGATGTTTGGTTTCAACAGGATGGTGCAACTTGCCACACATCTCATATCACAATCGATTTATTGCTTCAAACGTTTGATGGCCGTTTAATTAGACGAAATGGTGATGTCAGTTGGCCACCAAGAAGCTGCGATATGACACCGTTGGACTATTTTCTGTGGGGCGCCGTCAAAGAAAAATGTTATGCCGTCAAACAAGAGACAACTGAGCATTTGAGGGCCAACATTCGTGATGTCTGTGATGCCAACGGAGGCAGCCATATGAATGAAATAATATTTAAATTCTAACCGGAACAAAATAAAAAAATAAATTTGGCAAAATTTCAAACCGTTTTTGTTTTATAGCAATTTTAAATTTAAATTAAACCACCCTAAATATATGTATCTAATAATGTGTTTCAATATGATTTTAAGAAATTTTGGACGTATTTCATCACAGCCAATTAAATAAAATTTAATATTATGACAGGCTCTTTCCACTTTCTCAAAAGTGGCATTCGCAAACTGAAAGCCAATGTTATCCAAAGTCTCACTTGTATTCGTAGGACCATAATAGTCGATTCTACATACAAGGCATTGGCTAAATGGCCAGTGCCCTTGTCTAAACACACATGTCGTCGAGAAAACCTTTTTAATCGAATGTAGCACCTCGATTGGTTACCATATCTGTTATGCAATAAATAAAAACTTTTAGTGCTTAAGATGAGTTCCAAAATAGTTTTACGTTTTTCGTCAAATATTTTTATATTATATATATGCAAACCATTTCTATGTTTGTTAAATTTTAAGTTTTGCATTAATTGAAAATTTTTTTATCAGACCATAACTGCAGCTTTTAATAAATTTTAAATAGGTTTGCATTGTTTTGAAATATACTCTGTCTGCAACCTGATCTCTAAATTCTAAATATCCTTAAAACAAGACGCAAAAAAACGTATTTTGACAACAACATTTTACGCAGAATGCAACATGATTTATGATGCAAATGCTATTTTGAGGGGATTTTTCAATGCTTTTTTGTTTAAAGTTTTTCGTTGACGCATTTTTGATTGGGTTTTTTCGATACTGCACAATAGAAAATCCACTCAATTTCTAAGCCTTAACAGAGATTAAGAATAAAATTCTGTACATTTTACTCTCTCATAAAAACTCACATCGGCACACACGCATATGCAAATAACAAATAAAAGCCAAAGTTTTTGTGTGTCTTCATTGCAATGAATGGTGGCAGTAGATTTTAATATTGGAAGAAAACCCACAGCTTTAGCTTATTTTTTTCCATTTTATCTGGCCTTTGTCAATATTTCTGGGTATTTTAAATTGACCCACTCCACCACTACCTTAAAAAGAAAGGGTGCACATGTTTGTTGTTGTATTTGTTTAAAACAAAACAAATTTGTTTTTTTGTATTTTTTATTAAACGAATTTTTTACAAAAGCCGGCCCTATACTGTATACACGATACACTGTAAAATTTTTGAAATTTTATGATTTTCAACATGTATATAATAGTACGAGTAGGTATACTACTCTTCTATTGCATAATAAGATAGATTTGTATGTGTATATTTTCCATTAATATCTATGCCAATCGCTACTTTCAATGGTCACATGGAGTAGGGTATTAAATATATACCGTAACTTCAGTTTTTATTGCATCGCTGATGGAAAAAATGACCGATGAGATAGATGAAAGTACTTTAGCCAACTATACCCCATATATGCACATAAATTAAAGAATAAAAAAGGCATATTAAATGCATATCATGGATAACTTACTTTTCCTTGAATGCGATTGGCTACTTGCGATGTTTGCCAATGTAGCACCCCTTTAACAATCAATGTTTGTTTGTATATATGTATGTTTGTTTGTTTATTTGTATGGCTTGAACGCATTATAGGCCATATAAATTTCAAAAATTTAAACTGGACGGTACTTTGCCCATAATAAGTAAATATTTATTAGTCTATATCTTCAAAATGGTAACAGTAAGAGTTTCTAAAATTGATCCAAATAGCTTCATAGTCAATATATATAAATCATTAGTCAAAAAGGCGGTACCTCCCATAGAAAGTAAATATTAATTTTAACATATCTTGAGAACGGTTAAAGTTAAAGTTTCTGAATTTGGTGCAAGTAGCTTCGTGGTCAATACAAATCATTAGATAAAAATAGGCGACAAGTGCGCATGCTACCTCCCATACAAACTAAATATTGATTTTTGTACATCAGGCGAGCGATTAAAGCTAAAGTTTCTGAATTTGGTCTATAAAAGTTCATATGACTTCGTAGTCAATACAAATCATCAATCAAAAAATTGACGTAAGATAAGTGGGCGTGTCATCACAAACACATAGTAAACATAAACATAGCTTGAGAGCGCAATAGCAGAAATTTTTAAATTTGGTTCAAACAACATCGGGCGATATTAAATAAGTGGGTGAGGGACCTTCCATACTAATTATGATTGTTTATATGTTGCTTTGCAGTCTATGCACATCAGCCAAAAAGCGAAAAAATTGAGTAAACGGGTATTGAACAAAGCTCTTTATATTCATATACTATATAAAAATGAATGTGTGTTTGTTTGAAAGCAATAACTATGCTGTGGTAGCGAAGCAGGCCGGGGTTTAGCTAGTTTTTCTTTAAAAATATATGGTTTTAATATTTTCAAACTGTCTGCTTGTAGCAATCCCGTTGTTGATAAGTTTATCTAACCCTTACTTGGTTGGTTTGTAACAGATCTTGTCTACAATGAGTTTTTCATTTATTTTTATTTTTATTTATATTTTTTTTATTTTATTTTTTATTTTTTTTCCATAAACCCTGTCATCATTATTAAACAAACATTTAACCATTGAGCCCACAAATGCAATCAAATGCTGATAAATAAGCATAAACAACACAGACTGCCAATATTTGTTGTTTGTCCAATGCAACAGCATAAAAAATAAAACAATTATGTCGGCATGTTGATGGCATAAACGTTTATGAAGTAACATTTGCATCTAGACAGAACCTATAGTTGGGCTAATAATGCACGGGTTACAGAGTGTCGATAATAAAAAGTTACTTAAATGGACGTCTGTAAGATATCAAAATTTTTATATAAATTCGTTAGGCCAATTGTTTCTTTATAAGAATCCAGTTTCAATGTGACACAGAAATTTGATTTATTTCCCTATTCCCACTCTCTTAGAACTCAATCCAAGTGATGTAATTTGACGCTTCTGATACATGTCACACTGTTTATAAGATTAAAAATATTGTGCTAAAAAAAGAAAAAACGATAAAAAGCAATCAGATAGAAGTTATTATTTTCCAAAAAAAAAGAAATGGTTTTTTCTTTATTTTTTTGTGTTGACCAACAATTCTACTGTTTGGTTTTATGTTGAAATTGTTCCCTACAACTTAACCTTACAAACACTCACACACATGCTTGTTCATCGATTTGACCAAGAACAAATCGGTCTTCAGTCGCATGCTCATAATCATACATACCATATATACAAACATATCTGGCCACATATATTAATGCAATTGAACACAATTGTTGTCATTTGTATGTTTGTTTTTTTTCCGTTATTGTTTTCAATTCCATTCACTCATTTTGTTTTACTCACAATTTGTTTTGTTCTGCTTTTCTACATTGTATTGTTATGGCCTTTTGTTTATTTATGTGTGTGTGTGTGTGTGTGTGTGTGTAAAAACTCTTTTTTTTCTGGTGTATTGTATTGGTTTACTTCTTTAATAACCCTTACACACAAACAAGCGCAAAAACACTCTTATATGGTTAAAAGAGTTTTGTGTGTGCATGTGTGTGTAATGAACTTATTGTTTGTATTTTATACAGTAGCGTATTGTGCTCTTTTCATGCGATTTTTCTTAAAAAAAATCCAATTGAAAAGATTGCAGTAAACAGTGATGAAGAAAAATTAGTACAATAGTACTTTAAATGGAAGCAATTAAATTTTAACCAGTGTATTTGTTCGATTCTTCCGGGAGTGGAAATCGAATAAGGTACTAGCAAATGTAACAATTATTAATATACACTATTGGACAAAATAAGTGGAAAATACTTCTTTTATATTTCATCAGAGAAAAAAAGAATCGAACCTAATATTATTGCTAAAAAATCAATTGAATTATTAAATTCGTTTAAAACTTATGTATTTTAATTAAATTATTTTGGCTCTCACCGTGTCTGATAAAATTCTAGTTTATTTGATGACTTCTGTCGGAAAACTGAACGAAAACCCGTTAGAAATTTGGAGACTACAAACAAAAAAGTTGCAAAACATTCAGCAAATTTTTATTTCTACAAAGTATTGAAAAGAAAAAAGGCATATAGAGCGTGGTTGAAAAACTCGGTTATAAATTGACGGTAGATTGCTCTAAAATGTAATATCTTTGGTAATATTAATTGCATCAGGCAACACTATGAGTGGAAATTTAGAATATTACCATTATATTTTGTTTTCATACAATATTATAGAAAAAATGAAAAGTGCGTCGCAAGCTGTGAAGTTTACGGAGACGATACTGTAACTAAAAAACAGCAACGAAATGGTTTGATCGTATTCGATCCGATAACACTGTGGAAAAGACAATAAATGTCCACAAATTTTCAAGAAATAAAATTTTCCGCTAAAAGAAAAAATTTTTTCGCGAATTTTAGTCAAAGTTAGATACATGCATTTAATTTTGAATAAAATCAGAAATAAACAACCGATTTTCATGACTTACAGCTTGTTTTATTCTCAACATTTTAAGCTTTAAGCAAAGATCTAAAATTTTCTTTCTTAAAATTTTTTATGACTTAAAAAAATTGCTCTAATTTTGCGCGTAAATTTTTTTTCGTACTTGCATTGAAATCGGTCCAGTAGTTTTCAAGTTATGATGAAATATACTGACATAACTAACATATTTAGGGCGAAAAATTTGCTACGCCCATAAAAAATTATTGAGACCGATGCAAAAAAAAAAGAAAAAAAAAATGAAAACGGACTTGAACTCAGCGCATCAAAATCATTATATTCCATATAGTGTTATTAAGAAGCGTTTGTTGCTGTAAACCAGTGTAATTTTGATGTTAAAGATGAACCTCGCTTTGGTCGACCAATCACTAAAAATAGTCGATGAAATTATGCCAATATTTAATAAAGCACATTAGCAGCGTGGATGATGCTAGGGAACTAAGCGTTCTTCACCAAACAGCTATCAACTATTTGAGGAAAGCTATATACACAAAGAAGCTCGATGTTTTGATGCCACATGAATTTACAGTGAAAAATTCAATTGACCGAATTTCCAATTGCGATTCACTCTTAAAATAGAATGAATTATCACAAGATTGAAAAAAGTATTTCAATTTTAACAGCCGGAATTGATCAACAAAAAAAAAAAAAAATAATAATAATGCTTTCCACAATGACTATTATAGACCACACAGACCCGGCAGAAACTGAGAAACCTTGGCTGGGTCCGATGCATCCACCATATAATCTAGACATTGCGCCTTCAGATTATTATTTCTTTCGAACTCTTCAGAACTTACTTAATAGTGCAAATTTAACGCAATTGGATCAGTTTTAGGCTCAAAATATCTAGAAACTCTACACTGAGGTAATAAGGGCTTTACTCCAAAAATGACAAAAGGTTATCGATCAAATCAGCACATATTTGATTTAATTAAGCAACTCAATTGTATAACAGAAGTTTTTCAAGTACACATTTGTATATATAATTTTTTTTTGTCTATTTCAAATGTAGTTAAATTGTGGTTACACTACATTCCTTTCTTAATGTAATGAAATGTTTTGCAAGTACAGTCAATGGAAAGAAAACATAGATTTATTTTGTGATAAACTGATGTAACTTCGATTTACGTTAGCAATGCATTGCATCGAAAAAAACATCGATGTTGTTATTGAATGTCCATCACTACTTCCTACATATATACATAGTTGTTCGTTTATTACCTTTTATTTTTCCTTATTTCTGCAGAAACATTATTGATTTCCAAACAGCGAATTCTAACTTTTCTCTTCTCTTACTTCTAAAAAGCGATTCTTATATATTTTTTGTTTAGTTACTTCTGAACCAGCGCTTGTTTTAATTGAATGTGCAACTTCGAAAAGGGCACATGTCCCAATATTTAAAGTTTACAGGAAGTGAAAAAAATTCGATAAATTTTATACGGATTATATTTTGGGCAAATTTGTAACCGATAATTACAGAAATGTTTGGATAACGAGTCTACAAAATTTAAAGAAAAAAACATATTAATTTGGAGAAAATTTTATTTTAGGTTTCAAAAAATTTCAGACAATACTTCTATACTCTTATCAAAAATCTTTTCCAGGAAGCTCTTTTTCATTTGTAGTTGGCCATTGCAGTATTCGTCATAAAATTCTGTCAGTATATATTGCTTGAGTTTTACAATATCTGCAGTTTTCAGATAATTAATAGGTACTTTGTTTCTATAAGCCCGATAAGGAAGAAGAAGAAAAAATAACGGCTTTGCGCGTTAAACAAAAAAAAGCTAGGAACGTTAGTTTTTCAAGCGTAGTAGGTGCAGGGAAGCATATGGGACTCATTGATACGAAAAAACGCATTTGCCAAAATGTGCGAGATGTGCCCTTTTCGAAATTGCATATTCAAATATAGAAACACTTTTAATAATGCTCTTCGATATATCTTTCAGCTTTTTGAGCAACGAAATCTTTCATTCACAATACAATTGGAAAAGGAAAGGTAAGTTTTCTCAACAGAAGAAAACAATTTTTCGCTTTACTTTGCGACCTTTAATTGTAGTTTCCTATTAAGAGCGATTTTGCCTTCATAGCCGTGAGTTCTATTAAAGTTCTCCTAAGAAAAATAACTTTTAAAGATACAACAATATCACTGTTAAATATTTTGCATTTAAGTATGTCTTGTTTTATACAAAAGATTCTATAATTTATATATCTTTTATTATAATTTTTCTTAGCTATACGAAAAGGTGGATATAACCATGATGGTGATTATAGATCAAATCCGTGTTGCTAGCAGTTTGCATTTTTATAATAAACATATTGCATTATAAAGCCTCATAAAGAAAGATATTAAGACTTTATCTTCATTTCAAACAAAGTGCTGTAAAATTTCGCTTAATCTCTATGGTGTGCCAGAAGTGGTTCATAAGGACCTTAAACACGATTACTTTTAATAAAATACAAATTCGAAGCATAAAAAACATACAAAGTTTGAAATTCCACTCTTCTTAATATGAATCACAGAATTGCAAAGACGATTAAACAGCTTTAAACCACATGATTTCAATGATGTTTCATCCGGTAGAATGCAGTAGTACTGCAGAAAAGTTTGTTGTGTTGGCTAGTCGCATATAGTTCTCAAGTAAATTTTTATTAAAATACTATTTAAATAAGAAAAATGTGCTATGGAGAAAAAACACAATTTTGATATCAAGATACCATATTATGTTAATGACTGTGACATTTGAATTTAAAACTTTGCTTTTGATAAAACCAAATATTTTTTGGCTGTACTCGTAATGAATATTTTTTTTATAAATGGTAACCTTTAGCGAAATACTCCAAAAGTAACGTATACCAAAAATAACTAATTCTATTATGATATAAACTTATTATTAAATTTCTATGACTCACAAGCCCGTCTTGGCCATCAGAGCTCTATTTCAGACTGCAAATTGATACGGAATTAATCTTATATATAAAATTCTCATGTCAAAGTATTTTTTTAAGAAAAATCATCCGAAACGACTTTACAGACTCTTGTGAGAACACGTATATTATTCAGTAGGTCAGTGAATATGACGAGAACTAAATTTCATACCAAAATTCCAACTGGACGGTGCTATGCCAACACGAAGTAAGTATTTCTTTGTCTATATTTTCAAATGGTAACAGTAAGAGTCCCCAAATTTGGTCCAAATAACTCCATAGTCAATAAAAATCAGCAGTCAGAAAATGGGCGGAATTTCACCTCCCATACAAAGATAAATATTGATTGTTGTATATTCTTTAAGGGTAATTAATACAAACCACGGGAATTGACAGAATTGGATAAGTGTTCAAGGTACCTCTCATCCAGAGTAAATAAAGGATGGTACAACCGTAATGCAAGATGTAAGACGCACTTTAAGTTTTTTGCCCAACGTAATTTGACATTTCTTTGTTTCAGTGTTTGACAAATTCAACCACGGAAATCTAAACAATTGAGCAGCGCGTTAAGATTTTTGAAGCCTTTCGCGAATATGGGCGTCCATATCAAAATACATTTCGTACATTTCGTAATTTTTTGGTCAGCATAATCGACCAAATATGTCCACAATCGGGATAATTGAGCGCAAATTTTAGCAAACCGGATCTGTAGTAAATATGAAAGCATCTGTGCATGTTCGTCCAGTTCGCTGTAGAAAACTTTGTTCACGAGAATATAGCAGAGGAGCCGTCAATCTCGACGACTACGTGCCCAACAATTGAACATATCACGAACATCACTGATGTGAATTTTGTACTAGATTTGAATTTATACGCTTACAAAGTTCAATTGACTCAAGAGTTGAAGCTTACTGACCATTTCAAGCGTCGTCAGTACGCCAAATGGTTAGTTAAACAAACAGAAGTGACAGCGGCGACATCGGGCCGTACTTCTTCAAAAATGAGGTCGGTCAAACAATTGCCGCGAATTGTGATCGCTATTGCGAAACAATAGCAGAAATAAAGTGGCCAGAAATAAAGTATATGGGCCACGATCATGTGATTTGACACCGTTGGACTTCTACTTTGGGTATATTTAAAAGAAAAGGTATACGTCAATAATCCAAGAACAATTCAGAAGCAAAAGGATGAGATAATTCGGCACATTAATGATATTGAACCTCAATTTGTAACTGAGATTTGGTCTGTGGCGTGGTTAAATTGTGACATTAAGTTACGTTTTTGTTAAATTTAGTAAAAAAAAAATGTGAATTGTTCGATTATAATGAGAAAATTGAAAATTTATGAAAATTAGGCAAAAAATCAAAGAAATTAGATAAAAACACACAAAAATTGTCGAAAATATTTATTATTGGTTATTATCGGTTGTTATTGGTCAAATATTTGACAATTATGCATCGGAGTCATTAAAAATATGAACCGAAGGATGGAGGTATGCCAGTGAAGCCGTGGAGAGCATTTGGCCGATATTTTGTTTCACACCTAATTGCCATGGATCATTCTATCATAATAAAAATATTAAAAAGTTTTTGTTTTATTTACAATTAACATCGTGCTACTAATTTTTTTCTACCTTGAAAGCTGTTAAAGCTAAAGTTTCTGAACTTGGTCTGAATGAAATTGTAATCAATTCAGATCATTAGTCAAAAAGTGTAACTAAACAAGTGAGCATGTTAGGTCCCATACAAACTAAATATTAATTTTTATATATCTTAAGAAGGGTTAAAGTGGAGTTTCTGAATTTGGTTTAAATGACTTCGTGGCAATATAATTCATCAGAGAAAATTGTTGGAATCACATTAGTAGAAATGTAATAGTAGAAGTTCCTAAATTTAGTTCAAACAACTTCGTGGATATGCAACATTAGTCTGAACTGTTTATTAAGATAAAAAATACTAATTAAGGTAACACTTACGATAGGGGAAGCGAAGCACGCCGTGTTTCAGTATAAAATTACAGTTAAATTTCAATGACTCGCAATTTTCTTATGCCCGTCTTGGCCATCAGACTGCTATTTCAAACTGCATATTAATACATAAATAATTTTAATAAATTGTAGGTTTTAAGCACTAAAAATTACAAAAGACTTTAGTCTTATGTATCAGTTTTTTATTAATATTATTTTTAGAAATTCATATATTAACTGTGTACTTATAAAAAAAAGTCAATGTTTTAAGGTACAAAAAAATATTTTTTACATTTTTTGGTACTTTTTTAAAAACTTATTTATCCCATATTAATACGAGTATGTATTGTTTTAATTCTGTCAGTGCGAATGAATATCATGTTTTATTGTTGGCCATAAATGAATGAGAGAATGTGCATATATATATATATATATATATATATATATATATATGTGTGTGTGTGTTTGTGTCTGAATGAACATGTAATTGCTTGTTTACTCTCGTTTGTTATTAATGGTTCTTTTGTTTTTCATTTTTCACCGTTGCTATTTTTTTGTTGTATTTGTTTGCACTCTATGTTATTGAAGTTTTTCAATGAGTTTCAATTGCTTTACAAATATTGATTTTTATGTTGCGCGTCATTAGATCTGAATTATTGCTACGATTATCGCTCAATAATGTATTGAATTCGAGACCAGTTTTATTCTTTACCAATTTTTATTTTGTTTTTAATAAAAACTGAATTTAATTGTGTTTTTTATGTTTCTTATACATTGCCCCTTTTCTTATACATTTACATATGTATATACTCTTTCTCTCTCCTTCTTTTCAAATTTTGTTTCATTTTTGGGGTCTATTTTGTTCAACATACTCATATACTCTACACTACCATAGAATAGTTGGAATTACTACATATGTACATATGTATGTGCATAAAAACTAATGACGGTCGACTCTTAGACTTACATTTTGAATCAAATCCGTACGATCAAGTGTATCTCATGTTTACTCTTTTGCACAGATCTATGGAGAAATCCATTCTATATCTGAATTCTTTTTTAGTGAAATTTTGTGAAAATTACACTTTAACGCATTTTTAAGATCCAATTATTTACGAATAAAATCGTGGTTCATGGCATCAGTTGTAAAATTTCTTTAATTTTACGATAATTGCTGAATGATGTCAATCGGAATCCAGTTGAGATCGTCCTATATTTCAATAAAGCCATGTAACAGCCCGTGGTAGGTGTAAGGTATCTAACATTGAGGCTTGGCCGCTTATAATTTTATTTTATTGTTGTCGTCGTTTGTTGGTTTCATTTATTTCTATTTGACTAATCGAAAACCCATTAAAATGGTTGTTGTTATTGGCAATAACATGACTGTCCTCCCTTCTTTCTTTGCATGTGTGTGAGTGCTCAATTGAATTATTATGATCTTTAGCGAATTATTTATTGTTGTACAACAACAACAAAACTATTATTTTAATAAATACCCTAGAGGTGTGGTTATGCTTTTGCCAACGCAAGTGTGTGTAACTATATTTTTGTGCAAAATTTCCATCGACATCAAAGAGAAAATGCAAAATTCATATAAATTATGGAAATCCTAATTACTTTGAGACTTGATGCATCATCTGATGCAGAGATAATTTTGTAACGATATTTTTTACAATACCAGAGGCCATTACAAAGCTAAAGGGCCTGATGAAAACCATTATTATATTACATAGCCTATAAATACATATTTAGTTGCGGATACTAACTAACATAGACTTAACATACAAAACAGTTATGTATCCTTAAAATAAATATATCACGCGTTTATGTGTGTTGGTATTTAAATCGGTCATATATTTTGGCGTGAGTTTGTTATTGAAAAGTAATGTTTTGAATGTAATACAGGTTAATGAAAACAGGATTTGCAGGTGGCATTTAAAAAAATTATTATTTTTGCACAGCGGTAATGTTTTCCAAAATCATTAAGAAAATAGACGGATACGCATACGGAAAATACAAGTACATGTAATTGAAAGATGAAACAGGAGAACATAAATTTCACAGTTCAGGCTTTAGTTATTCCTAAGAAATTTCCTGAAGAACTTAAAAATAAAAATAGTACAAAAGAGACCTAGCCGTAATATGCGTAGGCTAGCTTAAAAAAATGATATAGTGCTTGACAATACAATGGAAACTCTCACAAAAATTCATTTCTCTAAATTAATCAATCTAAAATTTGCCAAAGAGCACAAATAAAAAAAAACTACATACAACTTAAGGGACAATAATGAAAGAATATTTGTTAGGCGACCAAAAGCAAAAAGACTGAACCTTAAGTATACGAAAGAGACAGTCAAGTTTGGTGGCGGCAACATTATGGTTTAGGGTTTTGCAATGACCTGCCTAATCTCCAAATCACAATCCCAAAAATATATATGTATATATAGTAATTAGAACACTAAATAAGATCATGAATTCATACTAGATACCCTAGATAGATACCTGGAACGTACCAAAGGAAACCACTGACAAATTGATTGAGTCAATGCATCATCAGTGTGAAGCATTAATCAAAAATAAGAGATATTCCACAAAATTAAAATTCAAGCAAACGGACAGAGATTTTTTTTTGAAAATTAATAATAAATTTTTATTGTTTAGCCAACACCGAAAAAGTGAATACTCTTGAGTTTCCTTAGAATTTTCTGAATTATATAGTTATTGTTGTTATATTTTTAAAATACATAAGTGTTATTATTGGGTGATTTTTTAGCAACACTGTTTTAAACAGCTCAGCTGTTTTCGTGTAACATGCTACTGTCCAACATGTTCAGTTTGGTCTATAATTTAATTATCAATCGAAAAACAAACAAACAACGCTTGCAGATTCTATTTCATCATTAAAATTCGTTTGGATGAAGATCCACTTTTGATCGAAAAATTTTGTTCAGCGACGAAGTTCATTTCTAGTTGAATGGACTTTTCCCAAGTTTGGGATCATTGTTCAAAAAAACCGTTGGAATACCAAAGCATTAAAAAAAGTGATGTGATTTTTGCGATATATTTTCAATATTCTTACTAAGAAATTGGCTTATAGAGTGAACAGTTACGACCAATTTTTTAGCTTGGATTTTTCGGCTCATATGACACTTTTGGATCAAAGAAGGTTAACGCGTTCGTTTCTGGAGTTATATATCACATATGATTACTTAATTTGCTTAGTGGCGTATGACTTGTCATTAATACTCTTATATTCATGCAAATCTTTAAACAATTTTAATCCTGCATATTTTAATTCTGCTTGAGCTGGTGCTTGTATCTCTCTTTTGAGGTATACTCATACAACTAATATACACATACATACCTTTAATACTGTTTAATTTCAATTGTGTCATTTTAAGTTCAACGAACATGAAAAAATGCCGCAGGTTTTTTTAAGCTAAACAGCGAAACTGTATCACCAGGAAAAACTATACTTAATTGAAGAAGTTCTTTATAGTCATCATTTGTTTGTTTTACTTCAAGGCTTTGAGATGCAAATTTAATAATCTGAGATAAATTACCGATTGCATCGCTCTCTTTCTGATTTTCAATTCCAGTAATAAAGTTAAATTTGTCAATTTTATTCTAAGCGTTTCTAAATCTGCTTAGTAATTGAACAGTAGATCCTGATGATTTTTACATTTTTTCATTTAAAACACTTCTTAAAATAATTTCATTGTAAATATAGAAGGTCCTTTCTGATCGCTTGCTGCCGTGAAGAGCAATTAGAGAATTAAAAAAAAGGTTAAGAAACCTTTAATTAAAAGTCATTGATTTTAAAATATGTAGGTATCAATGCTTGTAAGCTATTAGCTGAACAGATGTATGTACATATAAACACTTTACTTGCTGCCGCAATATTTAAAATCTAATTCCACATAAGTTTTTACAATCAAAATGTTTGTAACAAACCATGGCAATTACCGTAAATTTAATAAAATTATAGCAAAAAAACTATATCACTATCATATTTCTAAAGCAAATAAAAACATTTATTATTTTGATTATTTCACCAACAGGAGTCACTTCAAAAAACATTTCTTCCATACGTCTAAAAACCACCGTAATGTACATACAATCAATCAAATTAAACAATTTATTTTAAACAGGATATTAGAAGAAAAAAATGTGTTAGTAATGAAAAATTAATATGTGTATATATACTGTATGTACATTATGGTGCGCCTTACCTGTATGGCCAAATATTTTTTGCAAGTTTTCGGTTCAAAATGTTCTTCACATCGCAAAAATAAGCTTCGGAGAAAATTGTTCGGATCTCATAACGGGAAGACGGGGCTCATTCGCCCTTAATTTAACGAAATCAATACAAATGGTATTTATGTGTAAAACTTTCTAAATAAGTTTGTTTATTTTTAAGTGGATCACAGTTAACCAATGGGTTTTAAATCAAAGCCCCTAAGAACTTGTCACACTTCAATTATTTTCTAAATAATTTCGCAACGATACTATTAATCCTCCAAGTTTGAAAATTGTTGTACAAAATTAAAAGATTCAATTTAATATAATAAAATAAAAGGTTTTTACTAATAATTGAATCCAATCTTTGTTAATAACATTTACATACTTACAAAATTTGTTTACAATTAATTAGATTTTTGTTTTAACACTTCATTAAATCCCTCCATCAGCTTTACCGCCCGTACTGCAGTGTCTTTAATAATTTTTAGGTTACATACGATATCCAAGCCTGCATTGTAACCATTCTCGCTATGCCATTCGAAATAGAAAACCTTTTGAAGAAATATAAAGTCTTTTCTGTAAAAAAATCCTCAATATTTTTACACATGAACTGGCTTATGTTAGGAGGAGGAATGTTAAATTTTGATGTCAGTTTTATTGGGCTTTTGTAAAGCTGCCACCATAAACTTTTTTGCACATACTTTCCACTTTCCACAAATTGTTGAAAAATTTCTGTAATCATTTTTTACTTATATTTGCATCCAGTAGATTAAATTTTTAAATTTGATTCTTCAGAATCACTTAGATTGAAGTGTTCTCTAAATAAATGTATTTTTAATGTATAAATGGCCTTAGATATCCAACGCGCATGGAGAAGTTCTTTGTAATCGTCCCAGGGTTGCTTTTCTTTTAGGGTACTGAGAGCAAACTCAACTATATTTGTCCTATCGCCTAGTATGTTTTTTATATGCACATCTTCCATGCCAGATTTAAAAGACTTTTATTTCTGCCCACTCTTCTATAAATTTCTTAAATATTTGTACACTGGGTCCAGAAGATTATTTCATTTTGTCAAAAACGCCCCTCAAAAGAATTTCAAAGATATGATGACGGCAATGAAAATACAAAAGTTCTTTTTCCAATATTTGCTCCAAATGAACGCATGCACCCTGCTTACGTTCTAAATTGGATGCTGTAGTATCGCATTGTTTCAGCAAATTGGAAATAGCTGTGGCCTGTTTCTTTCCCATGCCGGTAGGAATTGCTGGAATCCAAAGTAACTGATCATTTCCATTAAATGAGATTACTACTGGTAAACGGTCGGCGTTTTCTCTACCCAATAATGATGCCCAAATTTTACCATCACAATGAACAGTTAATGTTGATATTTGCTTGTTTTTAAATACATCACGAATTTCTTGAATTTTTTGACAGCGAATCTTTTTTTTGTGTTTGTCACTAAATCGCTAACGTCATGTTTCAAAGCTTGAGCGGCTGCTATAAGAACTCGCACTACATTACGATCGCTTATTTGCATTTGTCTAAGACTGATACTAGTTTCTGTGTTATAAAGTGATATTCACCTCGTTTTTTTGTAGCTGGCTCATCGTTCGATTCTTGCATTCCATGTGAATCACTATTGTCGAGTTCTCCTTATCACTTGATTCAAAATTCAAAATTTTGTACTCATCTATAAAAAAGTTGATGGTTAGTTTTAAAAACAAACAATGCTTTGACAAATTCGCACATTTTAAATCCACTCGAAAGCCAGAACATGCCTGATATAATACTTTTACATACTTAGCTTCCAAAATGGATTCATGTTTTTCTTTAAAATTTTGCTTTTTCTCTTCGCGAAGACGTTTTCTTTCTTCTTTTTTTGCTAAAACCCGGTCACTGCCCAATGTTGAACCAGGTCTTCCTTTTTTTCTTTTATTCATTAAAAATAATTTGTCTTCTTCCATATTTACTATATCTAATGCATTAGCGTGAGCAACATCAAATAGATCGTCAAACTTTTCCGAGAGTTCCTTCTCGCTATTTTCTTGCAATAATGTTCAGCGCTTGCAATTTCTCCCATTCAAAGTATAAACTTTCTACTTTTGAAACACATTTATCGGATGCTCTTGTTGGAATTTTCGCTTTATTCCACAAAATTTCTATTTCTCTTACCACAAGAGATGCACTTCCTTACAAATTCAATTTTACTTTACGCATATTATAGAATAACACTCACAAACCTTGCACATTAGAGGGTAATTTGGCACCGATAATCTGGCTCGCGTCATGATCGGTCATTTGGTAGTTAGCCACAAGCAACGAAAATAATTCAAATTAGTTTTTTAAACTTTAACTTTAATACAACTTCGAAAGTAATATTCACTTTTAACTTTATTTTTCACAATGTATGTCAACTGTTAACATCAGTTTCTAACACAATTTTAATTAATGTTGAAGAATAAAAAACCGTCATTCTTATTGGGGAGTTCCTTTTTTATGTAGTTAAGAAAAATACATATTTTCGCACTTCGGAGTTGCCAGAAATTGTTAATATTTACGTTTGTTAACTATGTGCTGGTCTTCGATTTAGTACCTTTTTGGTTTGACGGTCAATATATTGATTTCTATGTATATCGTAAAATAAATAATATAAAGGTTGCGACAGTATCTACGAGTAAACGAATAACTCAATATTTCGAGAATTCTTTAAACAATTATACAAGTTTACCTTTTAGTGCGACGGGTAAATAAATAGTCTACCCCTTTGGGCCGCCTCTGATCCATTTGATGAATTCTGATTTCTATATTATTATGATTAATTTTGGAAAAGTGAAGCTAATAAATTAGCTTAACTCGAAATAAGCACGTGTGAAAATTGAATATACACTCTCATTTATCGCAACTGAAGGGCGGATTTGCCACGCCTTCCCGATATGTGATCAGCCTATCTTTTACGAAACATGGTTTTTTGATGGGAAGAACATTTCTAGTTGGAGTTACGATACAATTTCGCAAGTTGAAAAAAAGGCGCACCCTAATGTACATACATGCATACAAATGCAGTACTGTGAACCATCAAGTTGATTTTTGTTGAATATACAAATATGTATATATGAATTGACCACTCGGTTTTTAAACGGCACGAACGGAAGACATCAGAAGTTGATAAAATTTTAATATTCTTATTATTTTATGTTTATCTAGCGTTTATTTTCTTATATTTTTCAATTTAACATATTTTTAAAAACTCTCTTTTATATTAACCATTATTCCACCGAGTATTTTCTCTTACTGAAACCAAATATAAATTTCTGTGGTTTTACTGACAAAATTAAAATAAAAAGAGAAAAAGCACCACAAGCTAAAACAAATCATTTTGAAAAGTGACATATTGAAATTATTTTCAACGCCATAAAATACACATTCAAACACACTTTTACACCAACACCCAATTGCCAACTAAGCACCAGTACTCGTATAAGCACTTAAAAGCCAAAAACATTCACATTCAAAATATTCACTTCATTTCCTTTTAAAGTACTTTAAGGGGATAATAAAAAACCAAAATAAAAAGAGAAAAATATAAATGAAATAAAAGGAAAAACTTTGCCATCAAAGTACGAGTATTTTATAATAAATCCACTTGTACCCGCAATCTTGGTGTTAAAATCTTAAAACGAATATGAATATGAGTGTGTGTATGAGTACTGGTACGAGTAACTGGTAGTCAATATAATAAAATTATATAAAAAAGGCCACCACAACCTTACGACTACTCCTACAATACCAACAAAACATGTGTATGTTTTATATGTAGAATACGAGTATATGTGCATACATTTTTGAAACAACAGTGAGGAAAAAAATTGCCTCCACCCCAAAAAAATATTCAACAATTTATTGCTTGTTAAAACCTACAATAATTCTTGCATTACATTACAAGGTAAAAAGCTATTATTTTATGGTTACGTACTTTCGAGCACTTTGTTCATTTTCAGTTGCTTTTAGTTTTGTTTCTTTCTTACTTAATACCCTACAATCAATTGAAAGTTAATATTAGTTTTAAGTAAAAGACAGTCTGCTCGGTCCAAAAACACCAACCAGAACACTCTACAAAAGAACACCCTCAACTTTACATATTAAGTTCACACTACGAAGATGTACAGGTCCATTAAAGGGCTCCACAAACATTCTTCTAGCAATGTTTGTCAAAGCAACATATTCACAGCAATATGCACCGTCGCATAGTACATTGTCCCATAGAAAAAATCAAAGAATTACTCATCACGGATATCGATAAAATATACATTTTTTGAAAGCTAAGTATCGGCAGATTTTTTTTTTTTTTCGATTACCACCCTATATTGTCGCAAGAGGGCGCTAAGCTCAACTAATTTTAAATGAAAAATGCTACGTAAAAAATTAGATTTTGGGTACTTCAGAAAAATGGCTTGAAAAACTCTATTTTTTAAGACATTTCTAAAAGTTTTGTTTTTTAATTACTTCACAATATTATCATTGAAATAGGAAAATAAATTTTTAAATTCGGTTTTTTTTGGTTTTTATTTTTTACTGCTTATTTCAAAAAACAATTTTAATTTACGAAATTCTGAAGGAGTATTATTGCTAAAGAAATATTAGAAAATGTATATTTTTTTCTATTTCTATTTTTGAAACTATGTAATATGTTCTATAAAATAAAATACAAATTAGAACCAACTTTGTCCTAGAAATTAAAAAAATTTGAAATTTTGAAAATTATTAATTGAGTTTGAGATTAACAGCCTGTTTCAAGAAGACGAGCGTAAGAAGACATGCGACAAACAGGTTGAGTGACTTTTCATTTATATGTAAAACACAAACAAAGCACTAAATTTTTGTTAGTGTTTGAAATATAAATAGACAAGTCACTCAACTTGTTTGTCGTACGTCTTCTTACGCTCGTCTGAACTGAAGAACAAAAGTGGCAACATTTTGTATGCAAATGTCATACGTTTTCAGAACAATTAGCTTTTAAACAACCAAAACTTTTGCATAAATTCTGTGTCGTTATGCAAATTAAAATGATTTGGACGTATTTTGTGCTTGGGTTTATTTTTGTTGTTTTATTTATGCTTTCAAATACTCCGAGATCACTTAAATCTTCATCACCGCTTGAAATATCAATTTTTGTTCGCACTTCTCTTTTTATTTCTTTATTTAAATAAATGTATACATAGTATTTTTACCAGCTGTTTATAAAACAGATGTGTAGTTTGACAATTCTGGATTAAAATTAATCCACCAACATCGGCCGTTTAAGCTAACGATTAAAATTGAGATTATGTCAACTCAAAAAATGAAATCAAAGATTAAAGTTAATTTAGTCGCTAATCTTAAATTCAAAAAGTTGCTCTTAGAGATTTTTTTATAAATTTTACTGGTTTTAAGTAGCTTAAGGCAAATATAAAATTAAAAATAATTTGGATTATCAATTTATATGTATATGTATAAGTCAGAATTAGGCCAGAAATAATTAAAATTATTACTCAAATTCCAAATTTGATGTACAACATCAAATTTTCGCCAGATTACAACACATTTTAGAATTATTTTTTTTTTGCAAAATCCACAAAAACTTGTTATTTGGAGTTTATTTATAACAGTAACTAACACACCGCTATGCGCTATGCGGTGTGTTAGTCCGTTGTTCTGTTTTGCTAAAATTTTTCATATATCTATATTTTGCCCTAATATTGTCTGTACAAAAATGTACACATCTCCTACAACTTCTTCTATTTTTGCCCATTCGTTCTATGTGTATCGTCTCCTCCTCCTTGCAAATGCGGCTCTCCGTATCAGATATCAAATTGAGCTTTAAGAGGTGGTAATTAAGATAGTAGTGGCCCGTCAGGAAGCAAATAAAGTTTCACATAATAACCCTGCCCTTCTAGGTAAAGGGCCATGCCATATTTTGTAAACGAATGCTTTAAAATTTAAGATCTATTACAAGTATTTTTAAAATGTTTATCGATGCTATTAGTTTAAAACAAAAGACTTGTTGCTAAGACTTTTACTCTTGCTTGTTATTATCAAAATTAATTTTTAATTATTTAGTATATTTTTTTCTAAAATTCTGATTCATGACTAGTTTCCGAACAAAAAACTATGTTATAGGGTATGAGTTATTCGCCTAAAATTCATAAATTTTGTTTTGTTTCATGAAATAAAATAAAATAAAGTCTAGCTAACTAACTAATCTGAAACCCCTTGAATAATGAAAATCTATAGTTTAAATCGTATTTATTTGTAGTTTTTGTGTGCAGGTGAAATATTTTATAACCTAATAACTTATATTCACATACAGTGGGGAACAAAATTGAGTACATGTATATAATTCATGTACTTTTAAGTGCGTACAAATAATATTAAAGACGGCATTTACTTATAAGCTTGTCGTTCATATTCATAATCATCAAAGGAATATGAGTGACAAATGTTGCAGTCATCTGCAAAAGAGTAGATAGGACTAGAAGTAAGAAAAAGAAAGTCGTTAAGAAATATTAGAAAAAGAGTTGGAGAAAGAACAGAGTGTTGCCTGAAGTCGTCGGATGAAATCCCATCTATAACCACTCTTATTGAGCGATTTATGAGAAAGCTCGATATGAATCGAGAGAAGTGACTACCGACACTAATAGCAATAAGTTTTGATAAGAGAGCCTCGTGCAAGACTCTGTCAAACGCCTTAGAAATATCCAGGGTCATAACCTTACTCTCACCAAATCAATGAATGGACCTATTCCACCTTTCAGAGCGCAACGCCAGCAAATCAGCATTTGATTGACTTTTACGGGAACCATACTGGCGATCGCTCAGCAAATTGTTGGACTCTAAATACTTCACGAAGTGGTGATTAGCAAACTTTCCACAACTTTGGAAAGTGCCGAAAAAACTACAATCGGTAGATAGTTTTCATGGTTACTAGTCTTAGCCGTTTTAGGGATTGGCGTTACATTACCTTCCAGCAAGATGGAAAAATATCCGCACGATAAGACGTACTGAAAAGATTAGTCATGGACGCGCAAGCGTCGAAGAGCACTGCTTCAAGAACAGAGCTGGGATGCCATCCGGCCCAGAAGACTTATTAACGTCGAGGATTGCAAGAAGTGCAGTAAGAGCTCTACAGAATATACTGGGCATAGTCACTGATATTCTTTCTAGTTCGGGAAGGGGTTGAAAGCTCTCGGGCAAGTTCGAATTTACTGCAAGCATTTTAGCCAAAAGATTTGCCTTTTCAATCGGATTAGTGAATGCTTGATCATTTTTTAAAAGGACTGGAACCGAACTATTGCTCTTCCAAAGCCTTTTATTGAATGACCGAAAGCTCTAACTTCTCCGCGGAAAACTAAGATCTTTAGCACGTAGGCGCTGCTCGTAAAGAGCCCCTTCGCGTCTAAGTGTTGTGGCACACGAAGATCTCGCCTGTTTTCGTATTGAATCATTATGATCGCATTTGCTATTACGCCAATTTGTGAATGCTTCCTCTCTGCATCTGATTGCAAGTCTGCACGTCTGATTAAACCAAGATTTATTTTTGATTTAATCGGAAGCTTTCTGGATGGGATGAAGTTATCCAATATATTGACAACCATTTCGGCCCTGACATTTACGTTAGAATCGAGGAAACAAAGTTTCCAATTGAAATGAAGCTCAGCCAAAGGAGCTTTCCCGTAAGTGAAAAACAAGCGCGTTATGAAGAGTGGAGAAGGTGAAGGAGGCAGAAATGGTGCTATGGTCCGAATTTCCGAGAGATGCATACTTTTCAGGGTGTGTAGTAAGGAAAACGTCGCGGGTATTATTTTAGTGCCTATCTACATGCACACGATATCTGCAAGGTGCATTCACTAATTTCGCAAGGTTGTTGTGTTCGGCAAATAGTACTACGTATTGGCCTTCTGGAGTCGTGCGGCCTGAATGGCGTAGCCAAGACGAATTATGATCATTGATATCACCAGCAACAACAATTTCAGTATTCGAATTCAATTTCACTATTCAAAAGAACAACACATATATAAATTCTGCTCACTTAACCATTCCGTTACAATTTTTGTTTTGCTTTTGCTCACGTTAACACAATTGAGAAGATGGGTCTGCAGAATCTTCAAATAATCCTCAATGCTCGTAATTACATCAATGGGTTACTACTCCAAGTAATGTACTATTATGTTGCCTCTACTATGTTTTACGGCTTGTTTAAAGCAAAGTAAGTAAAAACTTGGCTCCTGATCAGAATTTTCTTTGGTTCACCCATTTTATGACTTGTGCTCGTGAGTTTTATTGTTTAACTCGTGAGCACGAATCATAATTTTTGCCCAACTCGTGAGCACAAATTAAAAATTTTTAAAATTTTTGCTTACGAGTTTTGTTCTTTAACTCGTGAGCACGAATTGTATACTTCGAACGAATTAAAAATAAGTATAATATCATGCATTCGTATGTGTGTATGTTTTTATATTTTGTGTGCAGCGACCAATAAGTATCTCAGAAACAACACTTTTATGTTTGATTCTTTTCACTAGTCGTATTTTATATTCTTTTAAAATTCAGTTCTCAAAAAGAATCATTCTGTATGAACGAATTAAATTCGAGCACTCTTCCTACTCTGTTTTAAAGCAGGGTTGGTAACCCACTGGTAACCCAATTAAAACCACCCGGGTTTTATTGGGTATTATATTAAAAAAAAAAAAAAAAAATCCATGTGGGCTTTTTATTTAAAGTAGTTTGTAGTTTATTTACAACAAAAATAAGCATAATTTACGTATTGGGCATATTAATTAATTCGGTCCATTTTTTAGCTCAAAATTAATAAACATTAATTAATAACATTAATTAATAATAATTAATTAATAAATTTATTAAAATACAAATGTAATATCATTGCTTACATCTTTTACCCACCTCCGAATTCCGTTTCAGCAAAACTTCTCGTCTCTTGAGGCGAACCAACTTTGAAGCCGATTTTATGTTTCTTGAAAAGAAGTAATTCAGTGACATGCTAAAAGACATTGTATCCATCGAAACAATCAATATTCAGAGTGATTAATGTTCGGCGGGTGCGGCATTTGATCGTTTCTGACAATCGTTTGGCTACTTTTGCAACATGATGCCAAGCGTTATCATACAAAAGAATAACTTAATCACATCTGTCTATGTATTGCGAATTTTTGCTCATAATGCACGGTTCAAACGAATTAATTTCAGTCTGCTTTAGCAGCCCATAGTACACAACGCCGCCTTGATCCGACCATACGGCAAAATTGCATTATAAATACTAAAACATCGTAATTTTGCTAACAAATAAAAAATATTGTCTAATTGAACGTAATTAGGAAGTAGTTACAAAACCCAATAAAATCCTGTGGGTAGGGTCATCAGTCAAACAGTCATCAGACAATAAGTGACCGAATCAGATAAGTGATAATATGAATTAAATATTGATTTTTGTATATCTTGAGAACTGTTAAAGTTGAAGTTTCTGAATTTGGTCTGAATAATTTTGAAGTCTATACAAATCATCAGTCAAAAAGAGGTCGAAATTAAACATGTGTGCATGGTACCTGCCATACAAACTAAATATTAAATACTGTGTATCTTGAGAACATTTAAAGTGTAAATATCTGAATTTGGTCTAACTGACTTCGTGGTTAATACAAATCATGAGTCAAAACATCGGCGGCATTGAACAAGTGGGCGTAGCACCATCCATCCATAGCAAAAATTAACTTTTGCATATCTTAAGAGCGTTAATACTATAGTAGAAGTTTCTCAATTTGGTTCAAACAATGTCGTGCGCAATACACATCATCAGTCAGTTACTAGATGAGATTGAATAAGTGGGCTGTGACCTTCGACTAATACTAAATATGGAATTTTTTATATGTGTAACTGTATACAGCTAAAACATAAATTCTACACTGTAGTTTTAGAAGGAACAATATCTTAAATTTTTGGATTTGTGTTGAAAGGAGGAAAAATGGGAAAAAAATATAAAAACTGATAACTAAGATAAGAGTTAAGATAATAAAGATAGGTATAGAGAAGCACACCGGGTATTAGCTAGTACAATATAAAAATTATTGTATGTTTATCTGAAGACTATATACAGCTGAGCAGCAGGTTCTACAGTGTCTTTTTGAAAGGAACTATAGGCTATATCAAATGTTTGAATTTGAGCCGGCATGGAATAAAATTGGGAAAAAGGGTAAAAAGTGATATTAGTTAATATAATAATTAATATAGGTCTAGCGAAGAACGCCGGGTTTCATCTAGTTTATATATAAAGAATATTATTGTTGTTTTCATTATTAAAATTAAAATATTGTTATAAAAATCAGGTTGGGTACCACAGCGTTTATTACATCGTTAAAATAAATAAACAAAAGCTTCAAGAACAACAAAGAAAACAAATAACAGACTATAACAAACAACAACAAATAACAAAACTTGAAAGAAGTTAATATTTACATCGTATGGAACTAAAAATAAATTAAAAGAAAAAAATTGATTCTACCTAAATAATCGAGAAGTTCGAGAGCTTTCGAAGTGTTGTCTACTCAGACATATAAAAAGCACATCGATGCGAACTAATATCAGTTTATGTATTGTAAACTCAGCGAACGTGTTATTGGTTTGAACTCGGTGTTAAGAAATTTTAATGTGGTCAAACTCTGGCTGTGATCGAACCTAAGTTGTAACGACGATCGGGTTGAAAAATCTTTAAGTAAAAAGATATGTCGAGTAATTGTTGTTGTTTACAAAGTTGTAAACGGAAAGAGTAAAGGCCCAATTAGTCTAGAAGTAACGTAGACGTGACGTGTCAGCTGATATGATAGCTAAATGGAGAATACATACAAATTGTTAGTTGTTTTGTAACGAACGTAACGTAGGCATAGTGTTTCTGTTTTCAGAAAATTTTTCTACGTTTATGCTTTACACACAACATCAGCTGACATAAAAGTGAAAACAAAGAATTCGCGCTTAAATGAAATAAAGAAAATTTTTAAAGCGTTTAAAATTGTAATTATTAAATAATAATAAACTTTAATAATATGGATGATGAAAAATTAATATTGTTGGTGCAAGAGCATGAATTAATTTATAATTTATTTGTTTGTTTTTTTTTTTTTTACACACACACACAGTTGAAACCAACTGACAAGTTTATACTACACCAACTAACCACACTTGACGTTTAAATTCGTCACTTTTACATCCCATCTACGTTACTCCTAGACTAATTGGGACTTAATTAAGGATAGAAATTGTTACAGCTTGTAAAAAGGTTACAAGCAGCAGTGCACAAAACTGAATAAATAAAGGATTTTAACTAAAAACTAAATATTTATTTTAACTACAATCTACGAACTCATAAATACGCTTTTTTTTAAAGGTAAAAACGTAACAATATCGTGTTACGAAAATAAGATTGGGAACCTCTGCGTTTATTACTTCGCTAAAATAAATAAACAAAAGCTGCAAGAACAACTATAAGTGCTGTTTACAAATAACCAAATCTACAACAACAAACATTAGCAGAGGTAAAGTAAATAGAAATAACACGGCAACAATAATATGCAAGCAGCAAAGAAAACAAGTAACAGACAATAAACAAGCAACAACAAATACTAAAAGCTGAAAGAGGTAGATATTCACATACGCATGGCTACAAAAGAACTAAAAAAATAAAAGAAAGAAATGGAATCTCCCTGAAATATTGAGAGGTTCGAGAACTTTCGATGTATTGTTTACTCAGCCATATAAAAAGCACATCGATGCAAACAGCAAGCAGTTTATGTGTCGTAAACTCAGCGAGTACAGTGTTTAAGTAAAGTTAACTCAGCGAAAGTGTTATTGGTATGAAGAGAGTATATAAGGAGTAAACTCGTGAAGCTAATAGTAAAGTAAGAACAAGTTTAATTGGAGCTAACTCAGCAAAGAGAGTTAAGTGTGGATAACCTCTGGTCGAGTAATTGTTGTTGTTTACAAAGTTGTAAACAGACAGAGTAATTAAAAATAAATATTGTTATTGCCTGTAAAAAGATTAAAGCAGTGGTGCACATAACTGTGTTGAATAAAGGATTTTTAATTAAAACCAAACACAACAGTTATTTTATTTTAACTACAATCTACGAACTCATAAAAACACGTTTTTAAAAAGTTAAAAACGTAGCATATGATTAAGCTGTAAGTCTAGAGTAAATTAGATGAAATAATAACAAAAACTAAGCTCTGACTTGTTGTGTCGCTGTAGTATGGTAGGTAAGACAATCGCCTACCAATCAGAAGGTCCTCGCTTCAACGCCAGGCAGAACATCTGAAAAACAGCGGTATCACCTCATAACATTAGCTAGTAATTGGTTATGAGTATAACTAATATTGAAAACTTCTCTAATGTATTTGCCGTTCGGAGCCGGCATTAAATTGTAGGATAAATAGAAAAAATATTATGTTCCATCATGACAACGCCAGATCAGACACATTTTTCAAATTGGCATTAACATGTAAAATTATTTTTTGTAAAGGTCTACAAAACGAAATTTTATCAGTTTCTCGTTCCGAAAACCCAGAAGATCTACAACAAGGGAATAAGGCTTTACCCCAAAAGTGGCAAATTGTTATCAAAAAGGACATATATTTGCTTTAACTCTTAAATACCAAAGCAAAAGCAATTGTTTTTCCAATTTTAACTCTGCTATAGTGTTGTTGTAGAATAAAACAAAACTGATCATAAATCCAATATACAAATAAAAAAATACATAGCTAATCTGTGAAAGCATGTAAGTACTCAAAAGAAATAACTCTCTTAGGTGTACATCATTATATTTTCGAGAAAATTCCAAAAACCTAAGGCCGCTCAAAGGGATCTTGATCCGAATTTTTTTAAACACTCAATATTCTCCATTGATTACCCTTTTTATAGGCCAAAGTGGGTTGGCCTTCTTTATCGCCGATTTATGTCGAGAGACCCACTATTTTGATTGCTGTTTAGTCTCTGGTGAATTTATGGGCAGTTCAAAAAGCCGCCTTCGTACATATCAGCGAGAGTTGGAACTGTGTGATATCTGGTGGTTAGTACAGCGACTATAAAAAAATTGTTACTTTAATTCTGGTGCTTAACTCTATGTTTGTAAGTACGAATAAAAACGTTTTTTTTTTGTTGTGCCATTTTATGAGTTAAAACATTTGTTACACATGTTCGTTTATCTTATTTTTATTTTGTTCTACGAGATAGATTTTATTAATGCATTCACCAACAATAACGACAATGACAACTATTATAGCAAACAACAACAACAAAAACAACACTAAACCTTCATCTGAGCACGAAAAACTACTAAAGTTACGATTTTTAGCTTCATCAGCAACAGCAGTTGTAATAAGCAATTTTAGTCGTATAATCCTACAACAACGTTTACAACAAAGTAAGATTTTGTAAATAAACCAATAAAATAAATCCTTCGAAAAATTAAAAATAATATTTATGTATAATACTTAAGTTTTTATCTCAGACGTCTAAAATTAACAAATTGTAGATTTTTTTTTTTTTTGTAATTCGATTGCAAATTTTTTGTAAAATCATCATTAAACCTTAAAATATTTTAAACACTTATTTTTGACCAATAAAATCCTATTAATTACTAAAAATCTTTAACCATAAAACTTAAAATATATTGGTTGGATATTAAAAAAAAGTGGCCGGTCTATGATATTTTGGCAATGCTATTATCCTGATATACCATATATGTATATGCATTATGAATGTTGTTAAAAGTATTGAGAAAATTAAGACTTCCTTCAATATTTCGTAGAGCATTATTAAATTGTACAATTTTAATTCAGTATAAAATTTATGTAAGTAGCCATTGTATAAAACTTTTTGTTGTAACTATATTAAGTATACGACCACTAACGATTTTCTTATTACACAAAACGTCGTACTTAAGTCTCCATGAAAGGCCTTTTTAATTTTTATCATCACTTCAGTGGTTGACTTAAACGATTGTTAAATTTTTCTTACCATTCATTCCTTTATTCATTATCCATATTTTTAATGGAATACAACACTTTATAAAGATGTTAATGGCAAAGGTTTTACACACAATGTTGCTTCCGTATAGTTACTAAACTTAATCTAGTGGAAAGCAACGGAACAGAAACAACAAAAGAGTCATAAACTTACAAAAAAAAAAAAAAAAATAAATAAATAAATAAAAATAAAAAAAATTATAGCAAAAGGAAAAAAAATTACAAACATTGTTAATGTTTTTAAGATATTTTTGTCAAGATTTCTATAAAATATGGCATAGAATTTATATTTTAACAGCAACATATTGTTCGTTATTCCAACATAATACAAAACTTTAGTTTGTTTTTTTCCTTTCTCATATTATTGTGTGTTTTCTATGTGATTTCATAATAATTCTGCTATTGTGTGGTCTAATATGGTCTACGCGTTAAGTCTGGCGGAGCATAAGTATAATAAAATATATTTCCGGTCTCTAGGCAGTCTTTCTCTCACTCTCCCTCTCTCTCACTCACTGCTTTTTTTGTGTTGTAGTAACATTTTGCTGTATTTGTTAAGGAATTAAGTTAGACTAAGAAAATATAAATTACAATCGCATTTAATTGCGATAATACACATTAAATTTCTAAATATATTTACTTAAGACACATTCTATAGAATTTATAAAATCAAGGCACATTTAAGAAGGTGGTGTTGTCGGTTCGACTGATTGTTTTTTTTATGTAATGCAGTGATTCTTCATTGTCAATAGTTTTATTTAGTTTACACCTAATCCTGATTTAGCATGACTTTTTGCAAGGTATTGTTCGACACGTAAGTAAAATGTACAAACAGGCCCCGGTGTATTTTATTATAAAAGTAAAACGTTTTTTTATTTTACACCTAATCCTGAATTTACGCCATTTTTTACACGATATCGTTTAGAATGTATGTAGAGTGTAAGAATAGTATTCATATTAATTTTTTTGCCATTAAAAATTCACACAAAAAGCAATAAATATATGTTCTTTTTGTTAAAAAGTTAGTTGTTGGACAGGCACCACTACCTCATTCAATGTGCCTTGTTATCAAATATAGAAAAATATACAAAAAAAATTCTCAGTTATAGACAGTGTTGCCGCCACAGCTATTAATTTTTTCTAACCAAATTTCAATGAAAAAATATCCAAATTGGACAAAAAATTACCAGAACTTTTAATCCTGGCCATTTAATGTACAATTCAATTGCTTCTAGATTTCTCATTTTTGATCAACTATTCAATACAATTCCGGTTACTGTGCCATGGTTTATAAGTCTATAAGTTCAAAATATGGATGAATTTTTACCGAACCTACTCGATACCAGAAAAGGCATATGGACACGTTGGCACCGTTCCTACTTTTATAATATCCCCTCACTTAGAGTTACTTCCTAATGAAGAAAAAATTAAATTCTAACTAAAACTAATCACTTTTTATTGAATTTGTCCATAGAAATTATGATTTTTTTCCTGAAAATTAGGGTACAACCAAGAAAATTTAAAAAATAGTGAAGAAATAAAGAATATATATGTTAAGTACTTGTTTCTAGTCAAGTGAATTTTGAAATTTTTTTATCTAGAAGTTCTACTATTTTTTAATAAATCTATTCGTGATTTTTTCTCATTTTGTAAGAAAAAACATTATTGCTCCAACCGTTTAACCTAAAAAAAAAATAAATTGCCAAATGCTGTGGGTATACGACGTCATTTTTGGTATTATTAGAATTATGACTCGAAACACAAATCAATGATTTTGAAGTAATGGTTGATATGGAACCAAATAAATATTCTCTAATTAAATGTGACAAAAAATTTGTGGGCAATTTTGGACTTGGGAATACCGAAGAATGAGATTACTAATGATTTAAAAACTGCATTGGTCGAAGAGTGGAGCAAGACTACCCCGAAACTACCCAAAAAATCGTCTTAAAGATGTAATTAAGCTAAAAGAAGGTCACACCAAATACTAAATCTATTTTTTCTAAGACTGCTGACAATACACGAGATAAGCCGTGACTTGTATTTTTCATAAGTTTTAAGTTTTCCTAAAATTACTTTTACAAATATTTAAAAATTTGAACACATAATTTCAATTTAAATAAATAAGTATTTCTATAAAAATTGCGCATTTACATCTTTCTGACATCATCCTTAGCTTTGATGCTGCAAGCTGTGAGCCACTGTATGTATATAGGGAGTTTTTTTAACTGTAGGAAAACTATCGATGTGAATAACTATTGTGTAACAGCTCAAAATGTCAAACTGTGTTGACATTTTTGTTCAGCAAGGTTCGGCATATCATCATTAATCCTTTACTGTCAGAACAACGCTTACAAATTGTGCAAAATTTCTTTGCTTGCAAAGTTTATAGAGAACTTCGTGTTTAATGCTGAAGCTACTTTCTGGTTAAATGGGTACGTCAATAAGCAGAATTGCCATACTTGGAGCGAAGATAATCCTCATGCCGTTAACGAATCACTTTACAATCAATAAAATTAATTGACTGTTTGGTGCGGTCTACATGCTGGCATCATCGGCAAATAATTCCTTTCGGAATGAGCAAGGAGCTGCCGTTGCAACTGAATTTTCGTTTCTAAAAATTAATCAGCTAAACATTAACGACATTTGGTTCCAACAAGACAGAGCACTTAGCAATCGATTTATTGCAAACTAAATTTGGTAACAACTTTCTTTACAGAAGTGGTGCTGTTCAACGACTCCCCGCTCGTGTGATTTAACGCCACTATATTACTTTTTATGGGGCTATGTTAAGTCATTGGCTTATGCCAAATAACCAGCAATTCTCGAAGCACGGGAAGCCAGATTATTGGATTATTGGCCAGATTTATTGGAAAATGTAGTCAGAAATTGGAAGGATCATATGAGCGATGTAACTCGTAGCTGCGGCGGACATATGCCGGAAGTCATATTTAACTAATTAACTACCATGTATACCACCGGTGTGTCAGATTGTTTCAAAGTTACTATGTTTGTTGATCATATATTTTTAGATTTGTTGACGATAGATACAATTTTCCTGCAGTTGAGCCTTTGTAAATGTACATTCTTTTTATTGAATACAATTTTTTATGACTTTGTAAAACAAGTCGAAGTTTTGCATTGATTTTTGTTTGTTTTCTTTTTTATATAAAAGATAAATGCCTTAAAACTATTTCATTCCAATGATATTTCTGATTTATATTATCATTTTAAGTTCTCAAGCTCTTAAAAAAGCAGCCTATACATTGAAAACAAATAAATTCCTCTCTCTTGGATGGATATATAGTGGCTCAAAATAATAATGGAACAGCTTTTTTTAATTTTGTTCCTTAATATAAAATTAATTAAAAAATTTTTAGGAAAAAAGATAGTTGTTTTTAAAAGACTATGTAAAGAAAGGGTGATCCAACCATAATGCACGATGTTTTTTCTGCATCATCTCCTTAATGGAGAATTGTGCGCTTATTTCAACAGAGACTCGGCTTGCTTAAATTTAAGCACAATTCTCCCGATTGTGAACACATTTAATCGATTATGCTGACTAAAAAAATACGAACTGCACGAAATGCATTTTTATTTGAACGAGCATTTCCGTAAAAGGCTTCAACAATCTTAACGCGGAGCTCAGTTGTGTACGTCTTCATGGTTGAATTTGTCAAACACTGAAACAAAGAACTGTCAAATTCAGATGGGCAAAAAACTTGACGTTCATATATCTTTTAAATCTCTTGAATTAAAAAAACACAAAAACATGCGCAACACACCTTCGTTGACGGCTAACAAGCTACCACAGTGTACACAGTGACGACACCAATGACAACTAATAAAGTCGATATCAGTTAATTAACGACATCGCTACTTTTAGTAAAGGGTGGGCAAATTTAGGTTAGGAAGTAAATTGGCTTAAAAAACAAATTTTTTTGACAAATTCAGTTTTATTGATACCAACATAAAATAGAAATATGGGAACTAATAATGGGATATGATGTTGGACAAATGTCCACCTCTAGAACGTCGGTAGACGTCCGCACTTTTCACAAAATTTTGAACCACATTTTGTAACAACTTCGTTTATCTCATTAATTAAGCGCCTAATTTCATATTTCAGAGTGTCAGCTGCTTGTGGTTTGTTCACGTTCTCAGTCTTTCAAAGAGCCCTAGAGAAAATAATCGAGCGGCGTTAAATCACTGAACGGGCGGCCAATTGACATCGCCAAATCAAGAAATTATGCTACCGGGTAATTTCTCATGCAATAACTGAATTGTTTGGCTGGCTGTGTGACTTGTGGAGCAGTCCTGCTCAAATCAAAGGTCACTGATGTCAAAATTAGCCAATTGTGGCCACAAAAAATTGGTTATCATGGTTTGCTAGCGTAGAGAATTTACGGTGACGGCGCTTACTTGCTCGTTTTCGAAAAAATACGGGCCGATGATGCCTAACCACAAACCGCACCATACGGTCACTTTCCCTGGATGTAATGGTTTTTCGAAGACTGTTTGTGAGCCACATATTTGACAGTTGTGTTTGTCTACATAACCGCCTAATTGAAAATGGGCCTCATCATTAAAGATGTTTTTGTTGAAAAATGCACTGTTTTCGTTCAGCCAATTCACAAACGTTCGATGCAAACAGTAGTTGCCTTGCTTTAATTCTTGAACGAGTTGAACTTTATAAGTGTGAAGATGAAGATCCTTATGCAAAATGTTGCGCAAAGTTCCTCTCGTGGTGCCAAATTGTTTCGAACGTTGACGAGTTGATGTTCCAGGTCGTTCTCAACACTTTGCTGTACAGCGGTTATGTTTGCATCACTACAGCGACTACATTTTATAAGGAGCCTGAATACAAGGAAAAGCTGCCCGAATTTTACGCAGAAATACAGTAAAATTTTCACCACTTTGATAGTAAATTTTCACAATTAAAATTCTTTGTTCAAGACTGTAGCGATGTATGTAGTCCATAGTTAAAATTTCCCAATTTGGTACTAAATAAGTGTCGAAGGTTGACAAGTAAATTCTTCACATTTCATCATTTGACAGGCAATTTACTTCCTAACCTCAAATTTGCCCACCCTGTACATGGAAATGTCATCAACAATAAAATTAAAACAAAATTTACATTTGCAACAGAGTGTCATAAAAAGAAATAACTATATTACGTTAATATTTACTATCTCATGTATCCATACTCTGTAAGGAAATATGTTGTATGGTTGTTGTTTTTTTGTTGCTGTGTCGTTACTGTATACACTGTGGAAGCTACTGAGTAAAATTTGTATCTCACACATGTTTTTTGTTGTAATCATGGTTGCCGTTTCAAATAAAGTATATAAAGCGTATGAACTTTTTATACAAGATTTTTTAGCATTGTTAATTTATTACAATTTCTTAAGTTTTTTATGGAAAAATAAAACAAAAATAGTTTTCCAGGAATTGTAAAAGCAAAATCAATAAATACTGTATGATATTGAAATCGATCAAATGATTTTCGTTGTTCTGTTTAACGGCAATAACATTTGTAAAGTCTTTTTTTTGCAAATGTTTGCAAATTTTCCAAACAGTACAAGAACTATACGAATACTTTTGTCAGTAACTATATAAGAAACCGTCATTCTATAAAAATGCATAACAAACATATAGTTTTTAAGCTTAAAGATATAATTAGAGTTGGAGTTAAAGAAGTAAAATAATATTAAATTGAAAATACTAAGTACTTTAGAATGAAAAAAAAAATAAAATTATTACTGACTTGTGCATGGAAATGAAATTTCCCTGTACACAGGGACATCGTTCGAAATTGTATTGCTGATGAACTAGCTGTTAATTTTCGGATGGGAGCTTAGCTTTGCTGTACCGGTTGCCTCAGTTAGGCTGGATGTTCTCCGGTCGATGTACAGCGAGCCATAATTTTGTTAGTGGCATGAAGGCAAGTGCAGTATCGCTAGGCCCTACTAGACCAACCTGTATAAGAACCCACCCATCGTACTATTGTGGCTCTCACGGACCATTGTCTGATTGAAAGGCATGCCAATTAACTCAGCATTAGCTCGCGTCTCAGTGCCTAGCTCTTGCCATAATACGACAGACGTTTTTGACCTACTATATCTTATCATCTTTGACCGAACTCCCCAAAATGAAGGTTGCCGCAATTGTGAGATCTATTTTAGTGTCAAAAGGCTTATCTATGGAAACTCGGATTAGCTTCTATGCTTGTGGTATCACAATAGGCTGTGGCCAAAGTGGCACTCCATCCTAATCATAATTTTTACTAATGCAAAATGCGATATTCTCACTCGGATGAGATACCTACTGCCTCTGCCATTTCATAAATGTTTGTTCTTCAATATTACGCTACTTTATAGAAGTAGCCACTTCTTTATGTCGTACTCTTTTGGATGACCTGAACGTTTCACGCAATAATGAAACTTAGAAAATGTCTTTTTAGCTATTAAAATTCATAGTAGGTGGTGTCATAGTGTTGAAAACCAAATTAAATACATATTATTCATAAGCAACACGTTCACCTAAAGTATGTATATAAACCTGCATTGTGTGCGCTGCCAAATACATCTACAGCAGACCTATGTACATATATTCATAAAACTGTTACGAAAGTGAAAATGCTAAATATACTCAACTTTGCTTAATATACTCAACTTTTTGGCGTTAATAATACCATACTCTTGCTATTTCTATAAATGATAGGAAATAAAATATTTCCGGAAATTGTAAACAATAAATAGCAATACGAGTATGCTGCATACAAACGCAGGCATACTAAATTAAATGGACTTTATGAGCTTACGTTAATACATGGGTGCAGTGTTGCAACACTGTGTGTAATTACACATATTGTATGTAATTTTTGTTTCTTCTTACAAACTATTAAGTATACTTAAATGTCTGATTTTGGTGTTAAGAAATTGCGGTATGTTTTTGAAGTTTAGTTCCAAGATCATCAAATACATCAATTTTTTTTGGTTCAAATTGCAATAAAATTCAAATAAAGGCGACCAGAAAAGAAACTAATATTGTTCAATATAATATTATTGTAGACTTATGGAAACATGAAAGAATACAAATCGAAATCATTCAAGTAGTCAAACGGAATCATTATTCTAGCTAGAGAGTCATTAAAGCTGTCAAAATCTTTGGAGTTCTAATTACAAATATTCGTTCTGGTCGCCTTACAAAATTATCTGGACGCAAAAGAAGAGATATACTGCATTTAGTGAAGAAAAACCACAAATTAGCAAGGCTAAAAGTTGCCAAAAACATATATAACAAAAATTGACCGTTAAAGAAGATTACAAATTCCAACACAACAATGATTCAAAACATACTTCACTCAACACTAAGATTTGGATTGTCATATAATTAAAAATCAATTGAAAACTACACCACACTTTTCAATTAAAAATATTATAATCATTTAAAAAATTCTTCTTTTGATATTGATTTAAAAAACTTGACCATGAATAGAGAGATATATGTTTTTGTATTTAAAAAAATTTCAATTTCATATGGACTAAGAACCAGTCATATATGCATGAAAGTGACAATTCCAAACCTTCGGCAGAAATGTACAAAAAGAATTGAAAATGTTAATCCATTACATGGTTAAGAAAATAGAATTCGTGTCCAAAAACAAGAACGCAATTTTATGTGTAGTTTTGATGCCAGTTGTGTGCAAGACATAAAGTTGTTAGCGTCCACACTGTATGGGTGTCATACTGATCAAAATACAACTTCTTTGAATGAATACATAATAAGCCAGACATTAGGTCCACCAGTCAACATACTACTGGAATGGCATAAGTTTTGATGACTAAGACCAAAGATATTTAAATGAAAGCAAATAATTTGTTGTGGAAAGCGGTCTCGCAGTAATTCCATTGTAATCCCTGCTGTATGCGATGTGGCACCGTCTTGTTGAATCCACATGTTAGTTAAGCCCATAGCATGCAGTTGTGGCGTTAAAAAGTTTTCAATCATATCACGATATCGCTCCCCATTGGCAGTTACCGTTACGTCGTTTTCAGTTTCAAAGCAATAAGGTCCAATGGTTCCTCCTGACCAAATTGTATACCATACTGTCACTTTTAATGGATGCAAAGGTGACTGATGAATAATTTGATGGTTTTCCATTGCCAAGAACCGACTATTCTGTTTTTCACATAACCATTCTAATGAAAATATGCCTGGACACTCATTATGATTTTTTCATGAAAATCGTTGATTGATTTTGATAAAATATTTTTACGATTAACACGTTGGTTTAATGAGTATTTTTCCGCAATAAATCTGCCACGTCTCTACTCCACGACTGCCAAATATGAACTGTTAAGACTAATGTTTACCAAAATGGCAGCAAAGCAAAGTAGTATACCTTCCTGGCGGATTCCCTGTATATTCCAAATGTAGACAACTACACAACAAACCAAAACGATTTAGGAAAAACTTGCAAGTTTGCTTATTAAAAATTGTTTAATAATGAAAACTGAACTTAAAAGTCTAATTGTATAATAAGCTTACAGAAAAATAAATTTCTAATCATGTTTATACTAAGCTCAAATTCCTAATATATTTGTAAGCTTTGTATATATACATATATGTAAAGAATGACATATCGTAACAACAAATTTTGGCGACTACTTGTACAGCATAAAGTCCTAATCCCGTTCACTTTGCGAAATTTTCGCCAATAGCAAAAAATGCTATTACTCTTTGTGGAACATGTTGGAACTACGGGAACGACTAAAATACGAATAGAACCAAATTTCTGAAGAAAAACAATTATGAAATTAACATTGTCAAAAAAATTTTTTTTTTTCAAAACAGCAATGACATTAGCTAAAAAAGATCTTTTTTTGTTGTTAGCGTTGTAATGTGTGGATCTATTTTAAAAGTTATGACGACCGAGACGACCGTCCTTAAGAGGCACAGTAACAGGATGTGTACAAAAAAATAATAATCATGTTAAGAATTTGGTCTTCCAATTCTCGAATAAATATAAGATTATAACTTTTTTCTACTTTAAAAGCAACTAATTTACAAACTTTATATTCATCATATACATTTTTATTTTTGTTATAGATATTAAACATATTCTGGTGTTGTTGTATGATGTAGAACGAAAAGAAACTTTTTACCACATAATATATTCATATTTTAGATCCTTATATTACTTTTGCGCTGGCTCTTCGCCCTTTGATACACCTGGCATAATATTCAACAAACAAATAAACATTTTAACAAGTTTAAAACGAACGTTAAAAGTTTCAAACATTCTTTTCTTTTTTGTCCCTCTCTTTTTCGTTCTTCATTTCCCGTTATTGTTTACAGTTATTTATTATTGCACACACATATACACATACTTTTTAATTTCTTTTTTTTACATTTTTGTTTTTAATGCCTTGTCTCTAGTATTCCTCCATCTTTGTTTCTCCTTATTTTTCTTAAGTTTTTATAAGTCTTATAAATGCACTTCAATATGACTTTTCTTCTCTCTGTTGTGTAACTCGTTTTTGGCCTTTCGAGAATCTTGTGCAAGATTTTTAAAGTGTTTCTCTTTTGTTTCCTATTTCTTTTTATTATTATTATTTTATTACAACAGTAACAACAACAGAATAAACTAACCTCATTTTTAGTCTGTAAGTAATTTTTTTACTTGTGTATGTACGTGCACATATGCATAAGAATGTGTGTTTTAATGTAAGCAACACACATCCGCAGAAACAAATAAATTCTCGTCTACTTACATTCCACAGTGGGAGAAATGACCAGTTCTTAGGTATTGAATTAGTTTTTGTGTTTTGTTTTCTAAAAGGTTTTTATTAATTCTTAGCAAATTATTCTGAACCTACGATTTCATAAATAATGTCAATTACGCCAAAAGAAAGCTGTTTGACCTTCTCATTTCTTGAAATATACATATGCATCTTTTTTCTGAAATTGCGATGAACGTTACAGGGTACTGCTACACATTCAATATTTAATACGTGATGCTGATCACAACATATTTCGCTATACAGCGATATTCATCACGATCTATCAATATAGCATGCTAAACATTCAATAAGTACCGTATTACTGGATTGCTCTCCATATACTTATACTGAACGTGTAGCAGTGTCCACAGAGTCTTAAAATTTTCGTTGCGTGCAATATCGAAGCATTTACAGTTTTCAATATTTCTGAAGATATTGCAGATTCTGAACTCAATTTTAGAACAACTTTAAGGCATCCATTTTGCTAGCCTTGTAAAGGACTGATACATGTTGCTACCATTAACTCTTCCTGCGAAGTCTTGTTTCTGAAAAAAATTTTTTGTTTGAGTTTAGATACACACTCTGAAAAAGGTATAACTTTTGATTCAGAGAAAGCAAGACCCCCATCTAACCATTCGTAATTTCTTTGCTTAAACACACTAAATTAAAAATTGACTAGAAAAATCGTCTTTATTGCTTCTGTATTTACTCTCTTCGCTTTTGTGGGATCAGTAACATTCGAAAGTATATGACACTACGACTTTAGCTCACTGGGCAAATTAAATTAACTTTATTAATTAACCCTTTATTGCCCAAGGCCCGTTGTCGTGAAAAAACTATTACTTTTGCTAAATAATCTTTGTTTTCGACATAATTGAAGCTCAAAAAACAGGTTCATATTTTTGTCAAGCCGGGAAGAATATATGTAAAATAGTTCTGGTTCTCGGAATTAACGAGGGCCAATAGAATTTATATAACTTTTTTAGGAATAAAATGTGTTTTATTACCGTTTGTATATGTAGTCTTTGTATACGTATTAAAATAAAAACTTAAAGTTTTTTAACAAAATTTGGAAAAATGACGATTGACGTTTTTTGCATCTAAAATGACGTGTTTTGCTATATGGACAATTGGCAGCTCTAAAAGTAATTGTTACTCTTTGTAGTTGAGGCAACTAATAAGACAGTATAATGGGTGTTTCACTGCAAAGTGTCCTAAGTGAGGGTTCGAAGATAATAATATCACTGCATTAGACTGGCCTCCACAGGCTGCAGATTTAAACGTGATAGGCAATTTGTGGAATGTAGTAAAAATATCAACCAGACAAAGTATCCCACAAATTATTATGAGCTTTGGTAATTTATCCAGGCCACGTGGTATGATATATTGGCTTCAGTAGGCCAAAAATTTTCGATTCTGTACCCAGTCGATTTCTGGCAGTTTTAAATAACCACGGAACCTCAACAAAATATTAACCACTCTAGAAGAGCACTAGAACTGAAATTAGTGTAAATCTATTATTATGTTATATGTTTTTTATAACTATTGTGAAAATTCCTTCAGGTGTACATATTTTTTTTCACAGGTGGAATTTTGTATTTTAAGTTTAACTTAATTATATTTTGAAATACAAGCAATAATTTAATATAAATGTAAGAAAACTTGATTCTGTAGCTAATTAACTCAAAATAAGAAGAATTAATTATCAGAAATTGTCTCATTCTACGTACTTTCTTATCAAATCAATAAATAGATTTAACACTTTGATAAAGCTATTACTAAGATTATAAGTAATTCTGTCGTTAAGTATTATTAAAAGTTACTATTTGAGAAATTTGTTCTGAATATAATATCATTTTGAGTAAATACAGTGTTTTGACATTACTATCTAGTAAAATTGAAAAGTGACATACTAGGTATTCATTCGTAAGTAACTTTATGAACGCACTAAAAATGTGTAATTTTGTACATGTACTTTTCAGGTACTGTAAAAAAAAGTTGAAAACACTAAAAAATAGCTTGTTTTCTTGGTGTGATTTCATTAACGATTTTTCGAAACTGAAATAACGATATTTTTAAAATATATCGGAAAAATGACGATTTTCTGCAAATTTCATCCGGCAGCCCTGCTTATTCGTGTGAGTCAGGGTTGCCATTAACAATTTCAAAAAAGGGGTCAAAGAAAGGGGACTTTATATTCAAATAGGTTCAAGTTTTATGTGAACAAAAAAGTAAGATTTATTTCAATAAAAAAAAACGAAAACTAATTTTAACAGCTAAATAAATACATTAAATATATATATATCGGGTCCGCCATCTAACGTTTTTTTTTCAACTAGTGCTTGTTTCGTGAATGGTAACACTTAGCTCATGTCTGATTTGACAGATAATTAGTTTCATTGATTTTGCCAAAAAAGTCATCTATTCAAATTTTCAGATGAAGCTCATTTTGATCTTGGCGGGTATGTAAACAGGCAAAATTGTCGCATTTGGGGCACAGAAAACCCGCACGCATACATTGAAAAGCCGATACACCCAAGACGAGTCACTGTTTGTGGCGGATTTTGGTCCAGAGGCATATTTGACCCATTTTTCTTCGAAAAAAAGCAAGGAGTGGCCGTTACAGTCAATGGCGATCGTTATCGAGCCATGTTGAACGAATTTTTGTTCACAAAAATTGAAGAGGATATTAGCAACAATTGGTTTCAACAGGACGGCGTTACGTGCCACACAGCCAAATTTATACTCGATGTTTTGCGCCCTGTTTTTGAAGATCGCATTATCAGCCACAGAGCTGATGTCGTGTGGCCACCTCGGAGCTGCGATTTAACACCGTTGGAATATTATTTGTGGAGTGTTACGCCAACACTTGACGCTTTAAAGGACAATATTCGTAAAGCCATTGGTAAAATATAGCTGCACACAATCGATAATGTGCTTAAAAATTAAACCGAACGTGTAGGCTACTGCATGGCCAGCCGAGGCAGCTATTTGAATGAAATTATTTTTCATTATTAACCGGAAAGATTATACTTTCAAATAAAAAAGAAATTTGAGAAAATATTCGGTATTTTTATATAAATAATATAAATATATATATATATATATATATATATATATATATATATATATATATATATATATATGTATAACTTCTTTTTTTGATATGTCTAATATTTAAATAAATCTGTGAATTGTTTTTTAATTTTAGCATTGATTTATAGTTTATTATTTATTATAATAAATTAATGTTAAAATTAAAAAAAACAATTCACAGATATATTTAAATATTAGTCATCAAAAAAGAAGTTACTTTTACAAAAACTTTTGATAATGTTTACCACTTTTTAGAAATACTTATTCTATGTTTTGTAATTAGTTCTTTACTTGAAGTCCATTCTTCCAGCTCCGATTTGAGTAAATTGAGAAAGTAAGGCATGGATTCGTTTGTTTCTATTTTAAATTTGTAAGTTTATGTTTAATCAGTGATAGTTTTGAAAAATTCTTTCAGTGGAAGCACTACTATGCGACAAAGTAAATATATATGTATCGAATTCATATAATTTTGAATACACTGTCCTACGAAAACTGGATTTTACACAGAACTACTAGTTTTGGACTCTCTAATATAAATCCACGCGAAAAATATAACAAACTTATATCAGCTTTTATATTACATATTACAGTTTAAAGAAAAATACGGAATTCAATTTCCTGCATACCGAAAAGTATACATACTCTGCAGTATTAAGTAACTAATTATCTTAAAAAAAAAAAAAAAAAAAAATAAATAAATTGTTTTACCGTTAATTTATATCTTATAGAGTTATATTTTTTCATTAAATTTACTTTTTGTATTTTAAATTTTTGGTGCTGTAATTTCACTGGAATTGTGATATCCTTTAGCAATAGCAGTCTTAGAGCATTGTTTGTTTCTTATTGCACTGTTTTGTACTACTTACGTGATCCAATTTATCAAACAAATTTTCTGTGGAGTTTACTTTTTTTCACGTCACTCCTCTTGGCTTCCACAAGCATCTCTATCTAACACGGTTTACTGCTGTTGACTTTGCCATGTTAGGTTTTTCTGTCTCTGTTCTTGGATAATTGTAAGTCTCCAAGTGTCTTTTGATCGAACATTATTTCTTGAGCGTTGAGAATTCCACTCGAGTGACATTCTGGTGATACTATCTGGACTTTTTCAATCCATCCCCATTTTCTTTCCCTTATCTGTTTCAGTATGGGATCCTCAATAGTCATGCTCCACAGTTCTGTGTTATTTATGGTGTTAGGCCAGAATATTCTGCATATGATTTAGAGACCTTTTTAATGAATACCTGGAGTTTCTGTGTGATGTTATTCAATACAAGCCAGGTTTCACTGCCATACAGCAGTACTGATTTAATACATGAGTTGAATATTCTGAGCTTAGTCCGTCTGGATATATGTAAGCTTCTCCATACTGACTGCAGTCGTCCAAATGCCGCTTTTGCTTTATTGAGCCTGTTATTTACGTCTGTATCTGCGCCTCCGTTTGTATTCATTGAACTTCCTAGATAGCAAAAGCTATCTACATACCCGATTGTTTGACCCTCTAGCATGATGTTCTCCGTGCTCGTATTGCTTATTCTTATGGCCTCGATTTTCTTGATATTTATCTCAAGTCCAACACTACGAGCTAATCTTTCTAGGTCCTCCAGTTTAGACTGAATATGGGAAATCTTATGCGAGAGTAGACAAATGTCATCTGCATAGTCGAGTTGGCGTGAAAGACTCCACGTTATCCCTCTTCTTTTTGAACAGACTTTGCTCATTATGTCATCCAGCTCGATGGTGGATAGCTGAGGTGATAGTGGGCATCCTTGTTTAACTCCAGCATTGTTGTGGAATGGTTGGCTGATGTTCCCGTTGTGAAGAACTGAAAGCTCTGCATCCTCATACATCGCTCTGATTATTTGAATTATTTCTTTGAGTACTCCTTTTGTTCTTAGTGCTTTCCATATTGCTTTTCGTCTGATGGTATAAAACGCTTCCTTAAATCAACGAACAGAAGATACACGGGATACGCCATTCTATGGACTGTTCAATGATTATTCGTAAAGTGTTGGCCTGATCTATGCGGCTTCTATTCGTTCTGAAGCCTGCTTGTTCGTCTCGCAATGTAGTGTCTATTTTGTCCTGAAGCCTCTCCTGTGAGTCTTATGTCAGGTGTCTAATAAGTAATATGAGTTCGCTTGGGAATGTTGTATAATAACCAATCGTACAAAATGTTTACTTGTGTTTTGTGTTACTGCATTGTTGGAAGTACCATCTTTTAAAAATACTTATTTTTTTCACATATTGCCTCGAATCATATTCGATTAAGTTGGAATATGTGAAACGATCCATAATTGTTTCAACAAAAGCTTAAATGTCAACCACAGCCGTCAATATGTAATCCTAAACTATAGCGTAACAACCTACGTACATGTTCTATCGTGAGTATCAAGTTTTTATATCGGAACTTTTAGTTTTTTTTTTAATTTATTGCTTTCGTCACACTTATCGTACTCCTACTTTATAACTCAAAACAACTTTACTCCAAGATTCTTCAACATAAAATTTTGATACCCGCGATAATATATGTATGTATGTTAGGCAGTTTTCTTATGGTTTTCCATATTACTTGATGAAGCCTGCTGCTCATCTATTCTTTCTGAACTGTTAGCAACAGGAGTAAAAAAAGTAAAAAGTTTATATTGTTATATGAAAAGATTGCAACCTAGATAAAGACTGAATAACGGAATCAATGCCAAACGTATGTATATCAGAATAGGGATCTGAAGCTACACCAACTAAACCTAAAACAAAGTCCGATCGCATACACATACACACTGAAGGAAGTCAGCAAACATGTCCGAACATGTAAACAGAAGATGATCCGTTACCATAAAACATTTCAGAAGGAATCAAAAATGAATTCTGATTAGTACGAAGTCATAGAACGACTTCGGGGTCGTAACACCATTAAGTTTTTTTTTTATCAAGATGTACCTATTCACTTCAATTAAACCATGAGATGTACACATAGGTACCACAAAGCAATAGATATTTCAGTGAGCCATCCCGAAAGGATTAAAAAGCTGTCAATTTGGTCATTTCTACCACTGTGCATTCTCTTGCTCACATGTACATCTACATATGTATATGTGTATTACATAAACATAAGTTAAATTGTTTTAATATCAGTAGACTTTTTAAAATTTATACATTATTGTTTGTATAAATTCAGACATACATACGTGCAAAGGTGCTCTACATGTATGTATGTATTTATGTATGTATCCGTGCGAGTGCATTACACTTTTATTATTATTGTATACTTTTTGCTCCATTTTGTGCGTGTGTATGAATAACTTAAAAATGTTAACTTGCATTATTGCAAGACATACTAACTCTTATAGCATTTGCCCAAATGTACAAATAAATAAAATTGTTTATGGAATTTTGTTTAGGAAAACTTAAAAAAAATTCAGAGAAACAAACTTTTATTTGCCTAAATAAAGAAGTTATAATAGGTCAAATTTTACTCTGCGAGAAAACAACTGGCTATGATTTCCGATTTATGAGCACAGTGATAAAATATTACAAATCTTATTGAGGCTTCATTTGTCTTATCTAAATTAATTTTAAAATTTTTCAATAAAAATCAAATCGCAATTTAGCTTAAATAGGTATCGTGCGATTTTACCTAAAATTTAATATAGTTAATAAGGCATTTAAAACACAAAAGTTTACTTACGATGTACAAAAACAGAATACACCTTTCGGCAACTGAAAGAAGATTTGTCAAAATTCTTCGATTCGTTTCGTAGACAAACTGTAAAATGTAAATCGTAGAATTAATAATTTCAGATGGTACGAACATTGACGTGAACATATTCTTACGTCTTAACCTTTTTAGAAGGTTTGAGTTCCTTCAAATTGCGTTAAATAAAATAAATGACATAAATTGATTGTTTTGCTTTGTACAGTCTTTTATTCATCTTTTTACAGTGTACAACTTATTTAACTTCCGCTTAATACATAAATTTTTCAATACTTAACTCTTAGTACGACTTTTATAGTAAATTAACGTTAGTGTCGAATGTTCTAGTATATTCTACAATATACTATGCAGTTTCCGCTAAGAATATGAATTACATATGCTGTTTATAGTCATATTAGCAGCGGCGTTTAAATAAATATTGCATTGGCAAGGTGATCGTAGCCTTGACCCAAGTCAATGGAATAACCTTCATAATAAGGTTTATAGTTCTAAATATGCAAGAGTTGGTGTATTCTCTTAGACGAATTAATTTTCGTAACAATATTGCTAGAAAAAAACGCTTAAAAAGATTCAGCAACATATGTTATATAAAAACTATAAACTCACTTCTATCAAAGTTATTGTATTAGTTGTTGTCAATGTTACAAGAATTTTAACCTCTGTTAACCTCTTGGTACCCCGGGTACAGATATGTGTACTTTAAATTAATTTTATTTATCACACGTAGCGATATTATTGAGAAGCAGCTGGAATTGTATTTCTTAGTGTAGACTCTAGAGTTTTTAAAACTATCAACAGATGGTATTTATACCAAAGTTAGCGCGAGTGGTTTAATGATAACCAAAAGAAATTGATATATAATAAAAATAAACTATTATCATAGTCGCTTCATGTTCAGGTCTCCAGAGGTTAAATATGTCACGATTGTATCTATTTAAACAGTGCTACCAACACAATTATGGGTTAAATATCTACTAAATCTTTATATTTTAATTAACCGCAACTGAGTACTAGGTTATAGAATGTACTAGAACATTCGAAAAAAATGGTAAAGAAGTATATAAGCCGTGGCACTCGCCTTAATAAGTCAGTCATAATTTAACCGTGTACGAAAACACTTGTGTGAAAGTTATTTGTTTGTGTATTAAGTGTTTTATAAATTTGTGTATTAAATAGAAATTAAATAAGTTGGACATTGTAATAGAACTAATTTAGAAAAAAAAAAAATTAATAAAAAAGAAAAATAACTAATTCGCTTCGTTTATTATATTTTATGCAATTTAGAGAAGTCAAACGTTTAAAAGGGTTAAAATTTAACATTGGTGTCAGAAGTGAATTTGTGCATACAAAACCTTAAGAAAAAATAAATAAAATAATTTAAAAAACCATAAATAAAAAAATACATAATACAAAAATTCCATGAATTGAATGTGATCGATCAAACGTAAGTTAACCAAATTGGAGCTGACAACAACAGGAAACAAGACCGATTAACAGAAGAGTTTGTTAGAGGAATTTCAGCAGCGCGGCATTAGTGTTGTCAGCTATGACATTGTCCAAATACAAGCAGTATGGACATTACTTAATGGCTGTCATGATGGAAGAAATTGCATTTTGAAAGTACAGAGCAATATGCTTTAAGCTGAAGTACGAGAAACTTCTAGACTAAAACTTCTAAACTGCTAGAGCTGATAATGTAAAGCTTATGGAAATAACTAAAGCTGTGGCTGATGCACAAGAAACTTCTAGAGTTTATAACAAAAACCTTTTGACTGAGGTATGTGAAACTTCTAGAGCGACAACCAAAAAGATACAAAAAATATATGCGGCGGTAGCAATAGACTTGATGTAGTGGAGAAAAGAATGTCAAACTGCGAGCAATCTGTTGAGCTAACAGAAGCGAAAATTGATAGTTTCCAGTGATAATATTTAGAACAAGTGCGGAGTGTACCCCTTGCTTTGAAGGCAGCACTCCTCTGGCAGTTTTTATATTTCAGTTCGATACAGGTTTGGCCTTAAGAGGTGCAGCAGCAGATATTATGGAAACCTTGCCAGCCGGGTGCAGAAACAACTGCGAAGATCTAATGGTGACATTGCAAGGTAAATTCGATGATGAGCACAAACAAGGGCTTTGTCGTATGGAGTTGAGGTGCCCTTATTAAATCCAGCAAACAGGGAGAGTCCCTGTGAGAGTGCGCAATCTATCAGGCCAAGCAAATATTATCTGCGAAAATTCTGAAGTAGGCTAATGTGCTCCAGTAAAGTAGTACATAAATATCAAAAATTTAACGAAACCTACCAATTTAACAGCCAAGGACCAGCAGCTATTAGCTACAGGTAGAGAAATAAGTAGCAAAATTAGCAGCTTCCGAAAGAAATAAAGCCAAAAAGCTGCTAAACAGACATGTCTGGGTTCTTGCCACGAAAAATAAAAGCCAGGGAAACAGCCATAGTGAAACACGAAATTTATACTGGCAAAGAGAGACCGTTAAAACACCGGCGAAGCGTAATGAGTTTAAGAGCTGGTCAAATAAAATGAGAAAGGCAATGTAATCGAGCCATTATCCATTCGTGGTGCTCACCTGTAGTCTTAGCAAAAAAATAAATAAATTCAAGCACAAGATGCTGCGTAGACTACACGAAGCTGAACGATGTCATTAAAAAGGACCGCACCCGCTACCAATACTCGACGAGCCTATATCTTTTCTAGAACACGACTAAAATTGTTAATTATATTAAAGCTTGGTTTAGTCGGTTTCATTATATTTAACCTGAGAGTTGTAGATATCATTTTGTATATCAGTTTGAATAACTCTGTTGACAAGCAATAAATTTTCCAATTATAATCTAATGTCAAATACATACACTTCACTTAAAAAAATATTAAATTTATGTGATACTTTAGAAAGTAAAGTGCCGAAAATAAAGCATTTTTTTTTATTAACAATTAAAGAATAAAATTCTGTAAAAAACAACTCATCCTCGCTGGAATAGAGTAATAGACAGATACATAGAAAAATAAAAAATAAATAATAAAAATAATAAAAAATAGATTTTCAGTTTTTGTCTACATCAACAGAATCTATTGGGGTATTACAAGATATGTTTGGTTCTTTTTGTCGCCTCTATACACTTTTTCTTTTTGTTATTTCACTGATGGGATAATTTGTTTTTCTCTATAAAATAAATTTGTATCCCATTTTTATGAGCTTAGCCGTTCAAAAACGCATAAATAAATAAAACAATATCCTGGAAACAATGATTTATAAACCTGACATATTTTTCACTTTTTTGTATTTTTTTCATTTTTCTTCACATTCTTTTACGTTTTTTAAGTATTGTATCTTAAAAAAACTATGATAGCACTGGAAATGCAGACCTCATTCCTATGGACTTGTCTTTTTATTTGTATTCACTCCATGGCTGTGTAAATATTGCAAGTTTGATAAAGGATATGAATTTTTAGAAGTAACCAAGTGACATTTTTTGCTAAAGTAATTTTATTACAAGACAGTACGATTAAAACCTAAAGTCGACAAGATAATTGGGCCATAGCAATACGGCTTTAGATCTAGCAAATACACTTTTGTCCAGATATTAACGTTACGCCAAATCTTTGAAAACTCCTAAAAAAAACGGATCGGCACCTGCCATCTGTTTGTCGATTTAAAGGCTGCTTTCGACAGCGCTATACGTTCAATGGAGTTTCTGAGTTTGCTATCCCTGTAAAACTAATACGACTTTGTAGGATGAAATTAGCTGAAACGCGATATTTAGTTGAAATAGGAAGGAATATCTCCCAACCTTTCAGTACCAAGCGATCAGACAGGGAGACAGCCTACAGTGTGGACCTTTTATCATCCTGCTGGAAAGGTTATACGAGACTCAGGTGAAATATATTTTCGTTTATTTCTGCTGAAACCGTATTATCAAACTCTTAAGGTCTCTCCAAAATTCATCTGTTCCTGGTCCTGATGGCATACCAAAGTGTATTCTTAAAACTTGCTCTGATCACCTTTATTAACCCCTGACTATAACTTTTAACAAATCTATTGAATTGGGTTACTTGCAACCCATTTGGAAACAATCATACATTATTCCATTGTTTAAATCCGGAAGTAAGCTTAATGTTTCGAAATATGGAGAAATTGCTAAACTGAATGCAATCCCTAAACTTCTTGAAAAGATTTTAACTTACAATTTATATCATCAAATCTCATCCATTTTATCTCCTCTCCAACATGGTTTCCGGAAATTACATTAGACGGCTACTAACATTTTTGAACTAACAACTAGAATTAATTATGGTTCTATTGATAATAGACAAACTGATGTTATCTATAATGATTTTAGTAAAGCGTTTGATAGAGTCAATCATAATAATCTACTTTACAAGTTATCACGCATGAGATTTAGTAATAATGCAATTCGCTGGCTTAAATCTTATCTCTCATGCGGAACCCAATAAGTAAAATTTAAAAATACTTTATCTAAATCTATTGATGTTCCCTCCGGAGTGCCGCAGGGCAGTCATCTTGATCCGATATTATTGTATGCTAATGATGTTAACTTTTTTTATTTGTTTAATAATTTTACTGGTCAATCCTCTATACAAGCTGATATTATTTATTTCACTGAATTGAGTAATTTTAATTTATTGGATTTAAGTATTACAAAAATGCAAACATATGACCTTTTTCCGTTTTTCTAAGCTTGATACCAACTATTATTTTAATGAAACTGTTCTGGATAAAGTAATTAATATTATGGATCATAGGATTTTGTTGGAACCTAAATTAATATTTTATGATCATATTTCAATGATGGTGAATAAAGCTGGATTTATGAAGCGTTGGTCGAAAGAATTTTCTGATCCTTATGTAACGAAATATCTATTTACATCCCTGGGTCGCCCAATCCTTTAATACGAATCTATTATATGGGATCCTTACTACAAAACGCACAGTAACAGAATTGAATCGGTGCAAACACAGTTTCTTCTATTTTGTTTGAGAGGACTTGAATGGAGCTCGTATGTACTTCCTGCATATGAAAGCAGGCTCGCACTTATAAAATTACCTACTTTGAAAAGCCGACGAACTATGCCGAGTATTTCCTTTCTATGGAGTTTAATTCAAGGTGACATCGATTCGGAGTTTCTATTAAGTCGTATCATTTTTAATGTTCCTACTAGACCCACAACTTTCAACTATTAATCTTGAAGCATTATGGATCAGTTTATGCCAACAACTGCTTTCGTCAGATTTGCTTTAAATTTAATAATTTTTATAATTTAGTTGATTCCTGTGATTCTATTGATGTTGTAAAGAGAAAAATTTGTTTTATATTTGAATTAATAATTATGAATTTTCAATAATTGTTTTTATACTTTAGTCTGTAAGTCCTCGTTTATACGAGGAAACGATTTGATGGGAAACATTTGGTTTGACAGCAAATTACTGGTGTGGAAGAGAGAATCGTTTTTGTCTTCGGTACTCGGCGATACGCTTTGTGGTCATATTCGCATTGTTGATATTTATTAGCTTTACTTCTTTACAATAACAATAGTAATGGAATGTTAACGACAAAATGTTCGCCTGTGTGAACGCGAATGGAAAAAACAAAGGAGAATTCAAAATGCTTCCCTTCAGAATGTTTTCTCGTATAAACGGGGACTAAGGAAATATAATCCATAGACCTGAATAACTAAAACACATTAATAGCTGGCACACTTTACATACTACTCTCTTATGCCAACGACATCAACATCATGGGTAGAACAATGCGAGCCTAGTTACTGCTCGCAACATTGAAAAAGCACAAGACGTCCAGTAGATTTGAGCAGACAATGGAAGTTGGAAACTACAACTTTGAGATAGTGAGTTTATTTACCTGGGCTCCGCAATAAACAAAACAAACAATATCAGTTTTGAGCTAAACAAGCTATTAAAGAACAAAGCCACCTCTCCACAAAAGAAGATTACTTTATACAAGACACTGATGGGTACTTGCAAAAACAAACGAGCAGTGATTGAAGTATTCAAGAGAAAAGTTCTTCGTAAATATTATGGAGCTATCGGCGTTGGCGGAGAACATCGATGTCGTAACTATTGGCCTGGTGATGTTTTATGCAGAAGGGGAAGATCGTAACTCCGATGGAGGGATCAAGTAAAGGAAGACATCTCGAAACTTGGTGTCAGAAATTGAAGAAGTAGTGCAGGAGATCGTATCGCTTGGATATATTTTCTATGTTACTGCTTACAAAAAGGTTATTTTAACTGCAATCTACAGACTTATTAATGAGCATTTTTCAAAAGAGAAAACATAACAATATATATACAGTTTGTATGTAATTTAGACATCTCGAAACTTGGTGTCAGAAATTGAAGAAGTAGTGCAGGAGATCGTATCGCTTGGATATATTTTCTATGTCCGCCCACTAGAGCAAACGTTCTGTGACGGCCACCTAAGTAAGTAAGTAATTTTACTATTTCCTACTCGCAGTAATTGAAGGATTACTACACGATATGATATTACCTAAATATGGATTTAAAAAATACACATACATTTTAGCCCTTTCAGCTGCGATATTTTTACGACTTGTGAAAAAATAAATTAATTTTAAATGAATTCTTTTTCTGAGCGATTCTGCTGTAAATAACATTTAGTGAATATTACGGTCGATATATGTATATAAATTTTAAATATTCACATACGTGGCTAATCTTTTAATGTTAATCCATGAAAAGTAATTGGTTGCCTTCCTAATTCATAACCAAACTTTTGTTGGGTTCAGAATTTGTATGAGTATGCAGGACGGATAACTTTAGGCACTATCTCTATCTTTTTCTTTGTCTATGTTTGTAGACCTTTGGTTATTTTTTTTTTTTTTTGCAATAGTAGTACTCTTAGCATAATACATACAAATATATGTGTATACACACAGAGAGAGACATACTGAATGTTAAAGTGTGTATGCATAATACTTCTTGTAATACTGAGAATATGGTTATAAATTTAAACTGGACTAAGTGGAAAATATTGTCACGGGTATATCGGATACATACAATACATAACACACTCTTAATATTTTTAATACCTCTATCTCTATTCTACTTCTCATCTATTCATCTATCTTTTTCACAATACATTGTTTTGATGCTACTTAGGTAAGTAGTGTATAGGTATACATATGTATCTTTCCTTTGTGCATGAAACAAACAATTTCAGTCGACTGAACTGTATTAGTCACAGAATGTTGGTTTAAACCATAATAAAGGAGTAGAGGCCTTTCGTGAGAAAAACGGATTTCGGTTATTTTATATGGACGTAGGCAGCAAAGACAATAAAAAAAATGTGGAATAAAAGTTAGTAAATACTACGAATTTGCTTCATAATAGCTGTATTATCTTAATATTTCTATAAATATGTATATACATACATATAGATATACAATCATACGCATATAAGAGAGTTAATATGACACTTAAATCTAAAATAAATATAACAATTTTTCTTTCTTAACCTGTATGAACTCTCCTTTCCCATTAGGACAACTAACAGCTGCCCTAATGTAAAAGACCTTTGCTTAAAAGGCATAAATCTTCAACATAAATTTCATTTTTTTGCCTTCTATTTCATGCTGAGAGCATTTCTTCAGTGTGTGAAAACATTAAAATAAAAAAAAGCTTCAAATTCAATCATAGCATCATTATTGCTTATATATGTATATATGTTTGTGCTAAAAGCATTCAAGTAACTACGTATTTCACACAAGTTTGCAAGTGTATTTACATATGTATTTAATACGAAGGTCGTGCGAGAATTAGTGACTCGGTGAATCCTATTCCACATATAATTGAGGATCGGGCATTTACTTATTGTGAAAATAATCTAAATATTGAAAGACTTACAAATCAGCAAGCACGTTTTTTTCTTTTTTTTTAATTATAGAGATATTTTTATTCCAGAACCAAAAACTTTTATATTGTTACGAAAATGAAAATGCTAAAGACAAAATTCACCACATCAGGGACTCACTCGTATTATGAGATTTTAGCTATAAAATCTATTGGGTTGTGTCAAGGCTTAATAACGGTAAAATTACCTGTGCTAAGAGTCCTACCATGCGCATGGAGTTGCCAGTTCGATTATTTTTTGTGTTTATAAAGTTATTTAATACCATTTGAATCAACGTAGATAAATCGAAGATTCGTGTCTGTATTAGAAGATTCGTGTCTGTATTAGAACATTCGAAACTAATGAAATACTATAAAAAAATAGCGTATTGCGGCTTGTGAGTTAGTTATCATTTGGCTGTCACAAAGTAAAGTGTGTTTAGGCGCAAATAAAAAGTGTTGTAAAAGCAAATTTGCTGTATTAATACAAAGTGAATAAAAGACCGTAAGAATAAACACAAAGTAGCGTTTTATTTTATTTTGGCGCTATATAAACGAACTCAGACGTTTTAAAAAGGTTAAAACATAACAATATTGTTACGTTATTGTTAATTTGGGAACAACTGCCGTTGTTACATTGCTAAAAAAAAAAACAACTGCGCAAGCAGACAAAGCAAGCAGACAACGAAACAAGAAACAACAACACAATAAGCACTCAAACAAACAAGATGTTTCAGATCGCTGCATAAGCATTGTTTACTGAACCATATAAAAAGCACATCGATGTGGACAGTCAGTTTATTTGGTGTAAACTTAGCGAGTAGAGTTTATTAGATATAAGCACAACGTGAAAAGAGTTTATCTCAGTGTGAAAAGAGTTTAGTGTGCATAAACTCTGATTGGAAAGGTGGCAAGCGAACCAAGGTTGTGAAAACGATTGGCTTTGAAGATTTTAGGTAGAAATATCTGTGTAATAGTTGTTATTGTTTTACACAAAGGGTGTAATCAGATAATAATTAAGAGTATTTGTTACTGCTTACAAAAAGGTTATTTTAACTGCAATCTACAAACTTATTAATGAGCATTTTTCAAAAGAAAAAACATAACAATATATATACAGTTTGTATGTAATTTAGAGAGTTTTAAGAAAACTATAGTATATTCCCTTAAAACAGCGATATATAAACATTCTACGAGTATTTAGTTTGTGTTTCTAGTACGTTAATATGTGCAGTGAACATTGTAGACTGTATACTGTAATAGATTTACAAAGGACATTGGCAGCCAGATTTATGCAGACATTGTTCTGATAGCAAGGGGCAAATTCGAAGATACCTTGTGTGATATTATATAGAGTATACACTCCACTAAATGAAGAATTTTTTGTCATTATTTGATCGATAATTGAAAATAGCAAATAACTCGAACAATGTGTGTTAATTAATCGAGCAACGTTTGTATGTAAAATTTGGGGTATAAAATAGCATATGTTTATGATTATTTAGTTTTTTTACCTGTTAAAATTGTATTAAAAAATTAGGCATGTATAAATATCATTTCTTTTTGTTTTCATTACACAATTTTCGAACATAATTTTGATTTGGTTTATCATCAGACATTACTGGTATGTTAGACATTTTAGTTAAAGTTTTTAAAATCAACCTAAATTCCGCAAGGTTTCCCAATAGCGATAACTTTTTAAAATATATTTCAAAAATCAAAATAAAAGTGTTTGCAATCAAATCGATTGTTTAATATTGAACCTGACCAAAATGTACCAGACGATGATCTTTACGAAGAAGAAGATGTGGATCTAAACGAAAACAATCTTCTAGACTGGCTCAACAAAACAAATAAAGTATTGCAAATCTTTAAAAATCTAATACAAAAAGTATCAGTATAATAGACGATTTCATGTATTTAGATAAGACAAAAAGAAGAGCAGAAACATTTTTTAATGCAATTTTATCGTTATCGCAAACATCGTACCGCAAGGTTCTGTTCTTTATCCTACGCTATTTCTAATATTTCTTAACGACTTTTTTCTTCTTACTTCCAATCATATATACTTTTTCGCGGATGATAGCAACATTTGTCATTCATATTATTTCGATCGTAGGCCGAGCCTCTTGAAGATTGGGGCGAAAAGGATGAATATGAACGACACACTCTCAAGCGATCTTGCGAAAATCTACGAGTGGACTCGTGCTCGTGAAAACGGTCTCGATTTTAATGCAAGCGAGACCCAATTTTGTTTATTAACACTCAGCCGTGGCAGTGTGCTGTCATCTGTATCCATAGGAAATCAGATGCTCTTGATGTTCTGGGTATGAGAATTCACCGTAACGTTCGTTGGAACGATTTCATATTTCATATGTCGAAAGAAGCATTCAAGCATCACGAAATACTTCACTAAATTTGATCTCCTTAATATTTACAAGACCTACCATATAACTACCCAAAATGTTATACAACTCTCATTATGCTGTGGTTCAAGGCCCGTACAGGAAAGGGCGAAGGTACTTATTGGTGATGATAGGGTAGTCAACACTATCGACTCGTTAGAGCATGGTCGCAATGTGGTGTGTGTCTCATTGTTCTATCGGTACTATAACGGAATGACGAAATAAGGGAATTGATTCCTAAAAATCACATATTTTTACGTAGTACTAGTTTTTCTCGTAGAATGTATCCCTTTGTAGTTGATTGTCCAATGAATCGCACAACGCATTATAGAGAGAATTGGTTTTTTTGCTAACCAGTTCGTCTGTTGCACAATCTGCCCTCAACAGTTTATCCTGCCACTTACGACATAAATAAATAAAATTCAAACGTCCATACTGGATTCTATCCTTCTTCCCGTAAACTATTTTCGTAATACCAGCACAATACACTACATAAGTAAGGGCCATCCCCTGAGAAAAGAAAAAAATATCGACCTCGTTTGTAAATACAAATAAAAATAAAATAAAAAAACAAATACATATGTTTGTTTATTTCTATTAGATTTCATTTTTTGAAAATTTTTTAATAGTCCAAGTTATTCGAACAATTTGAAAACCATCGTGCTATTTTAGAATTTTAAAATCAATTACTCAAACAGAAGTAATTTCAAATAATTTGATACTGTAATATTATAAAAAGAGGATTTGGAATTATACGTCGATGTAGGGAGACGACGGGGTTGAACATTAACGCAAGCAAAATTACGATAGTACCATTCACTAGAGAAAGCAATTTCCCAAATTGGACTAATTTTGAACCCGTGGGTGAAGAAATACCACTTAGAAATGAGGTAAAGTTTCTGGATACAATATTGTGTAGTAAGCTGACATGAAAAACGCATGTGGAAATCGTTTCAGAAAAAGCCGAGCACGTGCTAATGATGTGCAGAAGGCTTGAAATGAAATCTCTGGCTGTAACCTAAGAATATTGTACTGAATGTATACTGTTCACGCTGGTCACTCTATTATTAAGTATTTGAAAATCTGTTTAGTTTTTAAGTAAATTTATCCACATATAAGAACAACAATGTACTATCAAAGCAAGAAGAAGATAAAATAAATTTATTATTTTATTATCAACCCCAAAACCCGAAGGTACGTTTGTACAACTTACTCTAATAAATACACGATCTCGAGTAAATATTTTATTTTTTACCCACTCACCCCCGCATATACTATGATGGTCAGACCGATTGTCAGATATGTATGGACAGGTGGAGCTGAATAGGCTACAGAGTTTGGCGTACGTAAGCATAACTGTGGCAATGAGGACTTGACCCACAGGTACAGACGCGGCATCGTTTGGCTGCAGTATGGAATATTCAGAACCTATGGTGAAGCTCGCGAGCATATTCCAGGCGGAAATTTATGCGGTTGAAAAAAAGGATATTTCGGAGACAGAACATAGCTATACTATCTGATAGTTAGGACGTCATTCGATAACATGGCTGCTATGAGGTTGACTCAAGGGCTAGTGTGGTCTGGGAAAATTGAATCAGCTGGGCGGGTACAATATTATCGGCTTATGCTGGGTCCGGACTCATGTGGGAATTCCGGAAAATGAAAGGGCTGATGAACCAGCGAGAAACGGAGCTTCCACTTCACTGGTGAAGACAGAGACAATTTGTGGACTGGAAAGGGGGTCCTGGAAGAGCATACTCAGCGAAAGTGACGGTAATGAGAGACGGGTACTATTCTCTAACTATATGGGTTTATGACAATCTCAACTTTTATTCGGTAACTATAGCAGAAGTAGATTTGGATCGTGCATATGACAGTCCAGAAACAGACTAAAGACTAAGATATCGACTGGATTTTTGATCGCTTATTGCAGGCTAAATAGACATTGGTGTAAAATGTGGTTAATATCCAGCCCGATGTGCAGATTCTGGGACAAGGAGATCAAATCACCAGAGCATTTACTGGGTACAAGGCATTGATGTATTCTTGGAAGAAGCACCTGGGTGGGCTGTTATCGCGATTGGCAAGAACCGACATCCTGAGCTTCGTAAGATCGACAAGGTTGGGGAAGATATTATATGGAAACAATGTATATAAGGAGGTCTGCCCAATAGATCGTACTTATATACCTCGATGGAATTAATAATGAATGAATAATCACCTAAGATGTTTGATTTAAATTAAATTAAAAGATATTGTTTTACTGAATTTTTGGCATTAAATTTTTTGTTATTGTGCCACAACAACTAAGTAATTACACTATTAGGGAAAAATATTAAAAAATACTTCCGAATATTGTTTGCACAATACACAATTATTTAAATTATTAAAGTTTATATGATACATACATATGCATGGCAAGAATACAAATACCATTGACCGAAGTTGACATAAAAACTTTTTAAGAATAGGATTAAGTTAAGATTAGATAAATACGTAGCACAATTTTCTCATTTAACTATTTTGTTAAAAATAAGAATAAAATAATAAAAGTTGCCGATTTTCCTTACATTTATTAACCAAACTATCGTAACTATAAATATGTTAAAAATATTTTCAAAATTTATATTGCACTCGCACAGTAATAATGTTCTTAAGTTTTATGAATTATTCGAAAGAGTACAAAGTGGATAAGGGAAATATATAGACGGGGTAAAACAACTGCTATGTTTTTTTTTATAATTATTTGATATTTTTTGTTTTAGTTCAATAACATGGTGCGAAAAAAAAATATACCTGGGAAGACATACTACTATTCTGATACACTGTACTGTCGAGTACAATAAGAATCTATTTTTGAAATTTTATTTATTAAGCTTTTTTGTAATGAAAATCATTAAGAACTCATGTAATTCTTGCCAAATTTTAATTTTTTGCTTGAAATTTAGTTTCAAAGTATTACAAAAATGCCGGTATCCTATCAATTGTGTGAATTTTTCATGAGCTGCTTTACTGAAAAAGCTTAATAAATCCATCAATTTCCAAAGGAATTCTAAAAATAATAACTCATTTCACTCATACCTAAACGATTCTTATATAAGCTAGTGCGCATAAACGCATCTAAATTTGAAAAAATTTGAAAAAATTAGATGAAAAATGTGTTTGCTTGGGAAATACGCACAGATTCCTTAATGTTACTTAAGTGATGTGCATACTCGTATATATCATTTAAAAGACAGAATGGGTCCGCCAAATTAATTTTTTTTTTTTTTTTTTTGAAAATGCTATAAAAAAACTACTGAATATTTTCTCAAATTTATTTTTTTATTTGAAAGTACAATCCTTCCGGTTAATAATGGAAAATAATTTCATTCAAATGGCTGCCTCGGCTGGCTGTGCAGTAGCCTACACGACCGGTCCAATTTTTAAGCACATTATCGATTGTGTGCAGCTGTATTCCACCAATGACTTCACGAATATTGTCCTTTAAAGCGTCAATTGTCTCAGGCTTGTTGGCGTAACACTTATCTTTGACGGCACCCCACAAATAATAGTCCAACGGTGTCAAATCTCAGCTCCGAGGTGGCCAAACGACATCAGCTCTGCGGCTGATAATGCGATCTTCAAGAACAGGGCGCAAAACATCGAGTGTAGTGTCGGCTTGTGGCATGTAGCGCCGTCCTGTTAAACCAAATGTTGCTAATATCCTCCCCTTCAACATGGCCCGATAACGATCGCCATAGACTGTAACGGCCACTCCTTGCTTCATCTGAAAAGATGAATTTTTTGGCAAAATCGACATCTTCTGTAAGTCGATCGCAGGCCCACTTAGTGAAGCGTATACACAACCATATTCGTTCAGCGGAAGGATAAAACTAATTATCTGTCAAATCCGACATGAGCTAAGTGTTACCATTCACGAAATAAGCACTAGTTGAAAAAAAATGTTAGATGGCGGACCCTATACATATGACTCTTTTTTCTAAAGTCCAGAAACTTAAAATTGGTTAATATATAGCAAAGTTATCAGCTTATAAGTGCATAAAGATACGAAAAACCGGTTTTTTACCCATAACTCAAGACTTTGGAGGTATTTCGAAAATTCCAAAAACAGATTCTTGTTGTACTCGGCTATTAGAAAAATAGTATCATTTCCCAAGTATTTCAACTTCGTTCTTTTTTGTCGCACCATGCTATAATTACTTAATTTAGATTACTTCTCTATTTAAAGTGACTACATAAATCACTCAGAATTCTTGGTGATTACCGATTCTTCAGATCAAATGGTTTTAATTATTTCATCTTAATTTGAATGCATTTCAAATTTAATGTTTTCTTATTTTATTTTGGCTGTTTTAACCAAATGAATTCTAATGCATAAAGTACTTCTACATATCATACATAGCTATCAAAATACATCTGAAGAGTGGGTCTCACAAAAGCTAGGTTTCATACATTCACTAGGAAACGCTAAGAATTTTTCTGCCACACACAAAATTTGAACGACGTTTCTTAATGCCTTTCTTCTTTCAAGTGATTGGCTCATTTTTCATTTCCGTATTTAACAAAAGAGAGGTGAAGAAATTTTAAAATAAAACAATTATTTACATCTACATATCTGAGTCTCATTTTGTATTTCATATGAAATTCTTTTTGTGACCTTATTTTCTCTTAATTCAACCTTTTTCAGAAAAATACAAAATCTTGTTTTCTTTTTTACTAACTTTAATACCACCAAAGGTGGGGGTGGAGGCGCATACTTTTTTATTTTATCGTTTAATGTTTCCTTTTTTGGAGAAGGGATTTAAATACTGTTGTTCTATGTAATTCTTGTTTTTGTGTACTCATACATAATGACAATATAGGAATGTGTAAGGGAGTTTCTTTTTTTTTACTTAAAAACCACATAATATTTGACACTAAATATTTGGGTAGGGTGGGGTATAAAGTATATAAAATTTTATTTAAATTTTAAATACCCAAATGGGTTAAATTGCAGTGCGCGAGTGAGAATAGCGGTATTGTGGCCTTAAAATATAAAGGAATTCCTTTTCTTTTGTTCTCAGAAATGTTAATATTGTGGAGATAAAGTTTCATCTACAAGAGGAATGTAATATAAATTTGACACATATAATTACTCTTTTCAAAAAGTTAATAGGCTTAAAAAAATATACTTATTGGAAAGGGGGGAAGAGTAATACTCTTTAAATTGACAAAAGACATCAACATGTTTCTTCTTACATTGAAATTATTATTTCGCAAAAAAAGATAAAAGATTACAAGTCCATTCCAATCAATAATTTATTGTTATTGTCCTGTCAAGCTAACTTGTTGTCTGTAAGCCAACTGAATTTCAGATTTCGTCTACCATTTAAATTGTACAGAAACCTTAACATGGCACGATGTTTTTGAATGTTTGTCTATTTGTTTGATTGTTGACATCATAAAACCACAGTTAATTGTTTACGTGCGGTCAACAGTGCGGAAAAGTCAAAATCAAACGAAAAACATATGTAAACACAAGAAGAAGAAGAACAGAAATCATTGTTGATAGGACTTTGTCTGAAAATTTACAATGTGTGACTGTAACACATGTTTACAAATATTCAGACACATTTACATACATACTCACACCCATTTACAAGCACATATGTTAATATAAATTAATTTAATTTTATTTATTTTATAGAATAGAATGCATCTTGTATTTATGCTCCTGATTACCCCCGGAACCAAAGGAAACCTAAAGACAGGCAGGCACACGTACTTAAACACATACAAAAAAAACAAGTAATAATTCAATTTATGTCATCCAGTGGTGCTTCATGTCTAATTAAATTGACACAATGACAGGTTGTACTCATTAGTGGAGCCTTTTCTGTATTTAATTTGTATATAAACATGGTATAGATAAATATGTATTTAATATATACTAATATGTATATACTCGCATGTATGTATGCATGTGTACACACCATAAAAGCACACACTTAATACACTTAAAGAAATCGGATATGAAATATGAGGATAAAAGAGAATAAAATTTTATTTTATTTATTTCCATTATACCTTTAAGAGCTAGAAAGATAAACCATTTAAAAGCTATGCTACTGTTTGATTTATAATGCCATAGATGATGAGAGTACATTTGGCTTAGAAAGTCAATTTATCAAGTAACGAGAATTGTTACCGGATTATTTCTTTTAACATAAAGCCTTCATAATTTACAATAAGATTAAAAACACATCTAAAAAGGTTAATTTGGATATACAGTCATGTAAAAAATAACAGGGACACATTGCGGTCTTCCTTGAGACGTTAGGAACAAATGAGCTACAACTGAGCGACGGTACAAGATTTTTGTTTGTTCATATAACGAATCTTTACAACGTCAAAATTTCAGTAGACAATTTATAAGATCTCTTTGACAAATATTTGAATATTAAAACAAACTTGGGTTTTAACTATTTAGATATAGTTGTCCCTATATATTATTATTATAACGGGTCCGTCATCTAACGTTTTTTTTTCAACTAGTGCTTATTTCGTGAATGGTAACACTTAGCTCATGTCTGATTTGACACATAATTAGTTTTATCCTTCCGCTGAACGAATATGGTAGTGTATACGAGTACACTTTTTTCGCTTCGCTAAGTGGGGCTGCGATCGATTTACAGAAGATGCCGATTTTGCCAAAAAAATCATCTTTTCAGATGAAGCTCATTTTGATCTTGGCGGGTATGTAAACAAGCAAAATTGTCGCATTTGGGGCACAGACAACCCGCACGTATACATTGAAAAGCCGATACACCCAAGACGAGTCACTGTTTGGTGCTGATTTTGGTCCAGGGGCATAATTGGGCCATTTTTCTTCGAAATTGAGCAAGGAGTGGTCGTTACAGTGAATGGCGATCGTTATCGGGCCATGTTGAACGAATTTTTGTTCACAAAAATTGAAGAGGAGGATATTAGCAACATTTGGTTTCAACAGGACGGCGCTACGTGCCACACAGCCGAAGCTACCCTCGATGTTTTGCGCCTTTTTTTGGAAATCGCATTATCAGCCGCAGAGCTGATGTCGTTTGGCCACCTCGGAACTGCGATTTGACTCCGTTAGACTATTATTTGTAGGGTGCCGTCAAAGATAAGTGTTACGCCAACAAGCCAGACACAATTGACGCTTTCATGGACAATATTCGTGAAGCCATTGGTGAAATACAGCTGCACACAATCGATAATGTGCTTAAAAATTGGGCCGATCGTGCAGGCTACTGCATGGCCAGCCGAGGCAGCCATTTGAATAAAGTTATTTTTCATCATTAACCGGAAGGATTGTACTTACAAGTAAAAAAAGAAATTTGAGAAAATATTCAGTAGTTTTTTTTATAGCATTTAAAAAAAAAATTATTTGGCGGACCCTTTATAATATCTTGAAATCTACACAAACAGCTAGAAGACATTGATTTCTCTGATAATATACGTCTAGTCTCCAAATTAAATTAACTCACCTTACTCTTGTCACCGTAGCGAACATAACAGGCCAATTCTGAAAATTCCCTAGGAATACATTTTTCACAGTTATAAAATCCTCCCATTCCAAACAGTCAGGGTGAATTAATTTCTGGAAAGGGAATTTCGAATTTTCAAGTTAAAATTTATTAAATATTTGTATGGCATATTTATGGATTTCAATTAAAATTTGTTTATTTTACATTTGATACTGAAAGTTTATTAAATTGTTACCTCTAAATATATTTGATGAAAACTGAAATAATTTATATAAATCCTTCATGCAAACCGACTAAACTGATTATGTTCAATACAGAATCAGTTAATGAAAGAACAATAAGGTGTTTTTTCAAAATTAGGGTTGGGAGAGGTCACAATTAGGCGAAAACGGGCAAAACTAGTGAAATTTCTTCTAAAATTATATCTTTTTTTAAAACAAAGTTTTTTGTTTGTTAACATTCATCATCCACCAAAAGGTGTTTTTCAAACGTACATATTCAAATGCTGCACTTTTAGTGACCAATTAAGGGATAAAAGTAGTATTTTAGGGCTATAGTTCATTCCCACAATCCAAATATGTAGTTGTTACAGTATATCTTGGTAATTATAAAAGATAAAGCCCCCAAACTTTCGACTTGGTTTTTTATTATTAAGGTGCACATTAAGTTATAAAAGTAACTCCATGGGAAAATGAAAAACAATATTTATTCAAAACTACTTTTCTTCTACTACTACTTTGATATGGCCTAATATGTTGACTTCTGCAAAAAAATCATTTCATGTAATGTACTCTTGAACCTCTAACAAAGTCGGTATTTTTACAAATAGAAGACAATACATTTTTAAAGACGTTTGTTTTTATTCTCGTACTATCATTGCTGTATTATCAATCAAAAACTCAATTTTGAGTTTTTTGGTCGATGGGTTCTTTTTGTATTTTAGGTGAAGATTTTAACACACATGTGGTTTTTACAAAGATTGCAGTGATATTTTGGGTGCGTAAAGCCAGTTTTTTTATAAGAACTAAATCAAGTACTTTCATTTTTAGTACAACTCCATTGTAATATTTAAAGGAATTTATTCACAAAATTTGTCATCACAGTCTTCCTGAGGAACATTTTTAATTTTCGAAGTTGAAAATGGACACATTTCCCGAGCAAATTTCTGTTAGAATAGGGGAACAGGGAATATGGAAAATTCCCAGGGAATTCTTATTCAGAATTAAGCTGAAAGAAAAGCAATCAGGAAACAGAATTTATAAACACGTTTTGTTAACTTGGATGAGTGATGGTTATAAGAAACTAAATTACATATGTTGTTCATTGGATTAATAATTTCAAATAAAGATAAGCATTTTTAGACGTGGCTTGCTGCAATCATTCAAAAGCCTAAGTACAAAGAAACAAATTTTTAAGAATTATAACGAGATCTCGAATGAAGCTCGCAAAGCAGCAGAAGACGTGGTAGGCTACCGAACATTTGGCTGCGAACAGTACAAAATGAAGCTGGGACACTAAACATAAGATAGGACAAAAAAAACAATTTTAACCATAGAATTAGATTGAACAATCTTGCCGAAGCCCTATGTTCCATAGAGGATTAAAACAAACACTTTTCATTTCATTTATATGAATTTATAAATTTATTTAACTTATATGTACATATGTACTTATTTAACTTATACTTAGTATATTAATTTAAAATTTTCTGGATTTTAACGTAAGATATTGCAATGAATAATTCTGATAATAAAAAATAATGTTTAGTATTTTTTATTATATAACATTGTTCGAAGGAAAAATTTTTATATATAAAAGAAAATAAGTTTAAATACAGTTAGAAAATATACAGGTATATATCTAAATTATCTTGAGATAACAATTATATCGGGTGGCCCATTTAAAATTTAAAAATGCAATAAAACAAAAACGGTTTGAAATTTTGCCAAATTTATTTTGTTGTTGTGAAGTACAATTGTTCCGCTTAGAAATGAAATATTATTTCAGTCCGTGGTTGGTCTAACAGTACCCTATTCGATCGGACCAATTTCTTAGAAATTTTCGAGTGTATGTAGCTGTATACGACAATGGAAAGTCCAACGGTCTGAAATTGCAGCTTTTTTGCGGCCAACTGACATCACAATTTCGGCTAATAAAGCGGCCATCAAACGTTTGATGCAATAAATCGATTGTAGCATGAGATGTGTGGCAAGCAGCACCATTCTGTTGAAACCAAACATTGTTCACATTAATACCATGAAGAGCGGGTACAAAAAAGCGGTAATCATAGTACGATAGGTGTCGCCACTGACCGTAATGGGCGCGCCGCTCTTATTTTCAAAGAAATATGGGTCAATGCTGCCTCCGCTGCACAAGTCGCTCGTACACAAACAGTCACTCGTACTGGATGCAATTTCTTGCAATTTCCGACCAATCTTTGTTTTAGAAATAAATTTCCAAAAAATTTCAACGTTGCTCAAGCGTAAATCGATTCATTTCGTTCAGTGGAGATAATATACTGTATTTTGTGACAGAATAGAATGACATAAGTGTTGCTAGATTCGAAATAACCGCTGGCTCAAATTTAAACCGATAGATGGCCCAACCGATATACGAGTCATTTTCAATTTCATAATATTTGCTTTAAAGCTGCAACTAAGCCGATTTTATACATTCCCTTATCAGTTGATAAGAAGAATTTTGAATGGATTCATAATATTTATCGTTAATTTTCTTTATGAAGTTGATTATTAGATATCTCCAATGTTTGTTGCTTATAATTTTTAGGCATCTATTTTTAATAATTTGAAGTTTCTTTAAAAGCGGTTTTGCTGCGTTATACCAAATGGGACATGCATATGTCACTGTTTGTCTAATGACGCTTTTAAAACTTAAATTTTTGTTCGTAAGGTTTAGTGTTGAATATTTGTTAAGAATAGGCCACAATGCTCTAATAGTATTCAGAGATTTTTTACAGATTTCTCCTAAGTCTTTTGCAAAATTAAGTTTCTTATCAACACGAAGGCGTAAAGAAAAAAATATCTGTGTATTTAGTGAGGAATCTTTGCTGTTTATCGTAGCTTATTTCCCAAGAAGTGGCGTTGCCTGACATTCCTATGATGTCTGATGTAGTGTATTACAGATACAGTGAAACTTCGACATAAGGAATCTGAAGGGTATCGAAAAATGCTTCGTTTATATGGACTTTCCCTTTTTACATAAAATTTAATTATTCTTTATTCTCACTACGTTGTATAGAGTCTTGTGAATGAATATATCGCTATAGAGGTTTTACATATGCACTTGCAAGCACATTTAGATTTTGTTGTTTTAAAATTGAGAGTTTCTTGTACAGAGACATTTGCATGAATACTTCCTTTCCTAGAGCCCTTATAGCTCAGTATTTCTTCGTTATTGCTATAGTCCATTTTTGTATGAAAATCTTTGCAATAAAGAGGTTAAGTTTTACGTTATATCGTTCACTGTTTTAGCAAACAAATTTTTATATTGCTTGTGTATTTGCGCGTTATAGAAATAAATATTATTAAATATTTGAAAACTATGTATCTTAAAACTCTAGATCAATTCTTAACTTAAAATGTTATATAGTGGAATTACTAGATTTTACTACAAAATATAAAAACATCAACATAAGTTCTTTTGAATTCACTAACATTACGATTCATCTCTGCATACTGTTTTTAGTAAATTTTGAAAATTGTTTTGAAACCTTCATACTTAAGAGGTCTAAAGAAATAAATGCTGAAATTTCTTAAAAAATTTCTTGTTGTGTTCAAAGTAACTTGTATATGTCATTGCTATATGGGTTTATGAGGTCAGCTTGTTAGTTCAGGAATACAAACATGTTCATAATATTTTATAAATAACCATTGATTCTAAGCAGACATGATATATAAATATACAAAAATTTACATTTATAAGTATGTTTGTTTATACTTATGCACATAAAAATTTACTACATTTAACTTTATAAGAAGTGAAAAAAAATAAAATCCAACGTATTTATAGCCAAAACCCTTATTATAAATGAATAATAATTCTTTACAAGTATATTAGTAAAATCATGTAAACTCATATATATAGTATGTATTTATGTATGTGTGTCACACATACATACATAAATTTTGGGATAAATTTATTACTTTTGGCCTTAGAAATGGCACAGGTGAAAAGCGTATTTCTTATACGAGTAGGATCGGCAACAAAATAAATTGTGCCATGAAATATATTTAATTGAGACACGCACATTCATACATATCTTGTATATTAACATTTCCTAATGCATTTTAATTTCAACCTAACATTTATTTTGAAAAGGTAATGATCTGCAAAGGAAATGATATTTATTTTTGTCAAATTATTTTTCAATATGGATTTCAAGTTACTCTAAATGGTAAATATTTATTTATACTGCAAATTCTTTTCTTTTAAAATTAAATAATAAAAAAAAAATTATAAGCTAATAAAAAACTTCCAACCTTACCCGGCTGTTTAGTAAAATGTTTTGCTACATTAACTTATTGTTTATTTGTGTTTATTCATTAACTTTTTTTATGTAAAAAATATTTTTGGTTTTTATTCTGGCAATCAACAACAAGAGCATTTTATGAAGCATATAATTAGGCAAATTAACTTTAATGACAGTTTTGTTGTTCAAAAATTTGTTCAAATAACGAAGAATCGCCATATAAGAGGCGACCATTAAAAAATACGAGTATTTCTATAAGTGATGGGTGGATGCTGGGAAGATGTGGAAAAGAGATTCTAATATAACAGCTAATTACCATCTTATAACAATTAAAGTGTAACATTCAAACCAAAAAACTATTTAAAGGATTTTCTGCGAAATTAACGGTGAAACTAAACGTTTCGTGGACATTCAAAGGATGGAAGTGGCTTAGATAGCATGGTTGTCTGTGTATGTATTTCAAAATATTTTGAAATAAACTACTATTAACTAAGAAATTAAGAATATTTCAAGCCCGACTATATGACATCTTTGGGAGGTAAAATTTATTTAAATTATCTCCAAAGCGCTTACTGATTGTTCTGTAATACACAGGATATGCAAATTAGTACTGATTGGTCGATTATTGCATTTTAAGTGTTTATACTTCGTTTTGTCTGATTATGTGTTGAGTTTAAAAAATTAAGTTATTTTGTTTTTCTATTAACGGCCGTAATTTCTCCCAATAGATATCTAGCTGTGTATAGTTGGTTATCTATGGTTTAACGAATTTTTAATAATTTTGACGTCACCTACTGGTTAAGGTATACACCATCGATTTTCGATAGGTAATTCAAAAGTTAAATTTACATTTGTTTTATTGAAATATCAAATAATTTTCAAAAGCTTCGTAAACATACAAAAACAAATAAAGTTAGACATAAAAATGAATGTGTGTTTGTAGGTTTGTAAGCAGAAGCAATTATGTTGAAATTTTAGCAATGTCCTTCGGGAGAATTATAGGCTATCTTAAATGATTGAACTTGGATTTGAATGCGATAAAATGGGGAGAAAGTGTAAGATTGTTACCATTTCTTAAGAGTTAAAGTAATAATTAAAAGAGGAGTAGCGAAGCACGCCGGGTTTGAGCTACTAATTACGGGCATAATGCCGTACAGATATCTGGACGTGTTCGTACCTAACAGTTATCTTTACATATCCGGTAAAACAACTTTGGTAATTTCAACGTTACGTGTTTTTATCTTTAGAAATATGGAAATATTTGTCAAATATACGTGTATTTCTCATTTTATATTATTTCTAGCTCAAATCCGGCGTATATCAGGTTCGGGGTATCGCATGGTAGCGTTCTTGGGCCTCTATTATATACGATATACATCTCTGATCTTCCTGTACATCAAAAAGTATTAGTGGCGACATATGCTGATGACACAGCGATACTTTTTGCCAGTGATTCCAGTATAAAGGCATCATGTATAGTACAGCACTACCTTAACAGTTATCAGGAATGGACAAACAAATTAAATATAAAGATTAATTGCAGTAAATCGCAACATATTACGTTAAATATCTCGGATTACATCCGGATCGAAGACCAACGTTGAAGAATCCCATAATAATAAAGAGGCATCAACTTCAGAGTAACTGAGTATCGAAATTAAGCTACTCATTTATAAATTCATTTTAAAACCAGTATGGTTGTAAGGCATTCATCTATGAGGAACTGCAAGAAATTCTAACATTGAAATTCCGCAAATATTTCTATCTAAAACGCAACATACATCCTTCAATCTCCATGATTTGTTACAAACGCAATAATACCCACCGACCTCAAAATACCAAAAATAAAAGATGAAATAAAACCGATTATCGAAAAATTTTTAAAAAGGACTGAGCAATCACCAAAATCTACTGGCCATTTGCTTATTAGATGAAAGTTTTGAAACAAGGCAACTGAAGAGACCTCATGTTTTAGACATTCCATTTTTGTCTTAATAGATTAATTTTCATGTATTCCTATCTTACTTTTGAGTCATAAATTTTAAACTAATATATTTTATATTACATAATGTTGTAATATACTTACTTAATGCGTATATTTTTATATATAATATTTTATATATAATATTGTCAAAAACGTTGCTTGTTATCATTCGATAGATTGCAAATAAAAAGGAAATGTTAATTAAAAACCCCGACGTGTTTCATTATTTCTATTTTAATTGTTATGTGAACTCTTATCTTTGTTACCATTTTTACTCTTTTTCACCATTTTATCGCATTTCAGTTCTAGTTCAAACATTCAAGATAGCCTATGGTTTGTCCTGAAGGACCTTGCAAAAATTTTAAGATAAATGGTCCTGCTTACAAATATACAAACACACATTCATTTTTATATATAAGATTATTTGTTTTAAAATTTTTTTTAAATTATTTGACAATTCAATGAAACATATATATGTGAATAAATTTTTGTTTACTTTTTGAATTACCTTTCGTAAATCGATGGTATAAAATAAGCTACACTTCAACCAGTAGGTGAGGTTAAAATTATGAAAAATTCGTTCTCGCTACTGGAAGAAATTAGGGCCATTGATAGAAAAACAAAATGACTTAATTTTTTAAACTCAACACATAATCAGACAAAACGAAGTATAAACACTTGAAATGTAATAATCGACCATTCAGTACTAATTTGCATATACTATGTATTACAGAATAATCAGTAAGCGCTTTGGAGTTGATTTAAACGAATTTTACCTCCCAAAGATGTCATATAATCGGGCTTGAACAGTTCTTAATTTCTTACTTAAAATTAGTTTTTCTTAAAATATTTCGAAATACATACACAGACAACCACTTTCATCCTTTGAATGTCCACAAAACGTTTAGTTTCACCGTTAATTTTGCAGAAAATCTTTTAAGAAGATTTTTGGTTTGAGTGTTACACTTTAATTGTTATAAGATGGTAATTACCTGTTATATTAGCATCTCTTCCCCACCTCTTTCCAGCATCCACCCATTACTTATAGAAATACTCGTATTTTTTAATGGTCGCCTATAGATATCTAAATACAGCTAGATATCTATATACAGCTAGATATCTATATACAGCTAGATATCTATTTGTAGAAATTATGGGCATAAAACTTGCAATTACTTTCTTATACTCATATACACAATTTATTGTATGTATGTTTACTTGTTTGTGCCTTATAGAGAGCTAAACGGCAGAACCGGTTTTTTCTGAATCGAACTACCCAACTGTGCTCACCACGCCCATACAAAATAAATATTTTTTGGCTATATCTTCAAAACGGTAACAGTAAGAGTCTCTCAATTAGGTCAACATAGCTTCATAGTCAATAAAGTCAAAAAGTGGGCGGACACTTTCCATGCAAATTGAGAATTGTTAAAGTGTAAATTTCTGAATTTGGTCTAAATGGTATCGTACTAAATACAAATCATCGATCAAAAAATAGGTGAAATTGTACAAGTGGGCGTGGTACCTTCCATTGAAACTAAATATTGTTTTTTGTATATCTAGAGAACGGTTAAATTGGAAATTTCTAAATTTTGGTAGTTTCATTTATATACTATAGATGAAATTGCGTTCAAAAAATTGATAAATTATGTAATTGAAGCAAACATTTTAAATAGAATATTTAACGGTGATATTTTTTCACGCATCCAAATAATTCCGACCGATATGCAATTTGAATTTAGACGATTAAAGTTTCCTCTTCGTTTAGCTTTTTCAATGACCATTTATAAATCACAATGTCAGATGTGTTGTTCTTGCGGCATAAATTTAGAAGTTCCTGGCCATTTTTGGTTGAATGGGTAGGTAAATAAGTAGAATTGTCACATTCGAAGTGACGCTAATCCCCAAGTTTTGTAGAAATACTATTACATCCACAAAACATCATAGTTTAATCCTATTGATAGGCCGTGGGAGTCATTGGTCCATAAGTCATTAAAAACGATTATGATCAGAATGTTACTGGCAATGTTGAACAGTAAAGGGATGTGTTTAGAATTTTTTTTTTTTTTTTTTTTTTGTACCTCAGCTGACATTAATTTTGTTGACATGTGGTTCCAACAGAACAGAGCCACATGACATACAGCGCTTTCTACAACAGATTTACTGAAAAAACTTTGGATGAAAGAGTAATTTCACGTAATACTCCAATTAATTGGCGACTTAGATCGTGTGCTTTAATCCCATTGAAGTAATTTTTTTTTTTAGAAATCATATTTAAGTATTAATGTCATATAACTTGCTATCCAACAAATTCCGTTTCATTGATATTAAAAATAGATTTCTTTGATTTATTATGATTTAAGCTTGTGTAACTGTAAAAAATACCCTATATATACAATATTAGCTTCATACTTTATAACAAATCTGCAACATAAGTTCAATTTGTTTAAACACAAAGTTGGCAGAAAAATCAGTCAATATATTTTAAAATGCGTTATCATAATAGAAAGAAAGCCAATAACTATACAAATAATTTAATTAACGTCTGACATTCACTTGGCACTGTAAACATGACTAAATATTGTTGCAACAAACAATAGCCATCAACAATATTCATAAATTAAATCACTTCAATGTGTGTCAGATATTGGCATTTAAAATCGTTTAAAATTAATAAAACAAACATGCAAACACACTTACAAATCCAAACAAAAATATGTATGTATGTATGTACATAGAAAGTGTAATCAAAATGTTAACACTGGTATTTATTCGTTTATATATCAACAAGTACACATTAGAGTTGTCATTCGAACAAGAGTTATTCGAATAGTTTATTTACTTTTAATTTTTTTTTTAATTGGTTTTTGTAAATTGTTAATTAATTACGCGATTTGTTGAAAAAATTAATAAATTTTTTACCAGTCAACGGAAAAGCAGTTTGTATTACAAAATTTTACGGTTATGGCAAGAAATTCTTGACGTAAGACACCATTAGTCATTTATTGTGAAACTATTCAAAATTGGTTTAACAGGTTAAACAGCTCTAAACGTAGATAGTAATATATAAAAAAGTTATCTTTTCTCTAAATTACACTTCAATTTAGTGACTTTTACGAAAACAATTTGGAGAATATAAATTATATTTTATTTTACAATATTTCTCTATTTTGAATCCTATCGTTTTTGTTTTTAAAAGTTATGTACAAATTTTATTCTAATTTACATTCCTTGTCGGAAACTGAGTTAACTTAAAACTAACTTAAAGCTAACTATTTCGCAGCTAATGCTGACTGACACTTGGATTGCTTTTCAATGACAGCAACTAACTATTCTAACATTGCTAAAAAAACCGTTTTTCCATTAGTTCTAAGTAGGTTTTTTTTTAAATTAACCGTTAATTAGTTTTATTTGAATCGGCTAAAAGTTAGTTATTTGCTTGTTAGGTAAAAATTAATTTTTCGTAGCTAGCTGCAAACGAACTATTGTTCAGTTAGCCGCTATATTTATGTATCTTCAAGAATAAAATAATTTATTTAAATTTTTAATGTTTTTTTTCTATAGAAAAAACGTGACCACTATTTTATTGAAATATTTCTTCTTTTGTTTAAATAAAGTAATTTGAAAATCAAAAAATTTTTTGTGCTACTATTTGTTTTTAAATAATTTTTTAAGAAGCGGTAACATAAAATATTTCAATAAAATGTTTCTATAAAATAGTTGTTAAATTTTTTTGTTACCAAATAGTTGACAAAGGTGAAAGTAAGTTAAGCTGTTCACTGAAATTAAGGGCGTCAACTGCTAGGTGAATACAATAGCCAACAGCTGCATGAAGCTGAACGAAGCGGATATTTAACTAGAATATACTCAAACAAATTTTAATTAGGGAATTAAGTAGATTCTTCCATTTTTTTCTGGAAGGAACTATAGGCTATCTCAAATGTTTGGACTTAGACCGAAGGAGAAAAAAAGTGTAAAAAAGTTGGGAAATTTATCTAAAATAACGTCTATGATAATAATTAATATGGGGGCAGCGAAGCACGCCGGGTTTTATCTAGTGTAGGTATAAATAAAAAACAAAAGTACGCAACTTTATTCTATGCCGACGGCTTCTTGGATGCGCTTTTCTGTTAATCAATCTTAGCGTCTTTCAAACAAAATGTGTGGAACAAAATGGGAGAGAACCCGAATAAAGAACAAACAACTAACCAAAAACTTTGGTTTGTAAATTTTGCATTGAGTAGTAGATAGCTTAAAGTTAGTGAATAAAAGTTCACTTAAATTTGATTATTTTTGTAGTTAGCTACTCATTGTTTGACAGGGTTATTTTAAATCTTCAAATGTATTTGCGAACTTGTTTACAATAAATATTTTTTGTATGAGTTTTATTTCACAACAATTTTTCTAATGAAAATTTCCTATCAAATACATTGACAAAATTTTCTACAAACAAATATTTTCATTCATAAAATATTTTATTTTTGCTTTTCAACGTAAATTACAGTCTATTCTAAAGTGCTATGAGCTCTTTATAATTTACCTATTATATAGGCTTTAATTAACTGATCTATGATCATTTAGGAGAATAATAATTAAAATTATAGAAGTCAAGAACTTCATCATTAAATACTCCCCATTTTAAAATTCAGACGTCCACGTCTTTTTATACATTAACATACAATGTGAACAAGTAAGAAAGTATTAAACAATTGTGTCTGCATAAGCATAAAGAATAAAAGAATAGAATAATTAGGTGGAAATTAAAGTATAATGAAGGGATAAATTCAAGTTCTAGATTTATTTTTACAAATAGTATAAAATTAGTAGTTATGCAAGTGTAAACTAATTACACTAAAAGTTGTTTAAAGAGTTAAATAATTAATTAATAACTGTTGTTAACTACAGAGATCTTTTGAGCTTTTATTATTAAGCGGTATGTATGTATACAGCTATAGTCATGAGTAAAAATTATAACAAAAATTAAAAGTGTTATTAATTATTTAATATTATCATTATAGACTATTTTACCGTCAATATTCAATGCAGCTTCCAAATCTTCTTGAACTATTTTTTCGACATTAATTTTGCTAAATTTGTTACCTAGACGTCTCCTAACTCTGATATATACCAGTACTATATTTTGTATTAACGATGTTCTTGTTATAGTTTCTTAAGTAATATTTCTATTTAGCACGATTTTTTATTTCTGAGATTCTCTTGTTATATTTTGATGTAGCGAGTAGTATAAGGTCTATTGGATCTGTTGAGCTGCTGTCTAAATTGAGACATCTTGCGATTTATATCAATATACTATGGAAGCGTTCCACTTGCCCATTGGATGAACTGTAAAGAGGTGGAATTGCATGAATTTCGGCTCTAAAATAGTTTTTTACGGGTGTCGTTATTGTTACTGAACTTAGGGGTTTCCCATTGTCGCACACTATTACTTTTGTATTTCCATATATATTTAATATCTCGAGAAGAGCTGGTTTGACATCAATTATAGCTCTTGACACTAGAGGCTCAACGACAGCAAATTTGGAAAATTTGTTCAAGCATGTTAAAAAGAAGTGTTTTGACATATTTTATATGTAGATATAATGTGGTTTAATTGTTTTCTCATATCACGAACACAGTAGTCTTGAAAAATGTGTTAAATATTCTCTTTTAGAGATCGATCGGCTCTGTTATGCTCGTTTTTAAGAATTTCTAGCTCGCTTCGAACACTATCACCTAATCTTGGACTCATTGCAAAAACTTTAGATGCACGTTAAAGGAAGAAAAGTAAACTGTTTCAAATTTTTTAATTACATTTAATAAAGCACTGATTAAGCAATAAAAACAAACAAAAAAGAAATTTCTAACTGTAACATAAAATTTTATAAAACAAACCAACGTGAGAAACTCTAATTTTCACATTGAAAGTCGGGCAGATTCTTACATCAAATTTTAAAATTAAAATTATTATTTTTATCCATATCCTTTTTGATTTTCCACAGCGTACAATCTCCTTGGGGCGGATCAACAAATTTATCACACACTAGGACTTATCTAGCTCCATTCTTCCTGAAATGCGACTTTTAGTTGTTCTTTATTGGTACACGATTTATTTTGCAATCGACGTCTTAGCTCATCCCACAAATACTCAATTGTATTTTGTGCGGGCCTTTGTGGAAGCTTTTACAAGACACTGTGGAGTATTTGGGCGGCATTGTTACTATTATCTTTTCATCGATGAATCATCGTCGCGAAATCAATATCAAGTGGAAATTTGTATAAAATGATCATAAGACGTTGACTGCCACCATATAAAAAAAGACAAACAAAAGCAATGTGAAAATTCGACTTCTTTGAACAAAGACTTAAAAAACTGTATTCAATAAAAAAAGTTTATCTTTAAGAATGGGCCACTGCAGGACAATTTTATCTATCATCAACAAACCGAAAAATATGGTATATGATCAACAAACAACATAATTTGAAAAAAACGTGACATACCGCTGGTCCACATGGCGGTCAACGTGTTCAATTAAATTTTTTTTGCTGAATCCTTGTGACAATGATACAAACAAAGGGAGAAAGTAACAAAGAACGCTGAAGACTTGAGACATTGTCTGCTACTAGCCGACTAAATGCTAATATTTATCGACATTATCGTTTATGAGTCGACTACATGCTTAACGGTGTATGATTTTGTCTGCTACCCGGTTAACGAATAAATCACCAATAATTCTCAATGATATTGTTACGATAATAAAAAATTCTAAATTTTGGTATATTTGGTAGTTATGTGTCACCCCGTGAATGCCGTACTTATTTGCGTATTTGGCAGTACTGCTAAATCGTTTTACGTTACATGTGAATTAACGAATATTGGCTATCAATAACTAAAGTTGAGTTAAAGCTGAAATAAAAGAGTTGTATAAATGAATATTCAGTGTTGTATTAAGACAAACAGTAAAAAGTTATAGTGGAATAAATAAAAACTGTAAAACAACAAAATAAAGCGGTGTTTATACTATTTTAACGCAATTTAAATGAACGCAAACATTTTAAGAAAGTTATAACGTAACAATATTGTCTATTAGGACTTTCAAATACACAGACGCTTGCCGGATAAAATCAACCTTTGCCATCTACAAAAATTTGGACAATTATTTAAGAAGTTACGTTTGACATCAAAGAAAATATCGTCTGCCAATGATAATTTACCATTGCCAGGTTTTTTTTCAACGATTCATTATGTTTTTCGACATAGGGTAATTGTTTTTTACGGCGTTAAAATTTCGCCGTTGCACTGCTATTGTTTTCATATTTAGTTAATGAAAGAAAAATTAGGCATCGATGTTTCGGTTTTAGTAACGACGATTTTCAATATCGATGTTTTCAAACATCCATGTGTTTATAAACACGATGTTGCATACCTAGAAGCAATACACTTAAGAACACTATTGACCAATATTATAGTCGCTCCAGCAGTTTTTTTTTATAGTGCTGAGTTTAAAATTTCCAAAATGTAATAAAAAATTGTTTGGTTTCACAAAAATTTTAGGCCTGTTCGTAAATGCATCACTGCATTGCTTCATGACATTTAGCTCTCTAAAACTCCTTAAATTTACTATTTCACTCTAAAATATGTTTATGCAAATAAAAGGCAGTGCTGCCGCAAATGTGTATGAGTTAATACTGCATAATTTTATTTTCTGTGGTAAAAGTTTGCCGTCGTAATGCGGCGCAGTGATGTATTGACGAACATTTAAGAAAATTATTAAACGTTAACATTTTTATGCTCAAATAATAAGTTGACCCTATCTTGTTAAAAATAAATGCAAAAATTCGTTTTAACATACTGGGCTCAAGATTTGGGCGGAATAGTTCCGTGATGGACTTTTAAAAAAGCAATTACCAAAGCTTTTAGTTGCGAATCACGATATCTTATTGCTTACCGTACCATTTAGAGTATATTTTCATTGCCTTTGAGGTATATTTTGCGACTCCAACAACGTACTCCTTTAGTTACTGTTGTTAACAGAGGCATTACCTTACGGAAAATTCATTTTTTTTTTCCTAGATTTCTGTTAAAACACGGTTTTAGACAAGTCTGGATACGTGTTTTGTACACTGTCGAATTTATTTTCGGCAGTCTCGGAAAAGCCAACTCAAGTATTCCGTGGGGACAGATTGCTTTCCAACCCACAAACAAAAATTAATCGAATAATAATAAACTCGAATAATTTAACAATTCTTATCAATGTGGCATGTAACACATGCATACATATAACATGTAAAAGCATATGTAGTCATCAAATGCCAACGTTATAAGGATGACATTACTCAAAGTAACACTTTGGCTTGCATTTCAATTTATTTCGTTAAATCTTTTGCCAATCAAAGCCAAAGCGAACGGAAAAGAATCGGGCCAAAGGAATTATAGTCTCAATAAAAAAGAAGAACCAGAAAAAAAGTTGAAAAAAAAAATGAGAAAAAAGAAAATTCAAAACAAAAAGGCTATGATGCAATTTTAGTGTTGAAACATCCATTACTCTTCTACTTTTTCTCTATCTTGAATCCTTTTTTTTGTTTTTGTGAGATTTTTCTCACTTTTTTGCTGTCTCGTTGTGTTGTATTTGTTTTTGCAACAATTGTTGTTGTTGCTATCTGTGTAATTTGTAAGCGAAATTAAATTCACTCACATTCAACTATTCATCCATCTATATCATAGATACTTATTATCCTTGCATTGCCTTGATTTTTTTTTATTATTTTGTTACTCCTCTTTGTGTTCGTTCCAAAATTACTCACATTCATTGAGTGTCGAGCAGAGCTGCCAGCATGAAATTGTTGACCCAAATATCCTCTAAATAATTTCATAGTTTTGGCAACTGACTACTAGTAGTAGTTGGTGGACTTACTTTAATGCTGCTAAAAGTCAAGTTTAAATACTTTTTTCAAGTTGTTTAAGTATTAAGATCCCTTTCAGTCGTGATGCTTTTTTTCGGCAATTTTTGTTTTTAAACAAAATAAAACTCAGAGGGGCACTGCTTAAAGTTTTAGAATTTCCAATTCTTTTGTTTTTCATTTTTTTTACAAAATATAAGTAACAAAGATTGCAAGATTCTTCTTCTTATGATGATGCACTCAAAAATCCCAATATTAAATGTTTACAAAAGATCTCAATGGCCATTGAGAGCCAACTGCTAGAAAGAACTAAAATAATATGAAAATATTTATGATAGAGATGGAAACTGAAAAAAAGATGATAAAAAAGAAACGTATTCTCTAAAATGGTATAAAGTGGTACTTGAATCAAGTGTTTATACAAAAAAAGGATAATAAAGGAAAACTAATACACCCGTCGAAAGACTTTATTACAAAATGATACGACGTGCACTTACAAACATTGCTATTGACTGTTATTTTATATATTAAAATATTATTTATTTAACATGTAGAAAGAAGCAAAATAGATCTTAAAAATACTCGTTCACACCATAACCATGTAACAGTCGAGTGCGGTAAACGTTAATTAATTAAAACAATCGAACGGAATTTATTTTAACTTTTAAATACTTCAACTAATTTTTTGAAACTAAATTTCATTTATATTACATTTTGCATCTACACAAGTACTTAAAAGTTTAAACAGCTGCACTCTTTAACCGCATCCACGTAGTACAACAACTAAATTCGAACGACTAATTTGTTGCGAACTAAACAAATTTACCATGGCTTTGGTAATGTTCACTCAAGCCCATTAAATTTGGCCAATTAATGATCTCATTAATTTAATTTTCGTACACAGTTTAACGAAACTAAATGATTATCCATCCATTCAATTCATACGAACTGAATGCCATTTGTTGCAACCAAAAAACGACAACTGACGGTGCATATACTCCGTACTGTTATCAACAGCGCAAATAAGTTTCAAACTTTGTGTGGTTACTGGAACATTTTATTTTATTTTTTTTTTTTTTTGGAGGGGGAGTGATAGGGTAAAATCTTTTGTTTTGAGTTTTAAATCTGCTCGGCATAATTAACGACTTTGGAAATATTTTGCAAATTGTAAAATTTTTCAAACTTGGATATGTAGTAAATAGTTCGCCAACGTATAAGGGCAGGACCTATGCAATTTAAAATATATTTAAATCTTATATATAAAAATGAATGTGTGTTTGTATATATGTCTATATATGTATGTACGTTTGCTTGTGTTTTGTAGACGGCTAAGCGGCTGAACCGATTTTCTTGAAATTTTTACAGTATCACTCTACATGTCTGGAGGAACCTATAGGCTATATACATATCAAAAATTCCAACTGGGCGGTGCACGCCCATACAAAGTAAATATTTATTTGTCTATATCTTCAAAACGGTAACAGTAAGAGTCTCTAAATTTAGTCCAAAGCTCAATACAAATCATCCGGTAACGGATAAGTGGTTATGGTACCTCACATACAAAGTAAATATTGAATTTTGTCCATCTTGAGAACAGTTAAAGTTTAAGCTTCTGAACTTTCTCTGAATGATTTCATAGTCAATGTAAATCATCAACCGAAAAGTGGGCGGAATTGTACCAATGAGAATGGTCAATACTAAAGTTTCTGAATTAGGTCTCAATGACTGCCTGGTCAATACAAATCATCAGTCAAAAAAAAGAACGAAATGGTATGAGTGGGTGAGGCATCGCCCATACATAATATATATTAATTTTTAGAGAATGTTGAACGGTAATAGTAGAGGTTTCTAAATTTAGTTCAAACATTTTCGTGGACGGTACATACCATCAGTGAATAATTGGGTGCATTGCATAAACACACCGGCAATCTACATCTAGTTGGTTTTATTGCATAGGATTTTATTCTCTACTACTTTTAGTGGTAGTGAAAATTGAGTGCACTAAATGAAGCGATTTTAGTGGTAGTGGAAATTTAGTGCAAAAAACCAAGAATTTCTTATTTTTGAAAACAATTATTTGACAACGCAAAAATCAAATAAAGAAAATTTGTTGTTGTTGGTGTTGTAATATACGAGATCTTAGCTGAATATTACTCGATTACCCGATTATTATTTCTTACCTGTAACTCCATATTTTGGAGGTGTTTTGAAAATTCCAAAAACAGATCATTATTCTACTTGATAGCGCCTATCGGAAAAATAGTATCATTTGTTAGGTCACACCGTGTAATAAGGTATACTACAGTAGAATCTTGAAAAAGTTAATTGACGTGTTTTAGGGGTAATCAACATTTTCGAACTATTAACTTTTCTAAGTGCTTTTCAAAATTGAAAGATTACAAATATAGAATGTCACCACTAATCAAACTCATAGTTGCTCATAAGTTTGGTTGATTGCGTTTCACTATTGCGTTATGTTAAGTCACGGTAATTGCATCTTTAGACTTCACTATTACTAAAGAAACCTAGATTTAGTTTCTTCTGGCTGGATTAAAGATCTCAGTCACTCTAGACCATTTTTGAGCGCTGAAACGTAGTATAAACATGGTAATTTGTGCGAAGTGGTTTAGAAAAGCAGACGAGACTAACATGTTTTTTTTTGCTTTCTGCAGCTTTCAAGATGACTTCTTTTGGTTACTGAATAGTAATTGACCTAACGATATCATAATTGAACATTTTAAAATCGTCGTTATCTTCCGTACTTTGGTCATAGCTCCAATTTCCAATGCCATCAATGCCGATGTCAACATTTTCACCCGCCTTCGACATCAATAATATAACTTCTCGAAGTATATCATTCGTTTACAAAATTCGTGCGCTCGGAATGGTTTACTATTATTACTTAATAAGTGGACGCTGAAATTCAGTTAACTTACCCGAACTATTAACTTTTATGTGACTTAACTTTTTTGAGATTCTACTGTACTTTCAACGGAAATTATTATTTTATTTTATATATTGTATACATGTACAGTGGTTTTTAAGCAATTTCATTGAATTCCGCATTTTTGAATATAATAATTTTATCATCATAAAAATTTATTTTCATGATACAAATATTAAGTAAAAAATGTAAGTCTCCCATATACGAGTAAGACACTATCAAGGTCCTCTAAAACATTTTTTAGTATATTTTCCAATAAACATTTTTGGTAATAATGTTGCTTTTAGATATTATGTTAAGTATGTATATATGAATTTTTCCAATAAATGAATATAAATATGTACATACGTATGTGTGTATGTGTATGTATATTGATGTTATATTCAGAAATAATTGTTCCAATTTTATCTTGTAAAATATTAAAAAACAAATATTTCGATTAAATTAAAAAAGTTTGAACGTTAAATAAATTATAACTTGACATTTTAATATGAACAGATACCTTTATAAATTAATTTTCTTTTTAGGTTTTAATAAAGTTGTCACACAATTCTGTTGTCATAAAATATTGTATTTAATACGTTGATTTTAACTTTTTGCAGAAATAAATTATTACATTGACGAGAAAATGATAAAATAATTGCGATTTTAAAAAAGTTTCAATTACCAGAAAAATGTGCATACGAGCGTACAACGACTATCAATTATTTCGACTTACCTGTAAGCAAATAAAAGAGCAACAAATAATTCAAACAAATGCAATTATTTAACATTTAAGATGTTATCAATTAATTAGAAAATTTAGAATAGTCAGTTGTGTGTTATTGGTAGTTATTTAAATAAATAAGTACAAACATATGTACGCAAATGAACAATATGTGCTTATCGTATTTAGGAATCTTGATAAATTAGACGTGCAGTGAACAGGACAATTTCAATTTAAGAGTTGGAAATAATTTAAATAAATACTGTGGTCAAAAAAAACTATTCAACATCTCATATTATTTCGTAAATCTGCTTAAGATATTGTTATAATTACAAATTTTGAATACAATTTCACTGTGACATATTTTGTCATGTTGTAAGTGCTATTTAAATTAAAATTACAAAATTTAAAACATTGCGCTTTTTAACATTATTTTGTCTAGTTAACAAAAGGTTCAAAAGTTTCAAAGCAAAAAAGTATTCGACAATCATCGTTTTTTATTTTCTTTGGCTGGTAGGTTTGTTTTAAGATTATATTTTTACTGTTATTAGTATCGTTGGAATATAGGTTTATAATTCAAAACACTTTTACTCATTAATGTTCTTATGATCGCAAAGGAAAGCAGACATCAGACATTCATAATTTTAAATTGTGAAAATCTGAAAACGTCATATTAGAAAAGGTTAAAAAATCAGGAACAACGTTCATCATTTAATAAAAAAAAGTAAAAATGAGTAAACTGTGGTAAACAAGGCTAGAAGTGGTCATTCTTAAAGACTAAGAGAAGCAGATAAACAATGAATTCTGCGTGAAGTGAAAAAGAATGCCAAACTTTAGGCATTTACACTGCCAAAACCACACATTTCCAAGAAATTTTGGAATATTAGATTAGATTTCGCTAAAGGGTCTAAGCATCCTGAGTTCTGGATGAATGTTATTTTTGCTGAGGAAAGAAAAATTTTGGCTGTGATGGGAAGATTTTAGTATATCGGAAACCTAATATAAAGTTGGAAGATAGAAATATTGCACCAACTGTAAAACACGGCTAAGGTAGTGTTATGGTCTAAAGGTGTATGGCGGCAGCAGGTGTGGTCAATTTAGCATATATTGATGGAATTATAGATCATCACAAATACAATAACATGCTAAAGCAAAATTTACGACAGAACGCAGTAAAATTAGGATTTTCCGGCCGATTTCAGCTCTACCAAGATAATTAACCCAAGCTTTTCGCCATCATTCAAAGCTTTTATATCTAAAACCCATTCAATATTTGTAGAGTCACTTGGAGAAAAAATTTTATCACGTGACTTCATATAGTTGAAAGAAATCCTGCAAGAGAGTGGGGCAATATTGATTCTGAATACAGCAAAAAAATGGTAAGATCTATGCCAGAACGCTTAAGAGCGGCTATAAGACGTAAAGGAAAAGCAACTCGTTTTTGAACCAACAACAAATGTTTTATATTTTAAGAATATTATCAATTTCGAATACTTTTTTCTTTATATTTTTATTTTTTAATGAATTTTTTAATGAATATAGTACTTTCCTTCTCAATAATGTAGTTTAGTTAGTTTTAATTGCATGTAATATTTTATTGTTTTTTATTGATTACTAAATGTATTTGTAAACTCATGTCGAATAGTTTTTTTGGCCACTGTATGTATGAAATGCAATATGCATATAGAAGTAATGGACCATAAAAATAACATCGATACTACTTTTTTTTGGAAGCAATGCATCGCAAAGGTACATTAATATTATATCGATATGTTACAAAATGCATCGATGTTTTCATTGCATCGATTGTAGGTACAAAAAGATTTATTACATTAAAAATACAGGGATGTGGTTACGAAAAGTTTAATTATGTATATTTTATATATAGAATATTTTATACATAAAATAAATGGTCCCCCAAATAAATTTTTTTTAACAGGGCGCAAAACATCGAGTGTAGCTTCGGTTGTGTGGCACGTAGCGCCGTCCTCCTCTTCAATTTTCGTGAACAAAAATTCGTTCAACATGGCCCGATAACGATCGCCATTGACTGTAACGGCCTCTCCTTGCTCATTTTCGAAGAAAAATGGCCAATTATGCCTCTGGACCAAAATCCGCACCAAACAGGAACTCGTCTTGAGTGTATCGGCTTTTCAATGTATGCGGGTGGGTTTTCTGTGCCCCAAATGCGACAATTTTGCTTGTTTACATACCCGCTAAGATCAAAATGAGCTTCATCTGAACACATCGCACACATTCTGCAACATTGTCATGATTTTCAAAGTAATGTCGCAATATTTCCAAGCGTATATACAACCATATTCGTTCAGCGGAAGGATAAAACTAATTATCTGTCAAATCAGACATGAGGTAAGCGTTATCACTCACGAAATAAGCACTAGTTGAAAAAAAACTTTAAGTGGCGGACCCGATACAACACTTAATATTCGTTTATACAATACTTTTATTTCCGCTTTAACACAAATTTGTTTATTGACAGCCAAGCGATAACTAATTGACGTGTAGGTAACGCAGCCCATTTATATACCTAATTACCTACAGCTTGGAAGGTTCGGGAGATATCGATCATCATCTATTTTCCTATCCGTTAATTCAAATGAAACGTAAAGATGGTCGATGTTGCAGTGCTGCCAAATTGGCCGGGTGACACAAAATATAAATACAACAGAGTGTTGTATTTTTCGTAACAGTATATTCCACTATTTTTTGTCGAAATATAAGTTTGCTTAATCTTTTGCGATATGGGTTTCTGACGGAGACGATAGTTATTCATAGGCGGTCTTGCACTCTGGCGTTAACCCCTACTCATGCTGTGCATTGTGCAGGTACTAGGAAACTAGGTTGTGGGAAGGAGTGAGATAAGGTGAGTAGTGTTTATAGATGTTCGATTTGAATTTGCTCATGTCGTAAGTGGCAGGGAAGACATTCGCAGGAAGATTATTCCACAAACGAGCAGTGCAACCAAAGAGCGAATTCTCCCTATAATGCCTTGTGCGATTCACTGGACAATCAACTACAAAGGGATGCGCTCTACGAGAAATACGAGTACTATGTAAGAATATATGATTACTAGGAATTAGTTCCTTAATTTCGTCAGAACACATTCCGTTATAGTATCGATAGAACAATGAAACACACGCCAATTTGCGACGATGCTCTAATGAATCGATAGAGTTGGCTACCCTACCGTCATTAATAAGAATCTTCGCCCTCTCCTGTACACAGTCGAGAAGTTCCAAAATAGACTCTGAAGCACCGGCCCATACATGAGAGTTGTATTCCAGTTTGGGTCGGATATAGGTCTTGTAAATATTAAGAAGATCAGATGGAGTGAAGTAATTCTTACACCGTCTTAAAAAGCCGAGGCACTTGAATGCTTCTTTCGACACTCGAAATATGTGCTCGTTCCAACGAACGTCACATTTAATTCTTATGCCCAGAACATCAAGAGCATCTGATTCCTGAATATCTACATTACCCATAGATACAGATGACAACACATCACCACGTCTGTGTATTAGAAACCAACATTGGGTCTTGCGCGCGTTAAAGTCGATCCTGTTTGAAGTACTGAATCGATTTAAATAAAATTAAAATTGTGTACATCTGTAAGGGAAATGCTTGACTTGTCCTTCGGATTGTAAGCGGTGTTATTTGGTCTCTTTACCATATCAAGACCCTGATATTAATCAATTTATTAGCACTTCAAGTCTCAATCCGAAGTACACCGTTAAGACTGTAAAGTTTGGTGCAAAGTGTTCTCAGAAAGGGTTCGAAGATTACAATACCACTGTATTAGACTGGCCGCCACAGTCTCTAGATTTAAAAGCGATAGGCAATTTGTGGAATGTATTAAAAGCAGCAAATGGAGGAAAGTGTCCCCAAATTATCATGAGCTTCGGGAATTAATTCAGGCTACGTGGTATGATATATCGGATACAGTAGACCCAAATCTTGTTGGTTCTATGCACAGACGGATTTTGCCACTTTTAAACAACCAAGTGTCCTCGACAAAATATTAACCACTTTAGAACATTAGAACTGAAATTAGTGCAAATTTTATTTTCATGAAAATACCATGAAGTGTCCCTATTTGTCTACGGTGTGGATTTATATTTTAACAGCCTGACCCACGATATCGAAGGAAATATTATTCACTCACTCTCTTTCATAGCAGCGACCCACTATCTTACGCTTAAAACGTAATCCAAATAAATAACTGGACTGCCGTATAGAGTAGTTCCATAAATAAATCGGCAATAAAAAAAAGCGTTTAAATGTAGAAACTGTACAATGAAAAATGTAGACGTGGTACTACTGTGCCTTGACGGTAATGAATGTAATCAAACTAAAAGACAGTATCAAAAATCCATATTCGTAAAAGCTGAAACATTTATTGACTTGAATTTCGTCATTATTTAAAAAAAATATATAATTATAACGATCTCTTTTATTTGTTTTAAAAAATAAAGCCTCTTGTCGTTTAAGTCGTATAAAATATTTATCGTACAAACATCAGAAAAACGGTATAGTGAGCCGCATTTTGTATGGAAATGCTTACTTTATCGTTAGCATTCATTCTCTTTCGACTGGAAAGTATTAGCTATTTGTCGCTTGGAACGATAACGTTCGACATCGATAACGTTTGAAATACAAGAAATAATTTAATAAAAGTGATGTAAAACTTATTTCTGTAGTTTATTAGCTAAAAATAAGTACAATTATTTATCAGAAGTTTCTCATTTTACGTGCCTTCTCATCAAATTTCAATCTGTCACATTTGTATTTTTACAAAATCTGGAGGCGTAAAAATGTCGATAATGACATTTGACTTTGGCTATAAAATATTTGTATTAAGTATTTGTATTTCGATGTTGATCAATAAAAAAAAAAAAAAAAAATACATTGAGTGTTTTTAAAACATCCATTTATATTGTACACTACCAGCATATACCCTAAGTAATAATTTCTAATAAATAAAATATTTACATATATTGAATTACTAAAAATAAAAAAATTGTTTATTAAAGAAAAAAAAAAAGAATAACGAGAAGGGATTATTTGGTAAAAATATTTACTAAGACCAGTACAGAGTTTACAAAAATGTGATACATACTATGTATAATACATTAGTTATCAAGGGCTTTTTGCCTTACAAACCCAAAATAGAAATTCTTATTCATAAACGTTTTGTTAGAGTAAATTAACTATTAAACGTTTTTATTGTCACTGACAAAAGCACCACACATTTGGAAAAGGTACCCAGATACCTTCATGTAAAGCTCATTTTTGGAAAAAAAAATTAGAAAATTTACAATTTAAAATTACAAATATGGGATTTTGGTGTATTTTGTGTCACGCTGTCAATTTGGCAGCACTACCACTACACTACATTTGAATTAACGGATATGGAAGTAGAAGATGGTCGATATTTCCTTAACCATCCAAACTGTAGGCAATTAGGCATATAAAGGGCTGCTTTACCTACACGTCAGTTAGTTATTGTTTGTCTGTCAACAAACAAAGTTGTGTTAAAGCGGATATTAGTGTTGTATAAACGACAAACAGTATAAAAGTTATAGTGAAGTAAATAAATAAATTTTAACAACAACGAACGTGGAGTTTATTTATTTTAACGTAATTTAAACGAACTCAAACGTTTTAAAAAGGTTAAAACGTAACAATATATTTATGATTTTTGAAGCAGGTGAAACATGTTACATTTTTACGGCTATATCATAAATATTTTTTCATTTGGGCTTAAAGTAAAAATTAGATAAAATACACTTTAAGGTTAAAAAACGTTAAACTCAAAATATTTTCTTCAGAATCATTTAAACATGAAAAGCTAGTTATTTAAACGATCCTTATTGGTATGTTGTATGAGACCCATTGATCTCTGTGTAGGAGCCTGAAAAAACTTTAAGTATTCTTTTGTTTTTGCATTAATTTAAAATAATGTTTTTTACATTGTTTGCAAAATATATTAAAAAAAAACTTTTCAAAATCTGCATGTTAACTAATATACGTAATATTCGATTTCATACAACCTGAACAATTAATTTTTTGAATTGCGTTATATTCTAAAAAAATATTGTTACGTTTTTACCTTTTTAAAAACGTGTTTTTATGAGTTCGTAGATTGTAGTTAAAATAAAATAATTTTGTGTTTGGTTTTAATCAAAAATCCTTTATTCAACACAGTTATGTGTACCACTGCTTGTAATCTTTTTACAGGCAATAACAATTTTTATTCTTAATTACTCTGTCTGTTTACAATCTCGTAAACAACAACAATACTCGACAGATCTTTCTACTTAAAGATCTTCCAACCCGATCGTAGTTATAACTTAGGTTCGATCACAACCTTTTCAACCAGAGGTTATCCACACTTAACTCTCTTTACTGAGTTAGCCCTACTGAACTGGTTTTTTTCTTCACTACTAGCTTGACGAGTTTACTCTTTATAAACACTCTTCACACCAATAACACATTCGCTGAGTTAACTTTACTTAAAACTGCACTCGCTGAGCTTACGACACATAAACTGATTGCTGTTCGCATCGATGTGCTTTTTATATGGCTGAGTAAACAACACATCGAAAGCTCTCGAACCTCTTGATATTTCAGATAGATTCCATTTCTTTCTTTTAATTTCTTTTTAGTTCTTTTGTAGCCATGCGTATGTAAACATCTACCTTTTTCAGCTCTTAGTGTTTGTTGTTGCTTGTTTGTTGTCTGTTACTTGTTTCCTTTGCTGCTTAATTATTGTTGTTGCCGTCTTATTTTTATTTACCTTGTCTCTGCTAATGGTTGTTGTAGATTTGCTTATTTGTAAACAGCACGTATAGTTGTTTGCAGCTTTTGTTTATTTATTTTAGCGATGTAATAAACGCGGTGGTGCACAACCTTATTATCGTAACAATATTGTTAAAATGCAAAAATAATCAGGCGTGTTACAGAATCCAAGACAGAATTGTTATTTGTTGAAATAGCTGTTAAGGTTCTGTTTACATTTGGTTGGCAACGTTCGTATTTTTATTTTGTTTGATATTTTTATATTTTGTTGGTTATGTTTACATTTTTTTGGTTTTGTTTATAATTTGGTGGCGTATAAATTTTGATATTTTTGTAAAAATATTTTAATGATTACGTGATGAATAAATTTTGGTGAGAAAAAATTAAAAGAAAATTTTATTTCTTTTAATTTAATTTATGTATTTTATTTTAACTTAAATGTATGGTAATTACTTTTACTTACAATTACACTTATGCATGTGTATTTGGTGCCAATAATAAGCCGCCTAAAAGAAACATCAAAATAAACAATGCAAATCTGGCAGCTGCCAGCTGATCGGATTATTTCTGACAAAAACACAATAAAAACAGATTCTATGACACCATTTTCTGACAGCATATCTGATTTGAACATGAAATCAATAATATTGAATTCTGTGACACCAAAATCATTTTATTGTCAATTTCAATTCTAATCTTGACAACAATCAGATTCTGTAACACCCCTGAGTATGGCGTTTGTTTCTAACCAAAGTCACCAAGCAATCGCTCTCTAAGTTCGTTATTTTCTTTTAAGTTAAAATGACACAGTAGTGGGTACTGCCATTCATCTTGCCACTATATCTAATTTTAGCCGTAGTAATTCAACTGCATAAAATTTGAATTTGCGAAGAAATTCTCTTCTTGTTTTTGAATAATATTTCTCTAGGTCACCTCAACTTTTGTTAATTTTAAAGTAGGTTCCGTTTTGTCATTTTTACTTTTTCTTCAACAGATATTAAAATTATCTCTACTATTTTACGTCAAAACGAGAGCATATAGAGAGCATATAGGTCATCATCATTATCATTATAAGCACCAGGCACTTTTTTAGTACACTGCTGCCTATGGAATGTTTTGTGGCACTTCCGGTCTATAGCTTGTCCAGCAGATCTGCTGCATTCCTAATGGACACCAGCAGATCTGAAACTATAATGGCGGATATTTCACCTAGTGAGACCCTACGTCTACCTAAACTTGTGTGTCTAAGCCTATTAAAAAACCCACATTCACACAATAATATAGCGTAACACATGCTGTCTCTGATGCCTGTTAGCACAGTCTACAAACATACACATCTGTGACCGCCATCCTCTATAGATGCACTCTTAGTCCACAGCGGTCCGAGGAAACTTCGTTAGGAGTTTTAAGTCCGGCCTGCCATCCTGAAGCTACGATTAAAATTTTGCGGTAATATTGCTAATTCTTCGTCTGCTATGGAGAAATTACCTCTTCTTTCTTTTTAATTTCTTAAGTTTTCGGTTAATGATGCTTAAAATTTTTGGCAATAGAATACTTTAAAAAATATATTTTTTAAATTATTTTGATCAATAAAGCGTGTCCATTTATTTTAAGATTAAGTTCCTAAAGAAACTTCAAAATGGGCCGTTTATTTAAAATTGTTTTGAAATAGGAATTTTAAGCTAATGTTCGTTTGTGATTAATAATTTAGTGAATTTTGCTCAAAGAAGTAAGAAATGGTTTTTATTGTATATATGAATACAGCGGCTAGTATTTAGATATATTCTGCTGTTCATAAATCAAATAGAAAGTATTTATCTGAGTTGTGAATACCTATAAATTTGTCATTACTTGTGACTAACAGTTCGATAGCTATGAAACTCGTTCATCAGGTGCCAAATCCGATAAAGCCGCAGCATTTGGTGATGTTTTGGCTATGTTAAATGCTAATTTACTTATTTTTATTTATTTATCCGATTAGTACAATACTACAAGAACAAGTTTTATATTATAGTTTTGGTTAATTAACTTCACATATATAAAAAAGAATTGATTTATACATAATAATAAATCACAATAACAACAATAATAATAATATAAAAGAATAATATCGCTGCATACTAAAGAAAAAGAAAATATTTAACAAAATTTATTAAATTAAAAAGTTAAAAAGAAATAAAAAAATAGAAAATAAAATATAAATAAATATTTACATATACAAAAATTAAATAATTATCTAAATTGTGTTATATAATAATAATAATAATAATATCGTGGAGTTAAGTTGAATTGCATTGTTCAAGATTTGAATCTGAGGTGGTAGTTGGTTCCAAAGACGAATGGCATTACTGAAAAATTATTGGCCTATCATATCTCTATTATTAATCGACCCTGACTAGGCTGCCCATAATATGATCTTATGTAATAATAGAAAATCTTAGCAAATTATCAAAAGTAAATTTTCCTTGCATACTGTGAAATGCTCCTGTTCCTTCTAATACCAAAGACATATCTTGCAATATTGCTATATGTTACATTAAGCCTACGTCTACTTGTCAAATCACAGCTAGCGAATAATTCGCAACCATACATTAAGGTTGGCAATAAATAAGTCTTATCAATAAGCATCCGAATATGGCCCGGCGTAAAAATTCTGAAATCCAAAGATTTTGAAGCATAGGAAACGTTCTTGCAAAGTTTGCCCTTAAATGATCCGGCAATTTAGTTGTCTGTTAATAGCAACACCAAGATTCGTCGTATCAACAAAGCTTATAGTAATGATACGGTATATTGATCATCACTGCTGGAAGGTCAGCGGGTATGTTCGCCGTCGGTCCGATAATAATAGCAACAGATTTCCTTGGATTCAGGCTTAAGCCAATCGCAGATGCCAAAACATAGAGTCAATCCGAATCCTGATTTATGAACCGTACATAGTCTGGAGCATCAAATGAATCACAGCTTACATAAAGCTGCACATCATCGGCATACAATCGAACCTTGAAATATTCCAGCTGTAGCGGAAGATCATTTGAGTAAATAGCATATAGAAGCGGTCCAAGTATTGAGCTCTGTTGAACAGCCCTTCGCATAACACAACTTCTCGACACATTCGATTCATGAAAAGCATTCTGGTTTCTGTCACTGAGATATGATGTCAAAAGCTTAAAGGCTGTTGAAGAAAAGTTGAAATGTATTTAAATTTCGGTCAAAGAAGAGAGTAATGTACGGTATCAAAAGCTTTAGAATGATTAAGCAAAATCAGAAATGATATTGTCTGTCGTTTATCAATTTTACGCCTACTTTCTCAGTGACGTCATTGAGTGTAGTAATGCAGCTATGCTTGGACTTAAAACCAGATTGTCTCACATTCAATAAGGAATTAGTATGTAAATATCATTTAATTTGTGTATGCACAAATTTTTCAAAAACTTTCGACAGATAAGGCAATATTGCAATAAGGCAATATTATTGATCGATAACTTTTATCGGGCTTCCAGATTGGATTAGATCCAAGCTCCCATAAAAATTAATGTCTATCGGAGGCATGGGTAAATTCGCAAATTGATGATTCAGTTGGTCCACCTTCACTACATCCGTATCAGCAGCATTGTCCCTTACTATTCCCATTCTACGAATTGCCCTCCAGTTTCTTCCTGTGTCTATACATGATCGGAATTTACTGTCATATAATGTTGATTTGGCTTTCCTTATCTTCATATTGATTTCATATTGACTCTGCTTCTCTTAAATATCACAAATAGCTCAGGTGTTTAGACTATTGATGAGCAATTACAGAGTATACTATTACATCGATTGCAAACTGTAGAAAAAATTAAATTCGTGGAATCTAACGCTCGTGGAAAAATTACTTTCTACAAATTTTGAACTTAGCAAAGATATGTCAAAAAAAAATCGGTAATAATGATATCTACCATGCATTTTATAACGTCTTGAGAAAACATTTTCACGGATAAGTTGGAAATTATACTTTCAAGCGCTGGATAAGTCGGTGACAGCTATCCTTATTTTTATCGCTGTTGATGTAGGAGCATTGTCATCACACCCTACTTATGTATATCAAATGCAATTTATAATCCACTTTAGACAATAACGGAGAGATCTTAGCTCGTAGTTGATGGCTAAAACTTGCATTTGATCTCCAATAGAGATTATACTCTGAAAAGAGTCTGAAATGAGTGGAAAACCTGATACCTCTAAAATTTTTTGCAAAGCTGCCATACAAACACATAAAATTTGTCAACACAATTTATAATAAAGCGGACACACAATAAGTCACTCTAGATTTTTTGATAGAATTACATAAAGATATTCAAGTACCCTGTCGTACAGTTAAGGGTGTTGAAAGAAAATCGACATGCTACGTCTATCTGAATGTATAAATTTTTCATAAAGCTGTGAAAACTAATAAAATATTAAAAGTTAGGAGCTCTCAAGAAGTTTCAAGTACGAAGTTTGTCAACCTTTAGAAAAAATTTCAGTTTCAAAAGAAATAGGTCTTCGGGTACCTTGTCAGTCATATAAGGGTTCAACTTTTTTAATTTCAAATTGTTTTTCTCGGTCGCTTTTTAGGGAGCATACTGGCTATCCACAAAGCATCCATTGCTTTGTTTCAGTTTCAGTAATCAAGTTGATTTTCAATCTAAGTAGATGAATAAGTAGATGATAATGTAGTACGCCTTCATATGATTGTGTGTAGTGGTGAAGATCCTAACTTTGCATTGTAACTTTTTCCCTGTAGGTGGCGTTTTCTCCTGATCATTCGCCTGATGTCAGATGGGCTTCTTTAGATGGATTTGTCTGGAGGGAAGAGGTCCCTTTATTAAGCACTCGACACTGCAATTATATTTTTCTCGTCATGTCCTCTGCTGAGATTCGAATTTGGGCCGCTTGTGTTGTATTCCTGAACTTTAACCACTTCTCCGCGCCATTCCCAATTTCAAATTAAAACCTCGATAAAAAGTTTTGTCATTTTCATTTTATAAATATTGTCATTTACTACGCTAAGGCGTTGAAATTTGTGTAGCTGTCGTTCATTTTTGCAACGTTACCTATTTTCACATTGAGTTACATTAACATTTTTTTACAATGAAATTTTATGTTTTAATGCTTTTTAACAACCCATTTACAGCCAAATAAAAACTACAAAAACTACATTATTCATCTATTTTTAGTAACACAATAAAAAAAAATTACAAAAAAATAATTTCCAGGATATTACAGGGGTCTACCCAAATTGGCACACTGGCCAATTATGAGTGAAATTAAGCAAAACAAATTTTTCAATGCAAAGAAAAAATTTTTTGCAACACCAACGACTTCTGGCAGATGATACAACGCACACGCTTAGATAGCTTTTCAGGTACATGATCGGTGCCGTCCAGTGTTAGACCTTCGATATTTGAAGATGAAAGACGAGCAGATTGTCTTCGGGGTGCTTGTTTTAGGTAAAACCTAGTTATGATTCTTCGAAATAATAACTGATCCATGTTGTCGTCCTTACTATGTAGATGCAATCGCTAGGCATTTGATATAGCCATATCAAGCATATAAATGAATAAAACCATCATCATATTTTTCCGTGGATGCTAGTTCTATAGAGTGATATTGATTGATCCATTTCATCTACTCCACCCACGCCCTTGTTGTAATTTTGGAATAATATGGAATTTGCATATCAGTTGTCTGCTTTTTTTTCTAAACACCACCTTTTCACATTTTCTATCAACTCGTAAGACTTACAATTTGTTGACATAGTGCAAATACTGTTGTCTTCCAGCGGACCAATAAGAGCTCATTGCTTTTGTCGAACCTGTAATCGAATTCCGCTCTTGATTTCTTCACCATATTCTTACACTTGTTAGCGGACATTTCTTAGTGCGATTCCCTCTAATGATTCCTGTAGCACGGTAACCTAAACGGCGTAAATTACTTAGAAGTTCGCAACTTGTGAAAAACTTGTTAGAAAAGACTTTTTGGTTTGTAGGGTTTGTGATCAATTTTTTTAGTAGCGTTTTCACAACTCTAGCTCACAAAGTCTCAGTAGCAGCATTTGTTGATTTATCACAATAAATGTCAAATGAGTAATAATATTCACTGGAACTTGCTGCAACCCAGTTGTTGTAACCAAGCCGGACAGGCTTATTTCCAATAAATTGTTTTGCTGAATGATGACCATGGATTCGTCAATGGAAATATTTTCGTGGAAAACACCCTATTGGTTGAACTTTTTGACAAGAATATCTGAGAGCTTACGTACTTTAAACATTTTGTCGGTGGTGTTCGGAGCATCGTTATTATCAGCAAGGTGAAGATTTCTTTTTATTTTCTTAAATCTATTTCTAGACATAGCCGTTGACACAGCATCTACTCCAATATCTTCATCTAAAGACCAATACATTACTTCTTTCGCGAAAAAAATGTTCAGCTCTGCTACAGTAACATTAAAATTATGTACATATGTACTATGTCGATTATTTCGACAAGCATACAACAGGGTAATCTCGACGAACTTCATCGTCGAAAAATATTTTAAATATTTGAACAGCAGTCAAGTTCTTCAACTCTTCTTTCATACGATTTTCATTTAGCAATCGCTCATTAGATTCTGCGTAATTTTTCGAACAATTTGGAGTACACTTCTGCCAAGCCGGTCGATTTGGACTTTCACATCGCAGTGACATCGTTCTGCTTCGAACTCTTTTGGCCGACAACGGTTCGACATTACTAATGTGTTCAGAATCCGTGGGAATATACACATTATGACTAAATACGTACCTCGACATACCTCGACTTCACCAGAAACATAATTTTGTATAATTGATGGAGTTATGTATATTGTCATCAAATCCTTCTTCTTTATCAGTTACAACACCAGGTTCTGGAGGAATTATGACTAAATCATAATCCAAGGCATCGTCATTATCTTCTATTATCATATTAATGGCTTCTTCTAAACCGCGGAAGTGATTATTTGCGCTATAATGTTTTTGCCGATTCGTCCGTGCAAACTTACTGCACCTGTAAAGCTTCAATGTGAAAGATCAACTAAGAGTTCAACTAATGAATGTAATATAAACAAACAACTTTCACTCTTATTTAGGGAATCCGCGACTTATGCAGCTAAGAAAGATACACAAAGTTATCTGTTTATGTTTAAGAGCTGTAGAAAATAACAGTGTACATTTTGCAGTCGTTCACACAATCGTGTGCTTGTGTTTTGTTATTTAAAATATACTTGCAATTAGTACACTTGTGGCCGTTGTACCCAAATTGACACAGTAATATTTCAGATATAAAAACTTTTTGATTTATGTAGTTTACCAAACTGAAAATAAATGATGCAATTTAAAAGCTTATTACTAGAAATCTAATAAATTTATTTTAAAAAGTTTACTACTCTGTTTAGTCACTAATATCTCGACTACTAAATATCGTAATGCTTTATTAACTATTATTATTACTTTTTCTATAATCGCTTAATAAGAACATAGGTGTTCCTAAATTGACACGGCGGCTGTAAATGGGTTAGCTTTACTGCTATCTTGATGATCGTTAATTATTTCGTAATACTATATAGTATATTTAGCGAATTTTGCGTGACAACAACACAATACATAAGTAATTTACAAGAATTTAGAATTGACGTCGACATGTAAATTAAGATAAACTTGTTTCTTTCATATCCAATTAAGATATCAAAATGACCCCCTTCAAATGCAATTCATTAAAATAAATTCAAATGGAGTGAATGAAACCCTTAAACTTAAACGTTATCCTAGAACATAAAGTGTTTATGATGACAACCCGGCATCTGACAAGTACATTTTATCTATTTCAACTTCTTAAGAATACGTAGCATACTGTAGATAAAGGAAAACGTACATGTCACAAATTTATGACAGCTATTAAGTCAGCCATTGTTTACGATTAATAGTTGTCATCTGCTGTTGTCATTGTTGCTACTGCTGTTGCAACAGGAATACAATGAAGTGAAGCAGTTGATTGCCAAATCGAACTTTGTCTTACATTCTATGTACGAGCATATGTTTGTGCATATTGCAAATAAACTGTCATCTTAAATACTCTACAATATCCACAACGAATACCAATTGTTAAAACTATTTGTAGAAATTGTATTGTAGCAGGTGTAACGGAAGTTAAGAAAATTAAAGAGAAAAAAGACAGAAGCGGTTATCATATTACAAACACACTCTATTAACGATACAATGTCTACGATAATAGAAAGTTGTTTTCAACTTCCGAAGCCGTAAATACAGAAAATAAAAAGTAGGGATTAAAATTTAAAACGTAAAACTTCACAAAAAAAATTGTTTTTTAATTTTGTGTGAGTAAATAATAGCAACAACAACAATGTTGCAAAACTGTTTTTATAAAAAAGTATCAAATTAATATGTATTTAAGAAAATTCCTCTTTTCAGTGGAAAATAAATTGTTGAAAACTGCAAAAATAAACAGATACATACTTTGTAATTTTCATAAATTAATGGTATTGAGGAAAAAGGGAAGACAGAGGCATGTTTTGATTGTGTTGGAAGTCAGATAAACTTTTAAATATCGAAAAAGGAAAGAAGTGAACAGGAAAAAAACGAAAATTAAAAGTTTGTTTTAAATTATCACTACTGCTTACAATATAAGAATGAAGAAATATTTAAGAGTTTGTGTAGATTCAACTTTAGAAAATATATCATTTATCACTATTTCTATTCAAAATCTAATTCAAATAAAAAATTAAAACTAAAAAAATGATGACAAAGTCAGACCGGAGAATAAAGATGAGGAAAAAAATAATTGTTGTAAAATGTAAAAAGATATGGAGTAAAAACCTATAAAATTGTTCTTGGTCGGTTGTAAATACTTATTCACTTACTTAATATCAACTTCATAGTTCATACTTCTAAGCCACAATATTGCATTTCTGTTTCCTGTACCAGCTTTTAAACTATTACTAGCCATTATGTGGTGTCTGTGTGTGAAAAATAGGTAAAAATAGGATGATGGCGAGAGTGAGAGAGAGAGGAAAAGTTAGTGTATAAATATCTCCAAATTGCCTAAGGCTGCGGTCGGTTGGTTCTGTTTTTTTTTTTGCACAGGTGGTCGAAATGCTAAAAACTTTTTAATAACGATTCTAATATATATTTATTTTAATAAATTTATTTTTCAACTTTATGCATTAGAATGATTTAAAAATCTGCAAAAGGACCTTTGAGGTATTTTCAGTTAAATTATTTTCAAATAAAAACTTTTAAATGAACCAAGAAAAGAAAAAAAAAGAGAGTGAACAGGATTGTTTTTTAGAAAAGATTGATTAAAATGCATTAAGAAAAGTCTGAAAAAAACTTGTGGCGATATTTGATAATGGCAATATTTTTATAAGTAGAAAAGATAAAAGAACGAGGCACCTCTTTATTCTACATTTATAGCCATAATAAACTATCAGTTTTGAGTAATCGTTTAACATAAAATCAAACATTTAGTATATTTTCAACTTTCTTCAGACCTTGTCCTAATATAATTTATGTGATAAAATACCAAATATTAATATACAGTGACAAACTAAGTTATTGGTAGTTTGTAACTGTAAATTTCCAAAAATAATTTTTTTTTTTGTTCACTCAATTAAACATGTACAGTCAAGGAAAAAATTCTACATGCACCCTACTCTTTTAAACTTTTTAGAGAATTAGTTACGAAATTTGAAAAAGATGTTTTACCAATGTTTAAGGTATTTATACTTAAGATTATCTGGAAAAAAAATATATGAAAAATATAACTTAGAAGTTATTTGGGAAAAACATAATAATTAGTGGGAAAAAAAGTATACATATAACGTGCAACTACTAATATCAAATAGAAATTTAAAAACAAAGAAAGCGAAATAGTCAACTTTCTTGATTTATTCACATTTACAAGCATTAAAATTGTTGAAATAGACAAAGTGATAATAAAAGATGAATTTTTATCCTCGGAAATGGTAAATCGAAAAGAAATATATATTTCAGTTTGAAAAATCGCAAAAATGGAAACAAATCTTGTGAAGAAATTTCTAAGGCAAATAATTCAGTCGTGCTACTGTACAGACGATCATTCGAAATTATAACAACAGCAATAGTACCGAAAATAAACCACAATCTTGAAAACCTACGAAGTTTTCGTGACGTGATGTTACCAGTATTGTGAAATTAGTCCATCAGGATCCGACAATAAATGCCCCAAAATTGGGGAACACATAGAAAAATGTTCCTATTAAATTGTTGCTCCACGAGCAATAACAAAAGTTTTATATGAAAATGGATTTCATAGCAAAATAGCACGCAAGAAACCACTAAATTTAGTAAAAAATCGTGAACTTCAGCTCGAGTTTGTCAAAGTACATGTGGGCAACGGTATGGAGTTTTTTATTCGTTATATTTACCAACAAATTTAATTATAAGATTTTTGGAAGAGTTGGCCGTTCCAAAATTTGGAGAAAACCAAAAATGGCACTTGATCCAAAAAATATAATACCAACGTTATGGCTTGGGGCGCCACGGCATTAAATAAAGTGACCCGTTTGGCTTTATTCGGTGGTAATATTGACCGGTGTTAATAGCTTGGTCCTGGGATACCAATAAATTTTCACTTTTTTCGAGAGTGGCTTCTTTACTATTCAACACTGCTAAATTCACCACCCCAGTCACCAGACAAACCCAATACGGAACATTTGGGACCTTTTTTACGAAAATATGGCTTTAGTAACTGTGAAACATTAAAAACTGCCCTTATTACTTCATGGACCGAAATAACACCCTCTATTACAGAAAATTTTGTGACATTAATGACCCGTCGTCTTCAAGCGGGATCAACCAAATAAAGTATTTATTTTTTATATACAAAATTTGCAAATAATAATTATTTTTTGTTATTGTTGTTTTTTTATATAAATGGATTATTTTTTTATTTTATAAATAAACTTATTTATTACTCCTTAAATATTAATATAGATTTATTTTTTAATTTTCTTCACAAACTCTCTAAAACTCCTAAATCAAGGGGTGTGTAAAGACTTTTTTCCTTTGAACTTACTTTTGTTCTTTTTATTCTTTATAAATATCTCAAAATTTTGACGTTCTAGATTTTTCTACTGTTTTTCCCATAGTGAGGGAGAATAAATTATGTAGCCATATGCATGTTGTACACTGTGAATAAAACTTTGTAAACTATATAATCAAGCAGGTACTATAGTGTAGATTAAGATGTAAAGGCATATGTCCACACATTTCTGCCTGTCTTTTCTAAATCAGAAGAGTTTTGTCTCTTTGATCTGATTTTCATTAAAGTATTTTTTAATTTTTGATAATCATTTGAAACTAGTTTCGTCGGCAACAAAGATCTAATCTTGATCATATTTCTAAATAAATCTCGATATTTCGATCGATTGTTCAGATTTATAAAGCTCGCATTGATTATTGTTTATCAGCATAAATCAGTGACTTGACGAGGACTCATACGGAATAATATAGAGGTGTCAAGTTACACGCACTTAGAGGCTAATTGACACGTTCATTTTTCGCAATCAATTTATCGCATTTAGTGCCGTCCTGGTGCGGTAACAAATACTATTGAACATAACGCAACTCTGTCTTTATTTTTGAAGAATTATAGTGCAATGAAGCTAAAAGCTTGAAAGCCTTACCAAACAGTGCATTTTTCTGAATCTGTTGGCGACTGTAGAGTCTGTTATGGATTGGTTTCAATCCATTTGCGGTAATTTTATTTATTAATCCGTTAAGCCAAAATAAAGCGCCTATAAGTAGAGCGAATTTATTTTTAAAGTATATATGGATAATTTGATGATGAATGAATTTGCCAAAGTATACTGATCAATGTTTTCACTGAAAAAATTTAATTCTACCAAAATGTCTTATAAAATCTACCAACATCGGTACAAATGTACCAACTTTTAATCCACTCATGCACCAAACTTTGTTGGGGCAGTTATATTTTTTTAAGCTTTGTTTCCAACTGCTTTGGGGTCAAGTAAAAAAGAAAACTAACAAAAATTCTATTTATACTCGAGGTGTAGTTTTTACAAAATATTGTACCTAAGCAACATGGCGCATAAACGGAGTTCTTTATTCATTCAATTTTTTTACAAGAAGAAAATAGATTTATATATTTTTTAATAATTTTAATTGTAATACTAAGTTTTTGTAAATTTTCACTGAATTATCTTAAGATTTCCAAAAAAAGTTAAGCAAAAAACAAAACAGTAGACATGACCGAACGAAAATTATAATTCAATTCAACTAAATTCGAAGCAAATGTACTCTAAAGGCATAGAATTTAATATTATACTAGAGTAACCCTTCCCGCGTTGCTGGGAGCCTTGTGTTGTATACATATAAAATGTATTCCTAGTAAAAAAAAATTAAAGGAACGCACACATTTAGTACAGAAAAAATGCATCATCAATAAAGAGCAACTTATTTGTATTTATATACTTAGATAAGAATAAATATATAAAGAGCTTTTACCCGATATGCTCTTACTGATGTGGATAGCTAACGAAACTTTAACCGTTACCGTTTTCCACATTTGCAAAGTTCCATATTGAGTACGAATGGGAGCTACCACGCCAACTTATCCAATCTCGCCAAGTTGTTAATTGATAATGCTTCCTGTCCAAGAAGTTGTTAAAAGTAAATTTAGAAACTTTTGCTATTACTTACTAAAGAATTACAAAAATTAATATATACTATACATGGGATATGCCGCGCCCATTTATTTAATTCCAACGACTAATTATTTGTATTGACTACCAAGTCATTTAGACCAATTTCATATACTGCCATTCTAATCGTTCTCTGGATGTACAAAAATCAATATTTATTTTGTATATGGGGTACCAATCCGACTTAACTAATTACGCCCATTTTTTGACTGATGATTTCTATTCGCTACAAGGTTATTTGGACTAAATTTAGAAACTCTTACTACTACCGTTTTAAAGATATAGACATAATATAAAATTTTATATGGGTGTGGCACCGCCCGGTTGGACAAAAGCCATTATTGAAAATACTCCTTTCCAATGTATGTATTGCGTTGTGAATTGGTTTTCGATTTATAAAATGACGAATATGGTACAACTTATTTTTATACTTATGTATACCGCATATAGATTACTTTGTTTAAAAATAGAACATCATTGGACATAAGAAATGGGGTCTTAAATAGTGATGTTGTATACAAACAACAAATCCATGAAAGGGTTAAAAACAATTAAAAAAAAACATATTTTTGATATGAATAAAAATTTTTACTAACATTCTTAAGCTGGGATCACACGACTGACTCAAATACACCAATCTCATACAAATTTTATTGTGACAAATTAGCGTACAATAATAAAATTGTCCCAATTAAAAATTCTGTATTCACACGGTTGTCTCATTTCATACAAAATTTATTGTCACAAGATGGCGCGAAACAATGTGTTGACAATAATTGTTCCAACGCTGTCATACGATTGTTCTAGTTTACGGCAACTCTATGAATCAGCTGTTGTGGTAAATTAAATTCATTGTTTGTTTTTTGGTGTTCTAAATGGTTCGTTTTTTGAAAAAAAAGAAAATAGCGTCCTTTTTATTTATATTGAGGTCATTAAGTGAAATAAAGGAATAAAGGAATACAAAAAAAGGTGTGTGGGTGAGAAATTGGCTGACAAGTAGGGCCATTGATGGTGCATATGAGAAAACATTTCAATAAATTAAAAAAAGTTCACCAAAATATTTATTTATTTAAGCTGAAATATAATTACAAAATATATTTAATTCTTTAAAGTAAAGATGATTTGTTTTCTAAAAAAATAAATTGTATCGACTTTGATTATCAGGTGTCCGCTTGATAAAAAGAAGTAAAAATAATGAAAAAAGGAACTGGTGGAAGTTTGTGATGCAGTTTACAGATACATAAATTATTTAAAAAAATGCATATCTTAAGGGATGACAATTATAAATACAGTATAAACATGTGTTTTTCAGAAAAAAATCAAGTAAAAAATAAAAATCGGTGATTATTGTCTTCTTCAATTGCCACACAAGAATACAACAAATAATGGCGTATTTTTGGAATTTGCGTTGGTGCATGATTGCCGATAAATCCTTCAGACGATTGTTGCACCAGGGTTGCAGTTTATTGGGATAAATAAGCACAATAATATTCTGAGTTGCCGTATGAGCCAACAAATTGTATAATCACACGATTGGCATATAAAAAACACTAATTATTGGTGGGACAACTGTGTGATCCTACCTTTACATGTGTTAATATACTTTGTGAGACAAAATCTATATACTTATATACAAAGTGTACATTTTAATGTCACCACTAACTGCGGAAACTGGTTCACCGATTTCAATCAAAATTGCAAGGTTCGTTGGGAATGTTCTGCAGATGGCTAATGTAGAGTTTGCACGAAATCGGTCCTGTGGTTTCGGAGATATGACATTTAGATTTTCCAACAAAATGACTTCCATTTTCCATATTATGATTTTTTACTGTTACTTGAAAAGTTGATAGGTTACAAAACAAAAAAGTTAAAGGCAAAACAACGATTCCTCTTCAACTACCTTGAAGCAGAACAACGTTTGTCGGGTCAGCTAGTATGATATAAAATAAAATAAATTTAAACATTTTATGTTTCATTAAATCTGCACTTAATAACGAAGGAATTCTTTCAATAACTAAAGTTATACAACAAAAAATAAAGGTACACTGTATTTTAAGCATCAAAAAAATTGTACAGAGTACCGCTACACTAATTTAACACTAGTAGCTAATTGTATAGACCTTTTTGCTTCACGTTTACATACATATGTATTGTTACGTGAAGCAGTTGGACGCATCGTTCAGTAACGGTGGTAACATTATTGAAAGTTGTTGTTAATTCAATTCAAAGTCAATTTTTTTTAATTATGTTATGTACTGTGTGTTTAAGAGGAAAAATGTACCATGATTATAAAAATTTCTACAGCAGGAAAAACTACCAAAAAAGTACAAAAATTGCAATAAACAAATCAAGCTACCAAACTGATTTAAAAAAAACGCAAAAGTACCAAGTTTTGTCCAAGCGGACCAAAGTGGCAACGCTGGTTGTCACTGAAACAGCGACAAGTGATCATGTGCAGTCGATGTGTATTAATTTTTTTAAATTGTTTAAAACATCAACTTTACTCTCTCTAAAAGAATAATTTCCATGTTCTCACTAACACAACTACATTTTTAATTTTACTTACCACCAGTCCTGTCATATTTGCCGATTTATCGGCATTTTGACGACTTTTTGCCTTAAAATTATCAAAATGCCTATTTGCCGATTTTTGCTCCTAAAATGTCTATTTTTTAAGAAAATCTAAATGCACGGCAACTTTATTTGTTGTAGTAACATTTACAATTTTTGAGAACACTTAAATATTTGCCATATTGAAGAGAGACAACTGTTAATAACTCAGCTATAACTCCGTCAATTTTCAACGGATTTCTTTAGCGTAAGTCTCTCTTAACTTAATATACAAATCAAACTTAATATACAAACTTAATAAACAAATCCTTCTTCTGCCATTTTTTTGTCGCACCATATTATTTATCTATTAGGAGTATAAATTGAAAATGATCGTTTCTAAAATATTTTCGACAACTTTTGCAACGTGATGCCCAGCGTTGTCACACAAGATAATAACTTTATCATGTTTGTCCTTATATTTCGGTAATTTTTTCATAATTTACAGCTCAAACGAAGTAATTGCAGTCTGTATCGTAATTTTAACAGCTCGTAGTACATAACGCCCTCTATGTTCCTTCAAGAGGCCAAAATTCATTATAAATAATAAAACATAGTAATTATACTAACAAATAAAAACATATTGAACAATTACCCGATGGGCTTATTTTTTTCTTTTGTTTTAAACCCAGGTTCTTACGAAACCTGCTTGTAGCTGAACAAGGATGTCGATTATTATTATTATTTTTTTTTTTCTGATGGGCTTCCTAGCCAATTTATTCTACAAATATTCAAATTACATAAGGTTTTGGATTCCGCGCGGATATTTCTTAAAATTTGGAATGGTAACGGATCAACAAAATCTTTGTGACATCTGACATGTGTTTTGGATTGTTATCTTGATAAAATTTGCTGTTGTTTGCGGTACTCAATTTCTCTGTACTTTACTTTGCATTTTCCTCACGAATAGAAATGTGACCACTGTACTAACAATAAAATGCAGTTTGCTTGTATAACGTTTATTTTATGTTTTTTTTTTAAATTTTTTAATGTTGCTAGTTTTTGTTAATAGTTTTTGTTAAAATGATGTTTATCGTCCTTAAAATGGGAAATTTTAATTTGCCGATTTTTTGCCGATATCTTATTTTGAATTGCCGATAATGCCGATTTTTTATTTCAAATATGTCGATTTTTAATCAAAATCATCTGGCACCCCTGCTCACCACTGACCTACGACACAATCATAGTATACGCCTTGACCAAGTGACCACTTGTACAGTTTTGTGTGCATTAAAAAATAAATTTCGCTAGTGAGTGTTTGCTACAGAGAAACCAAAATAATGAAAATCTGCATTTCTCATCATATTTGTAATATTTTTTTCACATTTTCTTAACATATGTATGTATGTATCTACACATAACATCTGCAAACATAACAAACACTTGGAATTGATTTTGTACTTTACTCTTTGCATTTGCACAGGGTTTTTTTTAACAAAAAATAACTTTAAGAATTATATTAAGATGATGCTTCTAACAACGCCAACAACTAATTATTGTTATAACAGTACAGTGCTTTTAATATGGGAGAACTCGAGTCAATCTTGAAACTCAAACTCTGATAGGTTCTGTTCGAAAAGTTTACTGAGATTTGTAAACTTGTAAAAGTGTTTAGATTTATTAAATAAAATCACCAGTAAGAATAAATTTCCATTATAGCCAAAAATGTTGGAGACTTCGAAGGTTTATGTTTAACTAGATTGTTATTTCTGAGATTTTTATTTCCAACGCACGTTGTCATGCTGCACTACGTACTGTATGACTTAGCCTGAGATTTTAACTCATTTATAACTAATATAAGTCTGCCGCTGTTGTATGGTAGGTAAGACACCCGCCTACTAGCCAGAAGATCCGCGGTTCAATACCAGACTAAACCATCTTAAAAAAGAAAAAAAGTTTTTCCACAGCGATATCACCTCATAACATTAGCTAGTAACTGGTAATGAGTATTACTACTATTGAAAACTTCTCTAATGCATTTGACGTTCGGAGCCGCCGTTAAGCTGTAGGTCCCTTCCAATGCGTCTAAAAATAAAATCGGGTGAAGCTCATTGACTGAGAGAATTCACCTTGTTCCTTCATGGAATGTTATGGTAATTAATATATAATATATTTCTGAGAGAACGACATTTTAGAATTATAAACTTTTCAAGTTCCTAAAACAGAAACTGTATTTTTATGTCCTATATATTGCTATTTTCTTGACACCCCTCAGACTTAACTTACTTATATTTTTCCAATAATAAGTAGAAATACATAAGTATATACATAAGTACGTACAGTTGAATTCAACTGAAAAACAAAGAAAAATATTATTTCATAAAATGAACTTTTTTTTAGAAAATATAAATGATTTTAAATTTAAAAGAAATACTCGTAAAACACAAAAACAAATAATAAGAAAGAACGAAAGAAAAACAAAATTCAGTTAAAGATTATCAGATACTTTTTCAATAACCAGAGCAAAGACATAAATATGAAAACGAACATGAACATGAACATGAAAAAGATAAGATGTATGTTTTTCCATCTAAATTGTAATGCGTTAACATTTACAATATGTGTATATGCAATGCAATATGAGAAAGAATATGAATAGACTGTATCCATCCATCCATCCATCTATCGTATAACCACTCAAATCCACTTTATGTAAGTGTACATCTGATATAAATGTATTGCCATCAAATAATGACGTATCTTCTTATATCCTTTCGTACAGTATCGTCTATATATATAATACTGCAGTTATGCTGTAAAAATGCACAAACCAGCAGCAATAGCAAGAAATGAAATGAAAATAAGTAATAAATGGAAAGAAAACTACATTAACTTCAATAAAAATATCGAATTACCCCTTTTAACTGCAAAATTAAAGTAAAACACAATTTATTGAAACAAACTTTTAAATAAGTTCCATACGTTCTTATATGAAATAATATGCGAACATAAGGAATACGATGCAGGAAAAAAATTGTGAAATGTGAATGTGTGAAAATAATAGCATTCATACCATATATGATAAGTATTTCCATTGAAATGGTTCACCACAAAGTAAACTTGCGTTGATTCTTTACCAAAAATTAATTTATTGGAACTATAAATATAACTTAACCTAAATTCATACTGCTCTGATTTGTAACCCCAACTATTGAACCTGCAAACCACACGTAACTTAAACGCGTCATAAGTGTATCACGACCATACTATATGGTATACTATTTTTAACAGATGTTTGACGTGGTGAAAATAATCACTATATCTATATAATTGGTTTTAAAATTAGGCGAAAGCTTAAAACTGGTATTTATTTGTCAAAATTAAAAGCTGGCGTATACTCTTTTGCGCAAGTTATTGTTTAGTAGCTTATTCTTAAGAAGTATTAATCGGATCTTACTCCTACAGGATTTTGTCACTTTGTATGGACCTTTATAAAGATCAACAAATCTAACAACCCGAACTTTTTGCAAATACATACTATACGCAGTCACGGAAAGTATTCTTGACTGTAATTTTAAGCAGTATTTGGAACTATGAAACCGAGTAAACCTTAATACAACAATCAGCTTACGATACGTTGTACTTTTAGAAATACTTATAATTTTTGGTATTTATTTTGTATGTGAAATTCATATCAAAACAAGCTGAAACCCGGCCTACTTTACTACCCCTATATTAGTTATTATCTTAACTACTACCAAAGTTGTATTTGTTTACCATTTTTCCTCATTTTATTATCTTCCGGCTTAAATTCAAACATTGAAGTTAGTCTATAGTTCCTTTTAGAAGGACACTGAAGAATTTGAAAAATATTTCATATTTAGTATAAATGGAAGATAACGTGCCCACTAACACAATGTCTCCCATTTTTTGTCTAATTATTCGCATTGACTATGAAGTCTATCAGACGAAATTCAGAATCTAACACTTTACCCATTCTCAAAAACCAATATTTAGTTTGTATGGCAGGTACAAATTTATTTAATTCCGCCCACTTTTTGACTTATGATTCGCATTGACTATGAAGTCATTCAGATCAAATTTAGAAGCTTTATCTTTAACCGATTTAAAGATCTACAAAAACCATTATTTAGTTTGTATGGGATGTATCATGCCCACTGTTCCAATTCCAACCACTATTTAACTGATGATTTATTTGTGTTAACTGCGAACTTATTCAGACCAAATTCAGAGCCCTTCCACTGTAAACGTTCCCAAGATAGAAACGATTTATATTGACTACGAAGCTATTTGATCTAAATTTGGTAACAGTAACCATTTTGAAGATATAATCAAATAAATATTTAGTTGTATAGGCGTGGCACCGCCCAGTTGAAACTTTTAAAATTTACGAACACACATTATTTTTTATATATAAGAAGAGATTTTATCTCACGAGTGTAAAATAAATTCAGCACTATTTTCGAAATCGTACTAATTTCTTAATACGCCTTAATAAACTTCTAACCAAGTTTCTTACTATTCTGTCAATTCTGATTATTACCGGTAAATGAAATAGTTGTACGTTAACGGAAGTAGCAACCAAGAGGCTTTCGGTTTAATCCCAGGCCAAACCATAATATTAGCTAACTTGTATGAATATTGCTACAATGGAAAAATTATCCAATACATTTGTCATCCTGAGCCGGAGATAAACTGTAGTTCCCTTCCAATGTGCCTAAAATCAGAATTGAGTGCATTGACTAAAAGTAGTCCCCTTGTTCCTCTCTGGAATATTATGGGAATTATTATTTATGTAAACTTAAATAATTAGGTAATCCAATGAAAAAGAATTATAAAAAAGTATTGAATGTAAAGTCCGTATAGAATCGTTTCCTTCTCAATTTGTAGCGAATGATGACATATGCAATTTCATTAGCTATAATAGATCAAAATATTGATAACTGTTGGTAAAAATTCCAGAGGATAATGTTAGCTTTCGCTCAGTATAGTTTACAACATTAGATTTACTAATGTGACGAAGCATTGATGGAACAATATAGCAGTTTACGCCAGTATAGGACATCAACTCAAACAATTTTTTATTACGGTTATTCAGCAAAGTAGTCGTAAACAGTTGCTTTTCTTTTTCACTTACAAATAAATTTTCTATTACTTTTTACACTTTTCTACATTTTTTTTCTCTCAAAACTTACCGTTCACAAATGAAACGCAGACAGAATTTCTTAAAACATTAATTAGGTTCCCAGAGGTCTTTCCAGTTATTCCCGTAATAAATGCCTTCGTGCCTTTCGTGCCTTAATAGTTTAAAAACTTGTGCGAATATAATCTAAAAACCTTTTGAACCAGTTCAAAACTCATTAAGAATAAATGGAAAGGAATCTCAAGTAAATAGGCAAAATCATACAAAAGTTGGAATCATTTAAAAATGTGAAAAGACCTTGTGAGTTATCAGAAAGTTAAACGTTAATATCGTGAAATATAAATAAAACCGATTATTCAATCAAAGTTCTACTTAACACTGTTAATTTTGCAATATAGATTATTTGGATATTTCATGTTCAAATATAGAACTTTGTTTGAACATTGTATAGCATAAAAGTCTCATTTAAAAAAAAAAATAAATAAATAAAAACAATTTTAGAAAAACAATTTATAAAGAATTAAACCAAACCACAATTTTAACACAAAATTAAAAATCTGCCGAGTGTAGAGTACAAAAAAAAGCTTCACCTTCATTTCCTCAATATTTTTTCTCATTTCTCATAAATACAATTCAATTTGAATATTTCTGCTTATTATGAATATTCATACAAAAAAGGAAAAAGGATACACATGTGCAATCACTGTATTAGCGACTCTTATTAAAGAACTGCAAAAAGGATAATAATGAAATATTTCAATACATCGAGTGTACAACGAAACACCCACATACTCTTATGACTGAATTATTTTATTTAAAAATAGAAATCAGAGAAAATGGCAGAAAAAAATCGATGGAAAAAAATGATTTAAAAAAACTCAATATTAAATTGCGAAAATTTTTGCCTTGGGCCCAGAGTTCCGTCATAAGCTGCATGGAAAATAACATTGGGTTGGCTGGTTCTATCTTAAGATAAGATGGTTCGCTCACTATTTGATTTCAATATTTTTGATTAATGGTTTTTCTTTTTTTGTGTGTGGAATAAACCCCCACATATCTACGTGCATAAATTGGTTATATTTAAATATCTTTTGGATTATTTACTTAGCAACATTGTTTGCGCGTATTGCTCCATTACGTTTGCTATTCCTTGTAATACTGCTACTGCCAACACCTCTATGCTCCTCCTCAAAGCTTCAGTTACAACAGCTGCCTGTGCCAGTCTACTGTGATGAGAAGACAATGACGGTTGTCGAATATGAAAAGAAGAAGCTTATTCGTACCCTCTATTAATAATAATTTTGCTGACTGGAAATATTTATTTGTGTGCCGTGAATGAATATTATGATGGTCCTGCTCGGAATATGGGTGGGAGGGTGGTTATTTGGTTGCATAAAAGTAAATGAAAATAACCATTAAAAGGAATCATTTTAAATTTATATCCTGCTGCTGTTTGAACTTCAATCTGCATTAAAAGGAAGTGTATAACAGTCAATCATTACATTAGACTTGGATTTACTATCATTACATCATGATAAAGCAAAATTGATGTGGAGAACGAGTTAAAAAATCCATCAACACTCTGCTTGTAATTAACATTTCTAAAATTTGCGAAAGGACAACAGTTAATTATACAGACATATTTGTAGATAAAATGTTATTTATTAATTAAATAATATTTTATAATAATAATATATTTTATAATAATAATATATTTTGGCATTTCTTGATAATTTTTTTTTAATTTCAAATGTAAATAACATTACCATTGAAAATAGTCAAATTGCTTTTCTATTTCTAATCTGTATTTTTAACTTAATAGATAAAAATATTTTAATTTCAAATAATAACATAAACCATAGTATTCTATTAACAATAGAATACTAGAATTTTATTTGCCAAAGTATACAAATTTAAATTTTTTAAATATATTTATGATACACATTTTTTGTTACAGATTATTAGCTTCTTGTTGGAATAGATTTATAGTTTTAAGTACATACATGTTCTGATCTGTAAAAAAACTATATTGGCGTTTTTTAGAGGTTCATAACTTTGAATTGGTAATATTGATTTATATAACAACCGATTTAACAGCTGATAATTGCTTTTTTTATTGTGAAATTTCAATATATAAGGGGAGTTTACACGATAATGCAAGTCGTCCGACATGTCATGTTTTTTGTGTAAAAGATAGCGGAGTGTATCGTGTAAACTCAATATGTGATGAGAGCGTACGACATTGAGAGAAAATACGGATGAAAATTTAGCATTCGTATGGCTCACTTTATTTTTTAATATTTTTTCTTTTTTTTAATTAGATTAGGGGTGTATTTTTATGTAAGCAAATAAAATAAACTTTTAAAAAAGCTGCTATCATTTTTATTTGTTTTGGTTTTTTGAGTATCGTGTAGACGTAAAAAAATCTGTCGTAAGATTTGTATTCTAATTTAATACGGATGGAATTTTATAGTATTTTGTCTCTGATTTTACGTACGTAAAATATTACCATTTAAACTAACATTTATAGTCTTACACCAGAGCAGCGCTTACAAATTGGTAAAAAAAAATTGTTCTACGATGAAGCCCTTCTTGGTTGAATGGGTACTTAAATTGGGTATTTAAATTGTCGCACTTGGGGTGATAATAATTCAAAAACTTTTGACGAAACACCATTATATTCACAGAAAACTACTGTTTGGTGCGCTTTTTTTGGCTTATATAGTTATACAGTAACTTATAAAGTATAAGTTATAAAGTAACTTATCTACATCGATAAACTACAGACAACTAAACAACTGGAAATCAACATTCGAAGAGATATTGGCGAAATAATGCTTCAGATTGCGTCGTATTTAAGCATTAATCTCATAAAATTTTCTATCCACCAAAGATCGTGTCATTGATATTAAAAATATATTTCTTTGTTTTATTTTGATTTAAACTTGTGTAACTGTAAAAAAACACCCGATTCATATAAATGTATTTTTGTACGTACATATAAAAGTAGAAAACGGTAAGCAGAAAGTGGTATGAGCCAAATATCATCTTAACACACCCACTAGAAGTCCGACTATTTAGATATAATCTTTTTGTTTTATTTATTTAATCTGTGGATAATAGTTTATTACACACTGAAGGGATTAATACAAATACCAGCATTGAAAATTAATAATTATTGATTTTTTGTTTCTCCGACACTCCTCTAGGGAGCATAGTGGCTTTCCACAAAGCATCCATTACTTTGTTTTAGTTTCAGTAATCAAATTGATTTTTTAAGCTAAGTAGATGATTAATCTGTGATTAAACTGTAGCTCGCCTCCATATGATTGGATGTAGGGTGAAGATTCTTGCTAAGTAGTTGTGGTGGTGATCCTTACTTAGGATTGTAATTTTTCCCCGGTAGGTGATGTTTTCTCCTGATCATGCGTCTGACGCTTACAATCATTGCCAGAGGTAAGTCGGATGGTCAGGGGAGCTTCTTTAGATGAAATGGTCTGGAGGGGGGTTGATATCGCTTTATGAAACACTAAAAATCGCAACTAAATTTTTTTCGTCATGTTCTCTTCTGAGATTCTAACCTGGGCCGTTTGAGTTGTATGTCTGCGCTCTAAACACTACACCACGCGACCCCCAATTATTAAATTAAATACATACAAAAATAGCAGTTACAAAGTGATGTAGGCCTGCGATTTACTCATAGATTTATGCAAAAATTCAACTAAATTTATAAGATACGAACTGAATCTTTTTTTTTTTTTTTGGTTGTTTAAAGTCGAATGAATATTTAAAAACAAATAACACATAATAAAAAGCAACTTCATTATAAAGATTAATTTAATACATTACTATCTTCTTTCTTAATTCAATTTTAAGTATTTTACAAAAACAATAGATTGATGTTTGTTGTTGAAATTCTATAATAATTGTGTTGTTATAATTAGCAACAAGCTTCTAAAAAGCAATGCAAGGCCGTAGTTTTGGATATTAACCCTTTTTTTCGTTTTTCTTAATAGGACACTGTAGAAAGCATTTCCAATTTTAAAACTGGAAGACACAAGGAAAATAATGATGTCATACTATAATTTTACATTTATTTATTTAATTGATTTTCAGCTTTTTGAAGATGTGTCGTCACTGAGTAAAGCGCAGGTATAGGAACACACGAACACTAAGTATACTACCTTGATCAAAAAGTTTTCGAAATAACCCCCGTGTGGCAGTACCATCGTGCTTATTTGAGTTCTTTTTTTGTTAAGTTGGTACATCTCTTGTTGATATTCCCGCTAAATCTTAGCGTCATAGCTTGCCATCTCTATGTGTGTTGGCGATTTTTTACAATTACCGGGAAATTGGTCGAAAAATTGATCAGAGAAAGTTTTTGTAAGTTTTTCATAAATTTAAAGTGGATAAAGAGAAAAATAAAATAAAAAAATAAAAATCAAAAGAAGTTATCGGACAGACAAAGACTTGTGAACGGTACTAGTAATTCCATTAAAAATCTTTCGCTGATTGCTCATGAGGGCAGCTTGGGAGTTTTCAAATCTTCAATAAGTAGAGTGTTAAAAGAGTCCAAAACTATAAACAGGCAAAAACTGATAATGCCCTTATTACAAGCTTACTCGTGCGGAGCTATTTGTAAAACTGACAAGCTCGAAAAAGGCAAATTGTACGACTTTGATTACCTTTCGGCTTTAATTATTGATTTCTTCTCATTTAGGTGTTTTATTAAGAGATAAAAAATTTTTGAAGTGATTAACGAAAGGAATCACGATATTTCTGTCAACGAAATTTCGGTGGCAGTTCGTTAATGGTATAGGGAGCATTTTAAGTGACAGTATGACTGATCTGGCAATTCTCAATTTTCTGATGAATTCTAAGGATTATGTCGATATCTTAAAGGATAAATTGCTGTCAACGAATCAGTTCATAAAAGTAGACAAACTCAAGAAGGGTTCCAGTTTAAAAATATTATAACTATGGACTAGTCTACGTGTTCTTCTTACCAAAATCCAATCTAGAATATTTGAGGATTGTTGGTACGCCGTGTTTATAAGGAAGATTGTCAATACAATAGAATTTGACCTTCAAAGGTGCGATTATCGATGCATAGCAGACAATTAATGAAAAATTGATAACGAATTTGCTTAACAATATATCAGATAGTATTTTTAATCTTATTAAAACAGAAGATTGTCCTACCCATTATTAGTTTTTTTATTTAGTGTGTCTATAGTTTTTATCCGAATTAAGATTAAAAATAACTGATAAAAAATCAAACCATATAGAATAAAAAAAATAAATTATAAAACAGAAATAAATAAATATTTGAGTAAATATGTACACGTGTTTTTGATTATTCAATCGAATATGATAACTTTATAGGATTTATTAATATAAATAATACATGCGTTTATAGTTATGATACGCAGTGTATGCTTCTTCAATTTTTGTTCAAAAATAAGTTACATAACGACACAGCATTATAACCAGTGCTGGCAAAAACCCGGCTTAAAAAAAACCCAGCCCACCGGTTTTATTGGGTTTTTTCATGTTTTTTTTTTGTTTTATTGGGTTTTATTACTGCTTCTTTATTTCGTTCAATTCGACAATATTTTTTATTTGTTGGTAAAATTACGTTGTTTAAGTATTTATAAAGCAATTTTATACTCTTGGTCGGATCAAGGCGGCGTCGTGCTCTATAGGCTGCTAAAGCAAACTGCAATTACTACGTTTGAATCCTCCATTATGAGAAAAACGGCCGGAGTACAAAGACGTGATTAACTTATTCTTTTGCATGACCCCGCTCGGCCTCATATCGCAAAAGTTGACAAACGATTGTCAGAATCGCCCAAATGCCGCACCCACAGCATTCTCCGCACATTGATTCCTCTGACTGTTGGCTGCTTCGCGGATATAATAACATTTACGATTTCACCGAATCACTTAATTTTAAGAAATGTGAAATCGGCTTAAAAGTTAGATCACCTCGAAAGATGATAAGTTTTTCGGAAATCGGACTCGGAAATTGGTGGGGAAAGAATTACACATTGATTTGAAAATATTTATTTTGATTCATTAGTTACTTCATTATAATTTTTGAGCTAAAAATAAAATACCAAATTAATTTGTACTCCCAATACGTACATTATATTTATTTTTGTTGTAAACAATCTACGAGAACATTCAAATAAAAACCCACCCGGGATTTTCTAAATATAATACCCAATAAAACCCGGGTGGGTTTAGTTGGGTTACCTAGTGAGTTGCCAACCCTGATTATAACTCTTTAGTAGAAATAAGGAAGAGTTCATACGTACATACGTATGTAAGTCAATTAAAATAATTTTAAATTTTTTAATGTTAAGCACTGGAAGATATGTCTTTTTTTAAGCAACGCATTATATTTTTAGACTTTATGAAAGTGACACTATTGAAGTGTATTCAGGCATTTAAAAGTAATTGCTAATCATAGATCATAAAGAAACAGCTAATAAAGTAAGTCACTACTGTGACAGTTGTGTCGGTCAGAGCCACAACAAGGCTATAATTACCATGTTTGCATACTTCTTAAAAATTCCCAACTTTGTCTATAGAATTAAAGTTACTTTTTTACATCCGGGCCATACTATGATACCAGTAGATAGTTCGTTTTTAATTTAAGGCAATATTTCATTTGTTTTTAAATTTTCGTAAGTACCTCAGTTAACAAAAACACGAATAAAACTCTGTAGGCAAAAATATCGTATATGCCTAAAAACCTGAATACTATATTTCTGAATATACAAGCTTTTCTATAAAAGAAGTTTCCAAATTTATGTTAACATATTGGTTATTTTAAAAAACGCTCTCCTGTAAAATTTAGTTTTTGTAACATACGATAATTTTGCGCAAGAGGGTCGATATGTTAATTAAGTTTAGAATTTAAAATTTTCATTTTAAAATTTCTTTTCTTTTAGTCAGTAGTTTTATTGCTTCCCTTTTCCTTTTCGATTACAACTGACTTAAGTTCAATATTTTTTTCAGCAATTCCAATTATTTTGTAATTGAATTTGAATGTCTATATAAAGCGCGTGTTGTCTGTCAATTCGCAAGCAAAAAAACAAGAACAAGAACAAAATTTCGTAGAAAATTGCCTGAAAATTAATCGTTTTTATGAAAACAAGTAAATCAAGAAGATGTAATATATTATTTAAGGAGTAAAATTATGATTTCAATATTTAAAATGTTTTTTTATTTTGTATTTTTAAATAATAATTACGTTGTCTAACAGCTTTTTATATATACTAGAGTAACACCTCTCGCGTTGCTGGGAGCCTGCCTGTACCTGCTTTTGACTGATGCGGGTAGATCACGAAGTTTTAACTGTTACCGTTCTTCACACATGCAAAATTCCATTTTTTCTTAAAACTGATGGTTTGAATTGACCGCCAAGTTATTTAGAAACTTCCACTCTAAACATTCTCAAGATATACAAATATCAACATCAACTTTGTATGGAGGTACCACGCCCACTTAACCAATTTCGCCAACTTTTTAACTGATGGTTCTTATTATCTAAAAAGTCATTTAGAACAAATTCATTTCATTTTAACCGTTCTCAAGATATACAATAATCAGTTTTACCGAATATCATTGTACACATAATATATTACGATACATGGCTTAAAAACTTTTCAAATGATAATAAGAAAGCATAATATGGAAAATGGAGGGCATTTTGTTGATATTTATACGGCAATATATAGGAAAATCTAAATACCATATCTCCGGAACCACTAGTTCGATTTTGTGCAAACTTCACATATACCATCTACAGACCATCTTCACCGTACCCTGAAAGTTGTTGAAATTGGTCGACCCGTTTCCGCAGTTAGTGATGACATCAAAGTGTACACTTTTTTATATATACTTATATAGATAAATGAATGTGTGTTTGATTGAAGGCTGTATACAACTAGAAATTAGAATAAGAGTGGGAATAAAGGTAAAAAATGAAAACTAAGATAATAGTTATGATAATAATTAAAATAGAGGTACGGTAGCCGGGTTTTTGCTTGTATATTATATCGAGTATTTTTTTAGGGATTTATAACTTTGAGTAGGCTAAACTGCTTTATTTAACAACCAATTTAACAGCTGATAGTTGTTTTTTATTTAGTTTGACTTACACCAGAGCAACGTTTGCAAATTGTTGAAATTTTTTATCAAAATAATGACGAACAGAAGTCAACCTTCAAAATTTTGTGCTCCTATAAAGCCCACATTTGGTTGAATGGTTACGTACGAGTAAATAAGCAGAATTGTCGCACTTGAAGTGAAAATAAAAAACAAGCTCTTAAGAAACACGATTACGTTCACATAAAATAACTGTTTGATCCGGAGTATGTCTTCAAAAACGATGATGGTCAGAATATTACTGTCCATGGTGAACAGTATAGGGACATGATTAGAAATATTTTCGTACCTCAATTAACTGACAATAATCTTGCTGACATGTGGTTTCAACAGGATAGGGCCACATGCCACACAGCGCGCGCTATAATTGATTTATTCAAAAGAAGTTTTACTCAAAGAAAATTATAACGTAATGATACATTTAATTGGCCACCAAGATAGTGTGATTTATCGTAATTATACTTGTTAATACCTATTATATAATCGGTTCATTATTGACTACCATAAATATTTACTATTATTGATTGCAAAACATTATCACTAAGGGCACACATGAGTTTGTGGCGACTATTGGACTTGATGATTATTGAAAGTTGTTGTAATACTTGTCATGCGATGTATGTTGGTTAGACAACTAATGATTGCAAATAAGAATGACATTAAAAACCTACTCACAGAACTCCGAATTACTCTTAGGGAAATCCAATGACAACAACATAGAAGGAGCCAACCTTTTGGAACATAATCCATTATAGCTCTAAAAACCCTTTGATAAGCTATAGTAAAAATCGAGATACGTGATCTTTCTAACAAATGTCACAGTGAACACTAAGGTAGTCGTCATTTTTTAATTTTTCTTAACGTTTGTAAGGGATGTTTTTTATAGAGGTATAGAACTTTAAGTTGCAATAAAACAACGATGGATTATTCGATTGATATGCATTTTATTTATCCGAAAGATAATCTTGTGGCACTACATTTTATATATGATTTCTGGCATATGACCACCACAGCTGGCGCGGATGTAGTCCAATCTGGACGTCCAATTTTCGATGACTTTTTCCAACATTTGTGGCCGTATATCGGCAATAACACGGCCAATGTTGTCCTCCAAGTGGTCAAGCGTTTGTGGCTTTACTGCATAGACCAATGACTTTACATAGCCCCACAGAAAGTAGTCAAGCGGTGTTAAATCACACGATCTTGGAGACCAATTCACAGGTCCAAAACATGAAATTAGGCGGTCACCAAACGTGTCTTGTTGAAACCACATCTCCTGGAAATCATGGTTATTCAATTCAGGAATGAAAAAAGTTAGTAATCATGGCTCTATACTGATCACCATTGACTGTAACGTTCTGGCCACCATCGTTTTTGAAAAAGTACGGACCAATGATTCCACCAGCCCATAAAGCGCATCAAATAGTCAGTTTTTCTAGATGTAACGGTGTTTCCACATACACTTGAGGATTACCTTCCTTCCAAATGCGGCAGTTTTGTTTGTTGACGTAGCCATTCAACCAGAAGTGCGCTTCATCGAGGTAATCTCGTTTTGGGCCCATTCGACGAATCTACGCCGGGCGTGAGTCTATTCATGATAAATTGTCAAGCCAAACTGAGAATAAATCTCTTGACAGCTGGTGAATCGGTCGCCATCTTGAAAAGTAATGCCAACTTAAAGTTGTATACCTCTATAGAAAACACGCTATATTTAATTTACATACGGTAATCGTAAAATATAGTCTAAAAGAAGAAATTCCTCTTTTGCAACATGCCTGGCAAACGTACTGACTACAATCGTATTCAATTGGTGTATTATCATTACCATAGAGGAAAATCAGTTGTGCGAAATATTTCAAGTGAAAAGGAGTACTATATGTAGTATTATAAGCCGTGCAGCAAAAGAAGGTAGACTCAGTTTAAATGTGTCAAAAGGCCAGCCAAAGAAGCTGAATCGTCGAGGCGAGAACAAGGTACTCAAAACAATTGAAAATAATCCACATGCAAGTACCAGAGTAATAACCAGAGAATTAGAATATGACATTGGGGTGAAGTATCACACGAAAGTATTCATAAAGTTCTAATTAATCACACACATCAATCCCAGATTGCAAGAAAAAAACCATTGTTCTTCATAAAAAATATTGAAAAGAGAATAGTTTTTGTCACAATTCACGTTTCCCCTCCAAATCAGTTCTGGGAAAATGTAATTTCTTGTGACGAGACTAAGATCATGTTCAACCAACCACCAGTGCGCAAAATTTCGGCTTTATTGATCCTAATAATAGTGAAAAAGATATGTAAATACAAATTATATCAGGACAATGATCCCAAACACAAATCTTAATTGTAATAAGGTTATTGATACGCCCCGATTTAAATCCAATCGAAAATTTGTGGACTTTTTTGGAAAAGAGGTGGGAAAAAGAAATTCGAAAAATAAGAATGTTCTAATCAAATTTGTGAGACAAGAGTGGTAAAAGATTCCAGAGGAATATAATGTTTCAAAGTTAATTGGGTCAATGCAAAGAAGATTACAGTCTGTGATTGATGCTCAAGGTGGACACACCAAATATTAAAACACAGAAGCTAAAATATTAATTTTATTTTGCATTTTTAATTTTTAATGGAATCGTCCAGACATTATTTAACTTGATGTTTGGATTTCTCTTAAATATTTCTAATCGCTTTTAGTTGAATTTACTATTTTGTTTTTGTGTTCTTGTTGTTAAATAAATATAAAATACAAGTTTTCAAATAGAGTATTAAAAACTTATATGTCCTTGTTAGTCCTTTATTATTTGAAATAATCGGAAAAAACAATTAATTGACAAACTGTACATACTATAAATGTGTAAATGTATGTACGTATATAAATAACTGAATATTAATATTTAAAAAGAAAGAGAAATGTTATTTTTATTAGTTTGTATCTGGTGATTTTTTTACGATCTTTCGGATTTGATTTAAAAAACCACATAAAATTTATAGAAATCTATGAAATCGATGGAACGATCTGTATAATTCAACGTTTAAAGATGAATCCATGTAAATGTTGACCGCGGCTATTCCCCAAATGGTTCATACACTGGCATACTCTTTCCAACATATCGGTATCTCACTAATAAATTCTTCAATATTGGCTTCCAGTACTTCAACCGTTGCGGGCTTGTTCTTATGACATGAGACTTAACAAAACCCCACAAAAATAGTATAAAGGCGTTAAATCGTACTATCTAAGCGGCAAATTGACGGTCACAAACGTGAAATAAACTGTTCACCGAACTCACCTCTTAATTGGGCCATTGTTTTGCATGCTGTGTAGCGTGTGACAGCGCCCTGTTGCAACCACATGTGAGCCAAGTTAACTATTGCATTTTGGGCAAAAAAAAAATTAATCATCGCATGGTAGCGCTGGTCATTCACAGTAACGTTCCTGCCTTCGTTGTCTTTGAAAAAGTATGGTCACCGCGCATTATCCACACCAAACAGTACATTTTTCGGGATGCATTTACTGTTCTTGCAATCCTTCTGACTGCTCTTCACACCAAATATGGAAATTTTGCTTTTTAACGTATCCATCCAACTAGAAATGAGCAAAAAGTGACTTTGCACTTTCTTAACCGATCATGAATTTTAATAATAAAATCTGCAAGCGTTGTTCGTTTGTAAACCGATTCATGGTTAAATTATAGATCAAACTGAACATGTTTGACGGTAACACGTTACACGAAAACAGCTGAGCTGCCAAAAACAGTTCATTTTTCGGGATGCAAAATATCACCCGATATATTATTTGATGCCAAAAAAGATGCCATTTGTTCATATCAAGATAGAGTTTCCGATAATCCGCTATAATTTCAATCATCAATGCTTGTCATCTTCATTCTTGTAAAAAACTAAATTAAAACCATCCATTGGCTTTAGTGCTCGTTCTGCCGAATCATTTACAACTTTCATATTTTGAAAGATTTAAGACCAACGTTAAAACTTTTCATTTTAAAAAGTTCGTTAGAATACCAAGCCTTTGGTAAAAAGTGATGTGATTTCTGCGATATAATATATTCAATATTCTTTTTAAGATATTGCCTTATAACGTGAAGATTTACGACCAATATTTTGACTCGGATTTAGTAGGATTACTCATAGCTTAGGTGGTTAGTTACGACGGATAGTCAGACACCGTCCAACCCACCGGGGTCCAATATTGATACCACTGTGATACCCACCAGTAATCCAGAAAATGAACAAACTACGTGTCCGTGTCCCGCTCCGATCCGAACCAACCAGACTCATGTACAAAAGAAGAGATCCTGCCGATAATCACACCGGCCAGATCCGACAAGGCATTCAGAAACGGACTGCCAAGGAAAGCAGTCCTAATGTCCGAAAGACTCGGGCACTGGCATAGGAAGTGCTCGACAGTCTGCCTGCCCAACATGTACCGCAAGACCATAAGTCCGCAAGAGGAGAGTGGCATTCAAACTGAGTGTCAATCTCCTCATTTCTAAGGAGAGAGCCCATACTCACAAGTCCGTCTGCAACACGGTTGCCCCGGGTGTCTGAGTGACCCCATATCCAGATAATCTCCAGGTCTGAATGTCTCGACATCTCGGCCAGAGATGCTCGACATTCACACACCAATCGCGATGTCGAGTAGGCACCAGAGAGCGCCCGGATCGCAGCCTGACTGTCCGTACAGATTCCAATATCACTGTCATATACCCCGTAGTATATCAACCAGTCGCCGCCCTCTTTATCGCCGAGACCTACGCTATGTAAGACACTGCGGTGGTCCGGCAGCTTTAAATAATGACCCATATACAGGAATAAAGATAACACCCCTAACTTCTTTCGAGGATTTTGATCCATCCATTTTGATTATCCATAGCTTGCACCATGAACTTTTTTTTTATACAAAATCACACATTTACTGAATACTCCTACATAAACAACAAAATCACCTCTAGATAGCATTAAAATCTATACCGATATCACGATTTCATTGAAAAATTTTTATCAAATCCTCTGTATGTAATTAGTATACGAGTATGCACATTGTACTTCATGTTTCTCCTTTTTATATTTAATTCTAAAAGTTTGAGCCAATATGCCACACTGTGCTGTCATATAAAAATTCGCTTTAATTTAAATTTTTAAAGTCTTAAAAAATGAAAAAAAAACACATTTACGTGGTATACCCTTTTAGAAAGACCAAAACCACTTTTACTGGCGCGCTCATTACAAATGAGACTTTTTTTGTTTCCATTTTTGTTTTGAAGTTGTTATACAAGGATTTTATTTTAGCGTTGATGACTAAAACAGAAACAAACGAAATCGCGAAACCATTACAAAAAGAATTCAGTAGATTTTGAAGCCTTTAAAGTATTTTCTATTTATTTGAATGATTATAGGAAGGAATTCATTTGATTTCAAATAAGTGTTAAATTAATTTCGTAATAGGACACTACACGAGTAAGACTTTCAATCAGCCCTGCTTGAGCTCTTACAGAAATAATTGGAGTACATTGCAATCTAAACAACAAATGCTACTGACTATTTGTTGTTTAAATTGATTAGATTGTTTGTTTTAAATTGTTGATATAATTTTTAAATTAATTACTTTATTGAATTTTCTAAACAAAATCTTCTGTTTACACAAAATATTTTTTTTTTCGGTTTAAATAAAACTATTTTAAATGTCAGAAATGCCTATACCTGGTGGCAGTAACATTTACTAAACCTGTACATCTGCTATACATACACAAATATTTTATTGTTTTTTAACAAAATTCCCGGGAAAAGAATTTTAAGCGGTTAGTTTTTACTTGTTTTACTGGTATGTGAAAGTGCAAATATGTGTTAAGTCTATAATAAATGGTCAATATCAATGAGAACTATTTTTTCCTACAAAAAAATATTAACATGTCTGTCTTCTAAAGTACCTTAATCAATTTAATTGACACATTCCGAAATGTTTTATTTGAATAATATAAGGTTATTCAACAAATAGAAATACGAATTACAGCAATACATTTATAACCTAACCTAGAAATAAAATAATTGAAAGGCTTGAGTATTACAATTCGTAGTAAGAAGCTGAAACCCGGCGTGCTTCGCTACCCGTTTGTTTAACTGTATACAGTCTTCAAATAAACACACATTCTATTTTATATATAAAATATCTAAAAGATGGGCAAATTTAAGGTAAGGACGTAAATTGGCTTTAAAACACATTGTTTTTGACAAATACAGTTTTATTCATACCAATATAAAATAGAAATATGGGAATATGATGTCGGTCAAATATCCACCTCTAGCACGACACCAGACATCCAGTCTTTTTACATAAGTTTGAACCATATTTTGCAACAAAGCTTTGCTTATCAAGTCAGTGCAACGCCGAATTTCATCTTTCAAAGTGTCACGTAAGCCTGGTCTTTCAAGAAGAGAAAATAATCCAGCGGCGTTAAATCACAAGAACGTGGCGGCCAATTGATATCGCCAAATCGATAAATTACGAAATTACTGTTTGGCTTGTGGCACCGTACTGGTAAAACAAAAGGTCCTTGAAGTCAACAATAGCCAAAAAATTGGTTATCATGGTTTCATAGCGCAGAGAATTCACGGTGAGTTGATGTTCCAGGCTCATTCTCAACACTTTGCTGTACAGCGGTTATGTTTACATCACTGCGGCCACTTCGAGCCTATTGTCAGCAACAGTACCGTAAGCCACGAACTTAGCGATTAAGTTATGCACAGCGGTCTCAGAAGTACCCTGATTACGAGGAAAAGCTGTTCGAATTTCACGAAGTAATAAAGTAAAGTTTTCACCATTTTGATATTATGTAAATTTTCAAAATTAAAATTCTTTTTTCCAGAGTGCAGCGTTCCATAGTTAAAATTTCTCAATTTTTTACTAAATAAGTGTCAGCTCAATTCCTGACATTTCATCAATTGACAGCCAATTTACTTCCTAACCTCAAATTTGTCCGCCCTGTATATAACGGGTGTTCAAAAATTAACGCAAGAATTCAATTTGCCGCCATTATTGTAGTAAATTGTTTGCAGCCCTGAAGAAACAGCAATTTGACCATTGAGAATGTAGGGTTAGTAAAAGTAATCATGAGGGTTATACAATAAACAATTTTTATTTTTAAAACTAGGTGCTTTCACTTTATTGTGAATAAAATATGTATTTACCAATCGATTTTCATGAATTATGGTTTATTTTATTTCTTTTATATGCAGCTTTAAGAATAAATATTGAAACTGGTTAATATTTACTGTTTTATATTTTTTGTGAATTTTTAAAAATCAAAAATATCATAATTCAAAAAAAATATATATATATATTAATGATTTTTTTCTCAATAACTCCAAAAATACGGGTTATATTAAAAAATGATATTCGCATGATTTCAAGCTGGTATAATTTGGAGTTTTTTAACATATGGTTTGAAGAAATCGAATGAGTCATTTCAAAGTTATCACAAGATGTATGAAGCAGCCTCTTCAAAAGTCTCACATTAAAAAAATCTTATTTAACAAAATTGGTTCGTTTTTTCTTTGATATGTAGATGTGGACTTTTTTCCATTTTAGTGAACTTTTTTCTCGAAGTAGGCAATAAAGGTAATTATTTCTTTTGGTTGCGCTTTTGTTGTGAAACATTGGTACATCCTAAATTTATTCAAAATATTGATTAGCGTTAGCTTTGACATCTCTCGTCTTTTTGATAGCATGTGGAGTACTCGTCAAAAGACTGTTCATTTTTTGAGGACAAAAACGAATTAAGCCAATTTTTTTTACTCATTTCTGAAGTAAAACGTATTCCGATCGAAACAAATATTATTCGGACGAACAATAATATTTAGGAGGGTAAGACAAAATTTTCGAACCACTATTTTATAATCTTAACTGGTTTTAACATCTGTCATGATGGAATATAACGGCTTTAAGTCTGGTCTAATATTTGGGGTATTTTTTTGTATTTTCTGGTTGTCGTAATGGATCCATTTTTCGTCGACAGTAATAATTGGATGCCACAATACATTTTTATGGTTTTTTAACAACATTTCAGGCATTAGCTTTTGCTTGAATGGACTCCAGTAATTTTAAAAGCTCTTCTTGAATTTGGTAACAATCAATTAATCATTATTGAACAGTTTTGTCTGATAAAATATAAAGTCATCCAGTCTTCATATTCGTATTAAAATTATCATTTTTTAACCGCACAACTCAACTTTCGTACGCTTAAATCAATGGCACATATTTATAAGCTTCGGCAAGCAATCGGGGTTCTTTAGCTACCCTTTTTATTTTCTTGGCACATAATTCGACATTTCACTTCCTTGGTTCAGGTACTTTATCGATTCATTAAGAGCAGGGTCTTACTTACTTACTACTTTTGTATATGGCTATTTACAACCTCAGTTGGTCAATAGCCAAGCATATGGAAGCCCAAGTGCACTTCTTCGCCAGTTATTCACACCAAAATTCAAAAGAATAGTGTTGGTCGCCTATCTTACGCTGTCCTTCGGATTTCGTGCCAAACACATTTCGAGCTGGGGAATTTTCACCCATGCGCGCGACATTTCCCAACCAACGATATTTTGGACACTGATGCGCTTAACCACGTCGATGTCGGTATATAGTCCATACAGTTCATCCGGTATTAATACTCGTTATTTAGGACAACAGGTCCGTATATTCTTCGTAGAATCTTCTCTCGAAAACTTCTAGAATCGCCTCACCAGTCTGTGTCAAGAGGAAGGTTTATTTAGCTAAAATTTTGCACAATTACGAGTATGTTAAAAAGTTCGATGCAAACTTATCAATTATTATACTAAGTTGTATTAGACCGGTCTATATTTAATTCATATTTCTATATATCTCGTGTTTTTTGTACTAAAACTTTGGTTATATTTTGGTTAGTTTTAATTGAAATTTAGTTACAAAAAATTCAAAGTTGTAGTAACACTGTTATCCATAGAATCTGAAATGCCTATGATTTTTAAAGATAGGCAACCATAGCGCATCAAGTAAATATAGCGGTTATCCAAGGTCAGAAAATTTTCTTCCATGTGTTGCATAGTGTAATTAAAAAAAGCTATGATTTGGTCAGAATTTAAAACAAAAATTTATTTTCGCTGTAAAAATATTTTGGAGCACAAAAAATTAAAATATTCGCTGAAGAGGTTTAAATGGTCTTTGAATACGATATCATAATCGTTATTCGACACTTTTTCTATATTAAAAAAATTGTGATTCTTCTCTTTAATATAAAGAAAAATATTGATTGTGATTCTTTTTTTTAATCTACGAAAAAAATTTCGAAATACGCCAACCATGATTGGGTCCATTATCATGTAATTTTAAAAATTTCGTGATGGAATTTTTCGGGTATGGTTTTGTTGACATAGAGTGGTTTTAAGTCTGTGTAATTTGCGGAAAAAGTTTTCAGTTGACTTTTATATTTATATTTGAGTAATTCAGAGCCCTTGGTGAGTAATTCAGAGTTCCATCTGGATCGTAAAATCCAATTTATTTTATATTTTATTTCAGTGTTTCAGAAATAGTCATATTTAATGCTTATAAGCGTTAGGAAGCATCGCTGACGAAAATCTTTCCCAATCTCTTAATTCAAGTAGTTTATTTCAATGCAATCATATTTTATGGGATTAGTCCGTGCGTTGAATATTGAAGTATGCCATTCACTAGGCGGCCAAAAAGTTATAAAAAAAGATTCAATGGTGCTATGGATTTGATCCATTGACAGCATTGTATTAGCCGGGCATACGAAAATGTATATTTGTTTATATTTTTAATGCACATAATTTGAATTTTTATGAAAATATATTAATATTATTATTATTTATTTATTTTTTTTATATTTTTGTGCAGAATTTTAGATTAAGCGACAAATTTTTGCCACATAAGAAATAAACAAGCCATCAATATGTACTTAAGCTAAAATTGTTTTTGTTATAAATTCGTAACGTTATGTATGTATGATCATGAAATTTTAAGAGATGAAGCAAGTGTTCCCCTTGAATTCATTTATTTAAAAAAAAAACAAAATTTGGCAATGAAAATTGAAACATCGCTTAATATATTTTTACAGTTATGACTCGATGTGCTACCCTTTTTTTGCTGTGATTGTTTATGATTTAGTGTGCGATATACTTATAAAAAACATTACAGCTTATGTTTAAAAAGCATATAACACATAAAAAAATAAAACAATTTTTTGATAACAAATTCTAAAAGTGGCAAAATTAACCACTACTTTCCAAGGTATATCTCATAATTACAACTTCTTAGACAAAGGTTAAATTTCCAGTTTTGTTCAGTATTAACATAAACATAGAATTTTAAGTAGTTAGTTCGCCAATAAATCTATTTTATTGAAATTCGTTCTCACTAACATTTTACATTTCTTATGTAAATGTATTTAAATCGATATCCATAACTCTTTTAACACTCGTATAACAAATAGTTAACGAATTCAGAAAATTATATTTTCTCGATTATTGAATTTTAATTAGCCTTGAGATCAGAACTAGACTTCTCTAAGTGAACAGAAGTGTTCAAATGTGTTAAACGATTTTATTAATGCAGAAATAACATCCGTGAAGTAAGTAAGCAGAACTAAATATGTTTTCATATCAGCTAGGAAAGTCTCTGTTAATAATTTATTCGTTTTTACTTACGTCTTTAATATTTATTTATAACCGCAATCACATTATTACTTACCTGTAAAGATATATAAGATAAAAGTTAGTAATTAATTTCCCACAATTTAATTGTTCATATGGATTATTTTTATCTTTATTTATGTACACGAGGCGTCAAAATTCTACACTCCTTACTCAGTTTATAGTTTTAGTGCAAAAATATCCAAAAAATTTGTAAGAAAAACTACAACATTTTTTAAATAAATACTGTTCCTTACAGTGCAGTGAAGGTTGACGATGCAATTTTTTTCAAATATTATGTATTTACTCTGATTTAATGGTACTTTTAATTTAAAAAAAATTTAAATTCGTTAGAAAATAATAAAAGTGTGGTCACTAAGAATTCTTTGAAATTTATTTTGACAGAAAACTAATTTAAAAATCCATATCGGTGCATTTGTTAAATTTTTGGACAAGTTTTAAGCACTGACGAAAAAAATTCTAATACTAATTTGGAAAGATGGTCAAAATTACTGCCAAATAGTAAGAACAGTTGGTAGAGCGTGGACACTGGTAAGAAAATTAATACACAATTAAAAAAATAAAATAAAAATAAAACTTCTACAACAAGTTGTGGCTGTCCGCGCAAACTAAATGACTGATAATCTCAAACTGTAGAGTCAAATATCAAGAGATGTCAAACAGAGGCTTAAAAAGACCATTAACGTATTCACAGCAAGAAGTATTAAAAAAGCCATTTGCAATGGTCGTGTGGGCCGAAATATGCCGTTTTTTTTTTCGTTTTGGAAAAAGGTAATTATTTTACTTATTTACGTAATTATTTTAATTATTTACGTAAGATATATGGTATAAAGAAAGTCAGGAACGGCGCTTTATATAGAAAACTTGTAGTCAACTGTGAATCATGGTGGGAGAGGAATAATGATATGGGGGAGTATGTCAGCTGATGAAGTAGGAAATTTTGAATTTATCCCATTAAAGATCGAGAAATTCGCTTACTTGGATGTACAGAAAGAATCTAAAGTAGAGTGCTGAAAAACTTGGATTGTCAGAGGGATAACAATGACAATTAGCTGATGGTGTTAAGCTTTTGCTGCTTTGTGATGTACTTAGGATGCTGTCTACCGTCCCTAATCAGCTGATGTACACCCAATAGAACAACGAATATGGTTGTATATACGCTTGAACAATGCTGGGAAATATTGCAACATTACTTTGATCGATCGACTTACAGAAGATGCCAATTTTGCCACAAAAAAAATCATCTCTTCTAATGAAGCTCATTTTGATCTTGACGGGTATGTAAACAAGCAAAATTGTCGCATTTGGGGCACAGAAAACCCGCACGCATACATTGAAAAGCCGATACACCCAAGACGAGTCACTGTTTGGTGCGGATTTTGGTGCAGAGACATAATTGGGCCATTTTTCTTCGAAAATGAGCAAGGAGTGGCCGTTACAGTCAATGGCGATCGTTATCGGGCCATGTTGAACGAATTTTTGTTCACAAAAATTGAAGAGGAGGATATTAGCAACATTTGGTTTTAACAGCACGGCGCTACGTGCCACACAGCCGAGGCTACACTCGATGCATACTCGATCGCATTATCAGCCGCAGAGCTGATGTCGTTTGGCCACCTGGGAGCTGCGATTTGACACCGTTGGACTATTATTTGTGAGATGCCGTCAAAGATAAGTGTTACGCCAACAAGCCAGAGCCAATTGACGCTTTAAAGGACAATATTCGCGAAGCCATTGGTGAAATACAGCTGCACACAATCGATAATGTGCTTAAAAATTGAACCGATCGTGTAGGCTATTGCATGGTATATCCATTATTAACCGGAAGGATTGTACTTTCAAATAAAAAAAGAAATTTGAGAAAATATTCAGTAGTTTTTTTATAGCACTTTCAAATTTATTTATTTGGCGGACCCTTTATATATGTACACTAGCAGAAGAAACATCTCGTCAGCAGAGTATATCAAGTGAATCAATGCTAAAAGTGTGGACGAAGATTTCAACTGAAGAGACCGTTGTTCGATTAATCGAAGATTTTTTTTGTCATTATTCGATCGAATAATGAAAATAGTCAATTTCGAGTAACATATAATTCGAACAATATATGTCAATTAATCGAGCAACATTTGTATGTAAAATTTTGGGCGTAAAATATCAAATGTATATGATTATTTTTTTACACTTATATTTCTATTAAAATTAGAATAATATGTTAACAAAATAATTTCTTTTTGTTTTCATTACACATTTTTCGAACATAATTTTGCTTGCTTTGAATTTTAACGAAAATAATCGTTTAGGCGAAATCAACAAAACAATACAAAGTATTGCAAATTTTAAAAAATCTTACACAGACACTATCAGTATAATAGACGATTTCATATATCTAGACAAGAAAAGAGAAGATCAGAAAAACTTTTTAGTGCAGTTTTATCGCTATGACCAACATCGCTCCGCAAGGTACCGCTATTCCTAAATTTCTTAACGACTTTTTTATTCTTACTTCCAATTCTATCTACTTTTTCGCAGAAGGCAGGAACACTCGTAATTCATATTCTTTGGATCGTAGGCCGAGCCTCTTAGAGATTGGGCCGAAAAGGACGAATATAAACGACACACTCTCAAGCGACCTGGCGAAAATCTCCGAGTCTCGATTTTAATGCAAGCAAGACCCAATGTTGTTTTTTAACACACAGGTTTGGTGGTGTGTTGTCATCTGTGTCCATGGGTAATGTAGATATTGCCTCTTAGTGTTCTGGGCATGAGAATTCACCGAGGCGTTCGTTGGAACGATTATATATTTCATATGTCGAGAGAACCATCAAGCATTAAGACAGTGCAAGAAATACTTCACTCAATCTGATCTCCTTAATATTTACAAGACCAGTAATCGACCCTAAATGGAATACAACATGTATAGGTCGGTACCTCAAAGTCTATTTTGAAGCTTCTCTTCTCTATTCGCGTACAGGAGAGGGCAGAGGTAGTTATTAATTACGGTAGAGTAGTCAACTCGAATTTTTCGAATTATTCGAACTTTTTGAAAATCTTACTCAATTAATCGAGCAATTTTAAAAGTTTAAAATCAGTTTATTTCCTACTCAAACAAAAGTAAAAGTCGAATAATTGGATACTCTAGTACCACAGCTATCCAACTCAATAGTAATTTAAGGTTTACACTAAATAAGCTATTACTTTAATTAGTTTCTGTTGTTATGAGCGTTGACTTTTTAACATAGAAGGCTTTTTCATTAAAAATACTCTTAAATTTTTGGAGTAAACGTATACGTAAAAAATTGCATCGTCAACGTTCATTACACTGTACAATGGTTCCGCTTATATGGTGTGGGTGATCAAAAATACTCCCAGTTAGAGTATCAACGATAAGCACTGTTCACTGCATTATACAATTGTTGAAATTCTTTACTATTAAAATGGGTGTGATTGACACCAAAGTATACCCCTCTAGCGCCCACTTCTTCACACTGCAAATTAATACGTGAGAACATAATTTATATAATTTACGCAATATGTTTAATAAAAAAATTAAAAATAAATTTCAAAATGTTATAAATGAAAACAAAAACATTCTATCTAGAAAATCGAAAACAGTTGACAATAAAATTAGTTTTTGTTTACTTGTTTATTTTCGTTGCCCGGTTATACAAGGATCTAAAGAACCTACTAATAATCGCGCGATATTTTCATGAATTGCTTACCAAAAAAGCCTAATGACCCCGTTAATTACCAACAGATTTCCCTAAGCTAAGTCGTATTTTATTTACATCTATGGTAAACATACTTCTTCAGTAAATTCATATGTAGCTCGATTACTGTATATCAGAGGTGGGTTTATTGCCTTAAATTTGCAATGCAGCAATATTGCAGGCAGGTGGAAATAATTAACCACTGACTTGAGTGCACTAAATGAAGCGATTTTAGTGGTAGTGGAAACTTAGTGCACTAAATAAAACGATATTAGTGGTAGTGGAAATTCAGTGCACTAAAAAATAAAAATCTCAAAAGAACAATTAAATTATGATTTTTAGTATTAATAGTATTAGTTATAGCTGTTACGGTTCCTGATAAAAACGGATGTTATCTTTAAGATATTCTTTTTCTATTGTATTGTAATTTGGATTTGGTTCTTTTTGTCAGAGATGAATAAAGTTGTAAATGTAAATTGTAAACTAAAATAATGCGGTTCGAAATTTGTAATCAGTAGTAGGAATTTTCAGTAATCAGTAAAGTTTTACTGGTAATGTAAATGGAACTTCATTTTGCTTTGTATATGTATATGTAATAGTATCATGCCTACGTACGAAAGTATATGACAGTTCATTCCTCTATACAAACGAACTGTAGTGCCAATTGTTTTCTAGTCCATTACCACTAATCATTCATAATTAGCGCACTAAATTTCCAGTACCACTAATATCGTTCCATTCAGTGCACTTAATTTCCACCACCACTGAGTATTAGGGGCGATAATGCATTATTTTATCCACTACCATTCAAAATAGTTGAAAACGAACTCCAATGCAATAAACCCAATTCTGCTATAAAAGATGTGTGTAAAAAGAGCTCTTATTTTGAGAAATGTGGAAAAAATAGGATAAAAAATGTGTTTGCTTGAAATAGAAACAGATTCCTCAGGGTTACCTAAATACAGAATATATGATTCCAATAGTATGTTCGTCTTTTTTCTAAATTTGATGAGAAACCCAGAATCGCTTAACTTATAATTAAGTTATTCATGCATGTAATTGCATAAAAGTTCAAAAACCCGTTTTTTTACGCGTAACTCAAGATATTTGGGATGCTTCGAAAATTTCAAAGGCAAATTCTTCTTGAACTCGTTCCTGCCTATCAGAAATATTCTATTTTGTTTTGTTGCATAATGTTACTTAGAAATTTGTATAAAAGTCAAAGACATCTGTAGAAAATAACACAAATATTAGCAACACAAATATTAGCACATTTCGTAAATTGAACCAAATAAAAGAAAAAATAAATATATAAATTAACCACGAGTAAACAAAAATCAAACAAACCCCCTCTGAATGCGTACGACAAGGGAATGGGTTACTGCTGGTTGATTATTCAGCAGCCAGTGTTATACCTTCACCACTGAATAATCCTCTGCAACCCCTCCAAGTGGTTCGCACCCAAGGTTTGGAAAGGAATACTGAGGGGAAGGAAAAGCTCTATTGCCGATGGTAGGGCATATAATTTAATTCTCCCCTATGGATCAAACAGTCTTTCATTTTGCCGATGTTTAATCTTGCCCGTATTCGAATTAGTTATTGCCAGGTGTGTGTTTATTTTTTTATGTTGGTTATTTTTGTCTATGTTCCACAATTCTCTTTTGAGAAATTGTTTCGTTGAATTTTTGTTGGTTGATAATTTTATGTTGTTTTGTTATATTTTGTCATTGTCAAGAGTTGTTTCAATTATTGTTAGGTCTTCTGTTTTTCTGGTGTGTTTTTAATAAAATTCTCTTAAATTATGTTGTTGTTATTATATTTAAAATCTTAATTATTTGTCAAGTGTTTTAATTATGTGTGTTTATGTTATGATTTTTGTTGTTTAATTTTTTGTCTTCACTTGTGATCTTGAATTTTTGTTGTTCTATTTTAGTTTTTTAATTTTTATTTTTATTGTTTGTAATTTAATTTAAAGAAAAAAATATATATATTAGAAATGGCACTGAAACATTATGGACGGACATCAGAAACACGTATTGACGGCACAAACGACAGAACACTACGAAAGTATTTCCTGCCACTTACGACATGAGTAAATTTAAATCTAACGTCCATAAACACTACTCCCTCCGTCCTCCTTCCAATAACCTATTTTCCTAGTACCAGCACAATGCACTGCATCAGTAGGGGCCATCCCGTGGGTGCTGGTCTTATATAAAAAAAAAACTAGGTGGCGACTGAAATTATCAGTATAGAATCTGAAAACATTGACTAATAATTTCAAAAAGTCCGATTGAGGGAATCAATTGGGAACACAACTAAAACTTTTACTGAAATTAAAATATATTTACGAGTAAAAAATAAAAAAGTTACAAGAAAAAATATTATTATTTTTTTTTCTTTTTTTATACATAAATATTTAACAAGCTAAAGACAATAAAATTATTTTAAAATAAAGTAAACACCACACTTCAAGAATGATTTTGGTTCAAATTAATACGGAACAGTTTTCTAGGGCTTGAGGCCTGTTTATGTTTAACTTTATTTTCGACCTTTTCACGCTGCAAGCAAGAACTTCTTTTAAGGTGTTCTCTTTCTTTTAAGGCTATTCTTAAAGGGTACGGTAGAAATAAGACAAAAACTAGTAACTAGTGTGGCAGGAACCACAGTGCACTGTAAGGAACAGTTTATATTAAAGATTTTATGTTTTTTTATAAACTTCAAGAAAATAGAAATTAGACTTTTACTGTAACGTTTTTAAAACGCCAATCCATAATTAAATAACTTTAATTGTAGTTAAAAATTCTATACATACATAATTGTAAATTTCATCATTGTTGGATGTATTTATAACATTTGTTCTTAAATAAATATTATATATATGAATATTTAATTATAAGTTCCTATTCTATTTCGCTTCAAGACACTTTTTGATCACATTTCTTTTTTGTTTTTTTTTTATTTTAACTGGAAACCCATTATGAGCGTTTATTATTTGCAAAGAATATTTTGAATTAAAATTTTAATAATTAATTTGTTGCTTCACACATTTATTTCACTATGAAAAGGATTTTTTTAACTCGCTTGTATCCTTACGAATTCTAATGCAAAAATGAAACATCCACTGAAAATAAATTTTAAATAATTATATGTACGTTTGTGTATGTGTGAGTCATTATATGTGTTAGTGTGAATAATTAAGAATGCCTTTTTTTCTATGAAAAATTAATAATAAAAGCCACATTTAATAAGAAATCTAATTAAAAACATACAATAAAATACCACCAAAGAGAGCGAAAGAGCGGAGGAGATGAAACTCTTAAATGTCTGGCGGCAAAATTATTTGTGAATTTGCCAACTGGAGTCGTTTAAATAAAATTTTATTCGTTTTTCATTTTATTCTGATGAAGTTTCATGTTCATGTGTATTTGTCTGGCTGTCAAATAGAGTTAATGTATGTGTGCAAGTGTTTGTGTAGCTGTGTATATTCATTTATTTGTTTAAATGTGTGAACGTATAGAGATGAATGAGTCTGAATAATTTGCTCTATTTAAGATTCTTTTCTTTAATTTTTATGGGTCTTTTGAGCATTTTTTAATGAATAATTAAGTTAAAACTAGCATTTAATGTGAGTGAATCCACACATCGCCACATACACGTGTACTTTCACATGTGAATTTAAGTCATATTGTATAATACATACAGTTTTTTCATATACGATATAAATCAAATGAAATACCGTCAAGAAAAGTTGCCACATCCATATGCAGGTGTATGAAACGAAACGAAACTCTAATTTAATGCAAAATCATGAACAGATACATTTTTATGACTCTCTTTCTTGTCTTAATTAAACAAAGGATTGTAAGTTGTATGTGAAACGAAATATTATCTTTAGTGGCCTAAAGCGCTGAAGCAACAAAAATCATGATTTCATATTAAATAAGCAAGCATGTCATTTATTTAGAAATTAATGACACAATAAGACTTTAAATGAATCATATTTTCAATTTCGAAATTAGCTATTTAATAATAATTCAAGCTTTTTTTCGGTTTATATTTATTAAGTTTGCCAGTATAAAATTTAAAAACTACATATACATATATACATACATGCACTATTGGACAAAATAAAGTGTAAATTATGTTGTTTGTATTTCATCCAAGAAAGAAAGCTTTAAACTCAATATTATTATTAAAGAATTAATTGAATTGAATTTAATTAATTTCGTTTACATTTCAATATAAAAAACAAACAAAAACTTATGTATTTTAAATAAACTTTTGCAGCAAAGCAACATAAATTAAATCTGTGCTCTAAGCCGGTTATTTCAGTATTTCGATATAGTTTTCTTAAAAATAGCTCATTGTGTGCTTGGTTGTGTGTTTGGGGTAATTACCTTGTTGGAAGATGAAGTACCTCAAGCTCATTACCATAACACTACTGTTAACACAATGCTCACCAGTAGGTCTATTCGACTCACTGTAGAGAAAAAAGCACCCTTACAGTTATATATATATATATATATATATATATATATATATATATATATATATATATATATATATATATATATATATATACGTTATATGTAGATATATATATATATATGTATGTACGTAAATAGTAACATATGAATACACATATTATTATAATCTTGATAATAAGTACGTATTTGCTCGAAACCTTGACGTGTTACTGCGCGTAATTGGGATCGAACCTACAAGATCATATTTATTTGCTTGCTTACGTATAATGTGTATGGCGGACAAGTAACATGATCTTGTATGTTCTGTTCGTTGTTGTTCACTGGTTGATCATACATATTTGTCGCCGTAAGTTGGATCATATATTGTAAATAAGATCAATTTTCATGTTTCAAATTTCATGTTTCTATGTACTTATGTACGTATATTTTCAAATTAATATTGTTTTGAATAATTATGTGTTGCTATCCCAATTTCAAACATAAAATAATATATATCGTCGCTAGGGTAAATTAAAGTCATAATTCTGCATGCCCATATTTATACTGTTAGTAATGATAAAATTGCTAATTTGTTGTCAAGTGGTAAGGGAGGCATGCACAATCATGTCCAGTAACACAACATGTATAACATATGTATTATAATATATATTTTTATGTGTTGATTTCTTATTGTACATAAGAACTTAAGGAACTATTAAAATAAGAGTAAGCGTCAGAGTTAATTTAGGAGTCGACTCGAAAAGTATAAAAAGACTTTGTTAAAAAAAAAGAAAAAAACAAATCAAAACATTTAATAATAAAAATTTGTCAAAGAAAATAACAAAATTAAAGATTTGTTTTAATTATAATTGCCTCACACCATCAGACTTCCAATACCATGTTTTATAGTATATGTAATGTGTTTAGATTTCAGTTTTTTTTTTAACATGTTTTGCATTTTTTAGTTAACATTTCGACTAATTTGACATTTTATATGATTCATTTTAATATGATTCTGGTACAGTTTTACATGCATTTGGCAAAGCCCAAAGGCATTCTTATATTTTCGTCTAACACTAATGGTTTTTTCTTTGTGTAAAATCTTGTTAGACTGCTCTGGCTAAGCCTTATCCGTATAGTAGGTGATGAAGCATTCAACTTTAATTCTTTCTTAACCTCCATAAAAGAATAAAATAGTTGTTTTTTGGTTAGGATTATTATACGATCATCTTTACGCTTTGTTAACTTAAGCTTTCGCTAAGATATTTTTCAAACTTCATTTGGTTTTTGAAATCCTGAAGAGAACTAAGACTGTTTTTGCGCCTGATATTAATGACACATATGTTGTATTTTCTGGGCAATTCATTGTTTTTTAATTTCATTTTCTCAGTCTTTTACTAATAGACTTCTAATAGTTTTCGACAACGGATTCATTATGATGTCATGTAGAGATATCTAAGAAAGTTAGTTAATAAAAGATGAGCTACTAAGTTCTGCTTATTATAATAATCCTTCATATTTCTGTGGTCACCGTCCAATATTTTGCATTTGCACTTTATTTGAAATTTAAGCAAATTTAATAAATTAAATAAATTTTTAACAATAATAGTGAGTTTGACTTTTTCTTTCTTGAAAGAAATATAAAAAATTTAATATGCACTTTATTTTGTCCAATAGTGTACACAAAATTCACTTTCATGAATATTTCAACTTTCTCATCTTCAGCTGAGTGCATAGGAGTTCCGGCTTCTATATTTTCCAAATATTTTTTAACTCTGATGTTACGTACAAAAAACGTACGAATCTAAAGGTAAAAGACCATTTTAGTCCATATTGCTTTTAAATAATTAAATATTCATGCACTACATGGTAGTGGTAACGTTGTTGTTTAGGGGTAATTTACCTACTATGACAACAGCAACAGATTATGTTGAATTCCTTCGAAATAATTTCTTATAGTCTCTTTTTAAGTTGAAGTGATCTACGTATTTAGTTACCATTCTCTACAACCTTTTCTTTTTTCACCACGAGTGCTGATTTGTTAATTTATTTCATTTTGAGCAACTCTCAGAGTCGTCAGTGGTCCTTAAAGGTATATTTCCAGCCTAGTCTATTCTACGACAGTGTTCTATAAAGTAGCCAGCACGGGATATGTGATGATGTTATCAGGAGCCAATAAGTGGGTTATAAGGTTATTTTGTAGCTCGAAGGTAATTCTCACAAAGATCATACATTAGATAATGTTTTAATAGGGCCCTTATCAATATTGCCAATGATCTTTTATATTGTAGACTATATAGTCGTTAAGTCTAAATAAGGTTGACAGTTGATTTTCAGAAATCAACATTACATTAGTTTGATTAGAATTAAGAGAAACAGATGAGGCTGAATCTTAATTGCAATCAAATCGCAAGGAAGGATGGTGTGTCTGAGTGTGGTGAAGGAGGATGAGTTCCATAAGCCGCACATTAATCGTGGCTACTTCCCTCATATTTTAGACGTCAATACAAAAAAGATAACGTTATGGGAACCATGAGGTCAGCCTTTGGCGAGGTATCAAATTAATTCACTCAGGAAGGGCTCACGGTGAATCCCTCAAAAACGGTTGTTGTAGCTTTTTTTATGTGACTTTATTTATTTTATAGGTACCACCATCACTTTTCTATAGAGGTTAAGTATCTTGGTGTCATTCTGGATAGGAGATTTAGTTAGAATTCGCACATTGGTACCGTCCAGACAAAAGCGATTAGGGCCAGGTGTTGCTCTACGGTAAGACATGGGGTCTTTCGCGGAGAATGGCACTTTGGATATATACCGCTTTAGTAGGGCCATTATCAGCTGAAGAAACTACCACCATGAATAAATCAGGCTATAGAGGCTCGCCAACCTCGGTATAACTGGGGCAATGAGATCATGGAAGTTCGCCCCCTCTACGCAGGGTGATCTGAGATTCATCTTCGGTCGTGGATGTCATGCCTTTGGTTTGTGAAGATTCAGGGTTGAATTTCCGGACCGGATTTGTTGGTCTAATATAGCCTTAGTTAGGATCGAGTTTGAATAGAAATGATATACTACACCGATGGCTCTAAAATAAATGACTGTGTCGGTGCTATTGTCCATGGATCCAACCGAGACATTTCGATTCCAATGGGAAGATCGCCAAGTGTCTTCTAGGCTGAGATTATAGCCATTGGTATATGTGCGGATATTACCATAGACAGTAGGATCAAGGGTAAGACTATTGACCATTAATATGTTCTCTGAGAGCCAAGCTGCCTTGAATGCACTTAGCTAGAAATGACAGGCCAAATATTGGAAATAAGGTCCAGTTGTTTTGGGTACCTGGACCGGGTTACATGGTCCGGATCTTTGCTGTGCAGCACCACTTACTACCATCTTCAATCTAGTCAAAGATTGGGAAATTGCCGGATTCTTGGAACACTGAAATGATCAAAGGGGACTTCGCCACTCTAAGGCAGCGTTCATACTACAATTTGGGCCGGACTTGAAACACCTAACGGAGTTTCTCAATAATAATAAAATAGATAGAAAATAGATTTTACACAGTGCGCTATGTGCAAAACCCGTTTACCTAATCTCTCCATTTTTTGGCTGATAGATAATGAAGCTTAAACATTTACTGCTCTCCTAACATGCAAAACAACATATTAAGTATGAATGAATAGTTATGTGTTCTGCCCAAAAACTAGTTTAAGCCAAATTTACAAACTTCTTCCAAAAACTTGAAATTTTAGGTTTCGAGTTATTACTGTTGTTGTTATAATTGACTGCTGCGAACAGACAAATTGAAAGCCAATATATTTCAACGAGCGCTCGGAAGCTTTTCTACTTTATATCAATGAATATAAGTATGAATCGTTATGAGTTAAGTATTAAATGTATAATCCAATCATGAATTGCTTTTTTAAAAACTTCTCGTCGAATCTTTTCCGAACAAGCACAAAATGTCTCGAATCGTAAAATTTTTTTCAAAGACTATTAAATAGAACTTCCATACATTTATAATGTCTGCTAACAGCTGCCCTGTTCCTCGGTAAGACAAATGTGGCCAGAAACTGCTGGTCTTATAGCTGATGGGTTCATTTTCCTATCGTTCATTTGCAATTTGGAGAAATTTCCGTGACATCAACCCAAGAGGAGCACAGATCGTAGCCCACAGATGTAGCCCACCGATCCGTTCGAATCAAAAGTGTTACCTGCCTACTCAAATTTATCCGCAATGTTCCCATTTCTCCAGGGATCTTATGTAAGTACGGAGATATCCCTATATATCCAAAACCGAACAAACCGCACAGCTGTTGCTCCTCTTTCAATATAAGAAAGTTAAAATCGGTTAATATTTAGCTAAGTTATTAGTTATAAATGCATAAAGGTACGATAAGTCGAATTTTTTTTACCCATAACTAAAATTTTTTAGGTGTTTCGAATATATCAAAAACAGATTCATTATGCACTCGATATCGTCTATCAGAAAAATAGTATCACTTCTCAGGCATTTCAACTTCATTCATCTTTGTCGTATACTGTAATCGAGATGCCATTAGAACTAATAATAATTGAAATCCGGAAAATTCTAAGACAAAGGAATTTACAAAAATTAAAAATAGAGAAATATTTGTGAGAATATCAAAACTGTAATTACGATCGTATCAACTATCCCATCACCAATTCAAATTTTTTTGAACCCAACGCAAATTTTTATCATTATTTCCTAAACAAATTGACAACAATTTTTCATATTCAAATTCAATTTTCGTAATTTAATTTGGATTTAAAATCACTAAAGTATCTTGCTACCATAATTGCATTTTTTATATTAAAAAAGGCTTTAAATCCAAAAAAAAGAAAGACAAAGACAAAATATTCGTACTTTTCAATTAAGTACTTAAATGTTACCGCAACTCCCCTAAGACAGCTCATTTTTTTAAGGTAACTGTTTTTCAGTTAAGAGCTTTTAAAAGTCACATGTTTTAAGACAATCGAAATGTATATACATATACTCGTAATTGTACCACTTCCAATATAAATGTTTAGTCGTTATTTCGCAAGTATTCCGCTAGGAATCGTTCTGTAAAAAAATGAAAAGGATGAAAATAAGTAAATGCGTATAAAAAGAGACTATATTTTTTTAAGGAAAAACAAAATTTCAGAAGCTTTTCAAATTAAATTGTCATTCAAGTTTAATTACTGATATTAAGACAACCATAATACTGTCAGTATGATGATGACAATGACAAACTGTCATTTAAGAAGAGATTAATTTTCAACATATTTTTTTTGCATTCTCGTATATAAATTCAATGGACATACATTGTAAATTATATGGAGTCTAGACACTTGCCGCCAATTATGGCGACACATTCATTTCAAGTTCTTTTTAGAGCAAAAGAGCAAATGGTCTCAAAAATGAAAAAATTTAATTGGCGTATACATATACGTATATGTATTTATGTACAATTATTTCAAATTTAAAACTCTTTTTCGATTTTCAATATCAAGATAACAATAAAAATTTAATTTTGTATTTTGTGTCACTTTTATATATCAATGCATTTAAATGCTTTCTTTTAATTCAATTATTTATTATAAGTTTTGCAAAAGTGCACAAACCTTGACTTTGTTTACTTTCGAGCATAAGGGCATACAAAATACTTACAAATTTAATTCATGACCTGTAATTTCGAAAATAATTAACTTAATACCATATCTATGAAATGTATATTACAATTTATTTATTTTATGAAGGTGAAGATTTGCAATATTTTGTCACTTTACAAGTTTTATGTTGGATGATATTTTTTTTTAACTTAAAGAGTCATTCCCTGACTCCAACACATGCAGTGCATTGTGCTGGTATTTAGACAATAGTTTGCAGGAGGGAGGATAGAGATGGTAGTGTTTATGGATGTTTAATATGTAACAGGAATAATTATCGCCGAAAGATCGCATTGTGCGATTCACTGGACAATTAACTGCAAACAAATGCGTTCTACGAGAAAGAAATGCGTGATGAGTGTGTGATTATTAGCAATAAGTTCCTTCATTTCGTCAGTTGTGCAAAAGTACCGATGGAACAGTGAAACACACGCCATATTGCGACATTTCTCTGAGGACTTGATAGAGTTAGCTAGCATACTGTCATTGATAAGCACCTTCGCCTTCTCCTGTACGCTGTCTAGAAGCTTCAAAATAACTTTGAAGCATTGGCACATACCATACATAGGAGTTATATGTAGGTGTTCTAAATTTTGAGAAATGTGATCGTTCTGTCGGATATCACAACGTATACTCATGCCCAGAATTTCAAGAGCATCTGACTCCTCAATATCTACATTACCCATAGTTGCAGATGACACCTCGCTACCATATGTGTCAGAAAACAACACTGAGTCTTGCGCGCATTAAAATCGAGCCTATTCTCATGAAACTACTCGGAAATTTTCGCCCAGACGCTTGTGAGAGTGTCATTCAAATTTATATATAGAGTGAGAGAGACAACAGAGCCTTGTGGTACCCCTGAATTAACCCTATACTCATCGGTGAAATCCCATCTATAACCACATTTATAGAACGATCTCTGAGAAAGCTCGATATAAATCGAGAGAAGTAACTGCCAAAACCAAGCGTAATAAGTCTAAATACGAATGCCTTATACCAAACTCTATTCAACGCCTTGGAAATATTGTTAAAATCATGAATAGACCTGTTTCACCTCTCGGACAGCACCGTCAGCAGGTCATCAGTGCCGTACTGCTGATCGCTTAGCAAATCGTTGAACTCCAAAAGCGTTACAGTGGTGATTAAAAATACTCTTCACAACATTAGAGATATTTCTTAGGAATTGGTGTTACATTAAGAACCTTCCAGCAGGATGGAAAAATACCGGCGCGTTATGATGCACTGAAAAAGTTGGCTAATGAACGAGCAAGCATTGAAGTGCACTGCTTCAGTGCAGATATGCTATCCGGCCCAGAAGACCTGTTTACATTGAGATATGTAAGAACCCTTTTTATGGATCTGCCATGAAAGTATACAATGCTGAGTACATGCAGTAGTTGAATGCTCTACGGCAAGCGAGAATTACTTGCAAATATGCATTGTTTGGTTATTCTTTAAAGGAACTGGAATCGAACTAGCGCTATTCCTAAAGGAAGGATCACACGATTGTCGTAATGCATCAATAATAAGTTTATTTAATATGCGAATCGTGTGTATTTACGGTATTTATAATTGTCATCCCTTAAAATATGCATCTTTTAATTAGTTTTATATAAATTGCATCACAAACTTCTACCATTTTTTTCATTATTTTTACTTTTTTATCAAGCGGACATACGACAATCAAAGCTGATGAAATTTACATTTTTTCAGAGACCAAATCATCTTTACTTTAGAGGATTAAATGTAATTTGTAATTATATTCCAATTTAAATGAATAAATATTTAGTGAATTAATTTGTTTTTAATTTATTGAAATGTTTTCTCATCTCTGACCCACACACTTCTTTTCTTTTTTTGTATTATTTTTTTTATTTATTTGTTCACTAGATGAGCTTAATTTAAATAATATTTTATTCTTTTAAGAACGAACCATTTTGAACACCAAAATTAAATACATTTAATTTACCCCACCAGCTGATTCACAGAGTTGCCGTAAACTAGAAAAAGCATGTGAAAGCGTAGGGACAATTCTTGTCAATACACCGTTTCGCGCCATCTTGTGGCAATAAAATTTGTATAGAATAAGACAACCGTGTGATTACAGAATTTTTAATTGGGACAATTTTATTATTGTGCGCTAAATTGTCAATTGTATCAGATTGGTGTAATTAGGCAATTGTGTGATCCCAGCTTAAGTCTTTTAACGAATGACCAAAAGCTCTTAATTCCCCTACAAAACATAAAAACTTTGGCACGAAGGCACTGATCGTAAAGAGCCTTTTGGTGACAAGTACTGCAGCGCACGGAGATCTCGCCTGCTTGCGTAACAAATCATTAAGATCAACTGTTGCGCCAATTCCTGAATGCTACGTCTCTAGATGTGACTGTATTACAGTTACCCACTATTAAACTTTATTCAAATTTAGTTTGTGCCAAGCGCTGAGAATATTAACATTTTAATTTGAAACAAAATTGTAAATTATTTTTGACACAAACAAATTAGAATGTCTTAATCTGCGTATCTATTCATTTACTTTATAATGATTCTTAATGAAATGCAAGTTAATTTATAGGACCAAATAAATTCATTTTCGAGTTATTAAAATAATATTGAAGCACTTTTACCTATTTAAACTAAATACATCGGGCTTCTTAAAAACGATAGCATCTGATAACAAGAAGAATGGGCAATCAGGGGATTTCAAAAGCAGTCTTTAGTATCCATTATGTCATGTGCCATGGCAGATTAAATATAAATCTTAATACATATGTATGCGAATGTGTACAGGACATTTATTTAGATATAGTTGTGCAAATAATTATAAGAACAGTTCTAATTATTGAAAGTTTATTATTTCAGAATAAAGTGGTATAATTTATTATAATTTATTGTAATTTATTAATATATATTATAATATATATATATATATATATATATATATATATATATATATATATATATATTTATGTTCTTCTTCTTCTTGTTCTGCTAATCCAATATTGGATGTAACCAAGCATACAATTTATTGATTTAGTCTGAGAAAATTAAACTATTTACAATATATAATATTTATCGCACTCTATATCTAAAGCTGGAATCACACGATTGCCTCAAGTAATGCATATTTTAAGGGATGACAATTATAAGTACCGTAAAAACACGTGTTTTTTCAGAAGTCAATTAAAATATAAAAATTGGTGAGTACTGTCTTTTTCAATTGCCGCACAAGAATACTATAAATATTGGTGTATTTTTGGTATCTACATTGGTGTATGATTGTCTTTAAAGCTTTCAGATGATTGTCGCACCGGGGTCGCATTTGACTGGAATAAATAAGAATAATATTGTGAGTTGTCGTATGAGACAATAAATTGTAGAATCACACGATTGGCATATAAAATAGATAAAATAATAATTGTTGGTGCATTACGACAATCGTGTGATCCTACATTTATACTATATCCTTAATGATCTCAGAGAATATTTTTATCTCTCTGGCTGCCGTTATTAAATGGTCAACATTTCTTATAAACGTATATACGCAATTTCGGTCTACATTATCGCTTTCTTTAGTTTTTCCTTGCAGTATTAGTTAAAGTAAATGGTACTTTTCATTCCACGTTATATCACCTTAACAATACATTTTCCTGAGTTTTGTAAGTATTTTGCAGGAAATCCCGTTCCCTACCAAGATTGCCAATTTAGCCATATGTAGGCTAGATCGAGTTTTTTTCATCTAGCCATAAAAAAAATGGCTAGACAATATCTAGCTGGAAGATTTAGCCAATTTTTCTAGCCATTTCTTATATTTTTCTCTGTAATCTTTTTCTATGAAAATTTGTTGGTGTTTTCTATTAAATGTGACTTTGTGTGAATGATTTACGTCATATGACGGTTTTTAAACGGTAACCTTGACAAGTTAACGGAAAATTTTTGACTTAACAGCCAATCCTTAACGATTTTGGCCGTATGTTTGGGATCCACATCCAGTTGAAAAATAACTTTTTCTTCCGGCTAAGCACTTTGGTCACAAAATCGGGTAAATTATCGCCTAAGATACGAATATAAAATATTTTTTTCATTATTTTCGCAATTTTTACCACTGGGCCAAGGCGCCATCAAGTAAAACATGCCAAAGCCATTACGCTTCCACCTCCATGCGTCTTAGTTTGTTTTACTTGGTGTTTTTTTAAGGTTTCAAAGAACGTTGGCAGTAGAATTTTTTGCCATCCGACTGAAATGATTTATTTTGGTTTCATCTGACCATATTACTCATATATTTAATTAGTTAGTTTAGAAAAACCCAAAAACGTGTAGATTTTATAAAAAAAATGTATAACATGTTTAATTTTCACAAGTCGTGAAAACAACAATAAAACACTGAAGACTAAGAAAATATTCTGTTTTTTGCAGCAAAAAAATGAGAAGAGCTATGTTCTTGGATTAACAATTAATAGATATTAACATTACGCAACAGTTTAAAAGCAATCCAAATTAAAGAGTTGCAATCAATCCGGATTGTAGACTACAAAATCAAATTAAGAATGATGTCCGTATTGTCGACAAATCCGAATTAGCGAGGTCCGGATTATCAAGGTTTGACTGTGTGTATATAGATAACTTTGTTTTGTGCACGAATCACGGAGAACACAGGAAATTTTCATCATGGCTTTAGGGCTTAAAAAAATTAAGAGACTTTAACTCCCCCTAAATAATTTATCCAGGAAGTCACCCGAACTCCGCCCTCTTCAAAATAGAGATAACATCCACTACGAACGGCACAGGAAGGTCAGGCAGCGCCATCTGTTCGGAAGAATCTGTGCTAATCAAGGTTCGCCACCACTACACCAAATATACTGAAGGCGTTGTTGTTTAGGTAACAACAGATGACAACTGATAGGACATGTTACAGTAGACCTATAACCTGTTTGGCTGGTAATGGAGAGCTGATTAACGAAACTGAAAAATTAATTTTTCAAAACATGATTTAAATAAAAATGTTTCTTTCTCCTTACGAGACGTGTATCACGGCATACATTTTTCTTTGCTAATCTTCAGGATATTTACTCCAATTATAACTATTTCATCGGCTGTATGTGTACAATTTAATGGCTTTTCCACAAAAGTGCCATTGTGTGGCAATGACTAAAGGCCATAATCTTAAACTGATGCTGGTGTTGTCATCGTCATTGTCTGTCTTCATCAGCGTCCCTATACTCTCTCATGTGTTGTTTACATTTTCAGTTAAAAATAAAAAAACAAATGACAACAACCAAAAAGGCAACAACTATAATACAAATGGAAAAAGATGAGAAATACAAGAAATTCCAAACACACATCCATTCACACCCACTCAAACCCTTCTATTTGTCGACATAAAAAAAATAACAAAAGAAGCAACTGAAAGCAAAACCCCAAAAACAAAAGGATAAAAATGAATGAAAAGGTACAGATGACAAGTTCATATACTAGTAAGCAATGTTTTGCACTAATTTGTGTTCTTTTTTTTTCTTTGTTCTTTAGCACCTAAAAGTACTATTTATTAAAGAGACAGTAGGAGAGTATTTCATCAGAGTTTAACTCTTAACATTTATATAAAAACTAAAATCTATGTATTCATTTATACAGCAGCGTTGTCGGTAGATTAATATGGGGTTTGAAGATTTCTTCATTTCACTACTCATTTTATGACTTCAAACATTGATTTTAAATGTGGAAGACAGCCATAGCAGTATCACAATGGCTGGGGATGTAAATTATTAACGTACTCAACATAAGGGTTAAAACATGAGGATACTACAACACACCATCTCTAGTATATACACACTCGCAAACATTCATACATTTTTGTGAAGATGATGACGATGATGTTGTAACTGATACTGAATTCAATGGCAACCGTTAAATGACAATGTTGGGTACCCCCTGTTGATTGGTAGTGCATATGTATATGATGAACTTTATGATTATTGTCATCAACATTACCCTGAATGCCCACTCTTACAGATAAATATACGTCCTGATTTATTTCTTTGTGTGTGTGCTGGATGAGAAATTAAAATATCAAAGTTTTGTGCCATTTTCTATTTGATCACAACAAACAAATTAGTTTCTTTAGCTGCCATTTCAAGTATCAGAACGTTTGCTCTCAAAGCTTTGGCGATATATTTTTTGGAAAATAAAAACACAATAAAAATAAAAAATTTTAGAGCCGTTTTATACATTTTCATCTTCTTATATATATAAATTAATGTGTGTTTGTTTGTTTGTTTGAAGTCTATAGACAGCTAAACTGCTGAACCGATTATTCTAAATTTTTTGCAGTATATCTCCGTACGTCAGGCCCACACAAAGTAAGTATTTATTTTTCAATATCTTCAAAATGGAAACAAGTCTTGAAATAGAATCATAGTCGGAATTCGACATGTGGTATCTCCCGTAAAATATAATTATTAATATATCTTGAGAACGGTTACAGTTTAAGTTTCAGAGCAACTGAATGTTGATTTTAGTATATCTTTAGAACGGTTACGGCCATATGCAAAAAAAGAAAATCTAAAAGTAAACTTAAAGTGCACGTTAGTTACCACACAATTTAAGCTTAACAAACATTTGTTAAAAAAACGTATGCAAAAGCCCTACATCAGCTAGCACGAGTAATTGCTTTACTAAATTTAACTTTTCATGCTGGCAATACCATGATTTGTTTTGTGTCAGCGATATAAGAAAACGAATGCTACACATACGAGTAGTCGAACCAAAAAAGATTTATTTTTATTAATTCAATATAAAAACATATTTTTTTAAATAAATTTGTTTCAGTTTCCATTACTTTTTTATTTTTTATCTAATGCTATACATATCTATTGCAAAAATTCTTCAAATCCTAAATAATTAAGACAATTAATTTTATTATTCGAATAATTAGCTTTGTGTATTTGTTTTGATTTTATTTACATTACTAGAGGAAAATGTCTTTATTGTACATAAATGAAAAAATTTCTATGAAAAAAATTAGTTTTAAAAGAAAAAGTTTCGAAAATAATGCCGATGATAATAAAGTAGGTGTTAAAATTTATATACATACAGTGGTTATAATATTCAAACACTGGAATGGGAGAAAGGCAATGGTATAAAAAAATCTGCATGCACTTAGTATTGCACTTTTCGCTTAAATAGAGAGAAACTTATATTTTTTAACACTATTCTTAGAACGCCTTATTTTTTGTGGCGTTTCTAACGAATTTAGATGTACTCTCTACAATATTGCCCAAAAACGTAAGGGAAATCTGGTCCCATTCATATTGTATTCGTTGCCCTAGCTTCAATATTTTCCACGAAGTTCAATTATATTACTAGATCACTAATTTACCTAAAATTTCTGCTGCAACAGCCATTCTTTGACAATTTTAGCGGTCTGGCTTAGATCACCATGTCGCTAAAAGGTAACTTTTTCTTTTAGGTAAGGTTTTGTGCCTCAAAAAAATTTTTCTTGACGCAAAAATATGTTATTAAATTAAAGTACTCTTTAAGTAGATAGCTTCCTACCTTAAAATTTGTAAAGTTAACGTTAATTTAACAAATGGATTTTAAGCTAACAATCGTTTCTATATACAACATTAAGGAACTAACAAGCTTTGTTAATTTTTTTTACTCTTACCGTTTTAAAGACATATAAATACAAAGGCATATAAATACAAATTATATATGGGCGTGGTACCGCCCAGTTGAACAATAGTGAAGTAACACACCAAATGAAGGCTTTCTACATATGCTTTTTATATAAACAATATTAAAAATATTTTCTAACTTACAAAATTTTAAATGCTGTAACAAATTCCATTTTCAAGTAAAACTTATGCAATACAAAGTGGTTCGCTTTAACGTCAAAAATTCGCTACACACAAAAAATGCATATACACAAAAACCTTGGTATTGATTTCACTTTTCATTTAAGGGCATTTCAGAGAACATACAGTCACTCGCAGCTTATTTGATGTAGGCATAGGATTGAAAAGACAAATTTCAATATCTCGAATGTTGTCACTTATAGAAGAAAGAACACACACGTCAACAATATTGCTAAATAGTAGATTTTATTCAACAAAAAATTAACAGGAAATAATTCAATATAAACAAATATCTGAAGGTTTTTGGCTCACGGCCAATGTTGCCACTCAAAATACATATATTAATTCTACCAAAATGTATTCAAAAATCTACCAAAATCAATACAACTCTACGAATTTTGTAAAACTAAATAAAAAGTCATATTTTTATAACATAATAACAATTTTTACTAATATTTTTGCAAGTTTTGATATACTGTGAGTTGCAAACTTTGGCTTTTACATCCTACATTTTAATTTTTTTTTCTCTATAAGAAGTTATAAAATCGTTAAAAGACAACAAAAAACAAAATTTTACTACAACAAAAGCAAAATGTGCTCTTTATTTTACGCGACAAAAGTATTTATAAGAAACGATATTTAAAAGATAGAATATTATGTAGTCGGATTCTTTTCCTTATGCTTAAAAGTCCTCGAGAAATGGACTCCACACAGTTTTTTGTAAATTCGGATCAGTTAGAATCATTGCCTTGCTAAAGGAATCATGATCCTTGCAGGCCTAATTTCTTCACATTGGTTACCAAATTTTTTCTTGAATAGGCTTAAGCACTCGTGGTACTTTGCATAAAAAAGAAACTTCCGTCCTTCCACGCTATTACCGAAATTACCACCGGGCTCTTGTGGATGTAAAACTTTGTTAGTTTGGTTTTTTCTGACCGAACACATGAAATTTGATATCATCGCTATATAGAATATTGCTGGTATAAAAGATTCCTTTAAGTGAAATCTAGCATAGAAACTATTTGCATGTAGTACTGGTAGTAATGGCGTCTGATGCAGTTAAAATTTCTTCTGATATTTTAACATCATTTTTTAATGGATCTTTTTTTTACACCATGCAAAAAATTCCGTATTCGGGCATTATTCAAACTTTTAGTTGTAGCTAACTCAGTAAAGAGAGTTAAGTGTGGATAACCTCTGGTTGAAAAGGTTGTGATCGAATCTAAGGTTGGAAGATCTTTAAGTAGAAAGATCTGTCGAGTAATTATTGCTGTTGACAAAATTGAAAATAGACGGAGTAGTTACTAATAGAAATTATTATCGCTTATAAAAAGATTACCAGCAGTGGAACACAAAACTGTGTTTAATAAAGGATAATAAATAAAAACCCAACACAAAATTTATTTTATTTTAACTGCAATCTACGGATTCATAAATACACGTTTTTAAAAAAGTAAAAACATAACAATACTATATATCTAAAACCGTAATTCAACATAATTTTTATAATTTTCAGGCTTATTTCATAATTATCAATAGAGTCAGATTAAATATTAAAAATGATTTCCGCACTTCTTCAATAGTAACGTTAGCAAACTAAAAACTAATATTATTTTGATTAGAGGTTGTAGCTAAATTTGTGAGATCGTAAAAATTGGTGTTTGAGCTGGGTATTATTTTTGCCTGAAACACCCTCGTCCTGAATTTTTTTGCAAACATAAAAATCGCAAGTATGGGTCTAGGGGGTAAACATTTTAATTGACTCATGTTTAAGAAAATTAACGTTAAATTTTAACAAATCTATAGTATACTGTAAGCTCTACTAACGTGAGCAAACTGAATTGTTCCGAGCGTCGGTGTCCGCCTGCTGGAGCTTTGCTCTATATCGATAACTTTACAACATCTGTACTCTGTGTATACATGTAAGCTGATACCAAATCACCAAGTACGGATATAGAGTTCAAGAACATCTGCAAATGATAAAATTATTTCATCATAATGGGACTACTTTTTTTATAAAAATCATCTTCAACGATGAGGCTCGTTTTAATACTTATCTGCAGAACAAAAGAAAGAGTTCAATTCATCCCGAAAGGGCACCATTCCGCTTGGATTCTGTGCATATTTTTCTTTAAACCACTCCAAGATACCACTGTCAGTTCGAGCGCTATAGGTTAATAAATACCAACTTCTGTAGGTCTGAATTGGATGATATGGACACTATCAACATGCGGTTTAAGCAAAACGGTGGTACGTGCCACACGGCTCATGCCACAATAGACATTCTACCACATGATGTAAACTAGCCACGGAGATCATGCCACTTGACCACGTTAGAACTTTACCTGTGAGATTTTCTTAATTCGTTGGACTATACAAATAAACCACAAATCACAATGGCCCTAAAAGCTAATATAACCTATAAAATCGGTCAAACTCAGCTTGACTTATATGTTAGAGTCATAGAAAATTTAGCACTTGAGATGCAAGCTACGCAGCGGGGAACATTTGATGTTATATTTACCGAAGAATGACATTGATAGGCAAACTATAACTTCGATGAAATCTTTTTGTTTTATTTAAATTTAAATATAAGAAATGCTTAATGTATGACTCTTTACAAACACAATTATTAAATATTTTATTTTTATTGGTAATAATGATAAATTCAACATACCTGTCTTATTAAGAACACACTAAAATTATTTTTGTTTTTTTGTTTTTGTTGTTATTTTGTTTGTTTTTTTAAATTCATCAATTCTATTATTCTTAACAATTCCAATAAAATTTAAATCTTTATAACAACAGTAATAGCAAATTATGATTTAGAAATTATTTTTAAAGAAATTCTACTATATTTTGTGCAGAAATATATTTGGATTCAATATTAATCATCAAATGTCAAAAGCCATCAATTTTGAATAGATTGTTTTATAAACAACAAAAATCCATCATAATTTCAACTCAATTATAATGATGTTGATTACAATATATTGTATAATGAAAATAATATTGATGTTGATGTTAATAAAGATGTCAATAAATGTTGATACTTATTTCAAACAATAACTCATTTAAAACATCTTTAAAATAAAAAATTCATTATTTTCCATTTCCAGAATACAAACAAAATATTATTAAAGTGGAATATGTATGTTTAAAATTCGTTTAACAACACTTGCGTTTCAATTTTCGTTTTTATTCATTCATTTATTGATTTTCTCTTCCATTTTCATTCAAATATCATCAGTTTTTGATTGCGAAACAAAGAAAACAATGGTAGACCAACATAATTTGTTCATGCCTGTTGCATTTGTGTTCTTGAGGTGAGGAATTGGTTTCCCAGAAAATCCTTTTTGCTTGAAATTAAAAACTGTTATTTTTCAAAATATTGAATCTTTTGTATTTATTTCTGTTCATTTATGTGTCGTATGTGCATCATATGATCCAAAATACAGTCTCTTCTGTCTATTCTATAGAGTGTATTTATTTCAACATAAATTGTGATAACAATCAAAGGGAACAAAATTAAATCAATGAATAATTGAGTTTTTTGTATTGCAATTTCATTGAAGTGAATGAAGTGTTTGTTTTTTGTTTTGCTATTCTCTTCAGAAACTCAAGAATATCATTCACATAATATTGTCACGTCTTTACCTTTTTACAAACGTGTGTTTATGATTTCGTAGATTGTAGTTAAAATAAAATAAATCTTGTGTTTAGTTTTAATTAAAAATCCTTAATTCAACACAGTTTTGTGCACCACTGCTTGTAACCTTTAACAAGCAATAACAATTTTCTATTCTTAATTCCTCCCAGCGTTACCGTTGAGTTTTTCAAATAGTGGCACAAAAAGTGGATTTTAAAAAAAAATGTCGCACAATAAGTTGCATTTTAGAAAAAAAAAATTGCACAGTTTGTTTTATCGTTTTTATTTAAATAAGAAAAACAAGACTAATTCAATAGTTTAATAAGTAAAAAATAATTCATTACTAATGTTAAAGTTAATTTTTTTTATAATATAACTTTAGAGCAATATGTATAAGATGTATTTGTAAATAAGAAAGTATACATGTATATGTATGTATTTAAAACAACTTTTATTTACAACTTTTATTGACCTTTTTAGTACAAAAATATAATAGGTTTCTTTCGTTTAAGCAATTAATTCTTTTTTCATTAAGTAATAGTAAAATTTAGGCAGTAAACTTTGCTAATGAAGACCCTTAAATGCTATAAATCTTTCGTAATTATTTGCATTTTATTTTAAAGTTATTTTTTTGAAACTTGATCTTTGTATTTTTCTATCCGCTACTTGGAATCTAATTTTCTATTTCCTTATCTAGTAAATTTAATGAAGATAACATAGATGCACAAGTTCATACTTTTAATCTATTTGGTAACTTATTTTTCACAGATCTAATTTAGAAAAAACTCGTTCAGCGCATGTGCTGATATGACTTTACACATGCACGGCCAGATTGTATATGCTTATGTACAAAGGTTCATTTAATAAATTTTTAATATTATCTATTGTGTGCCAAAAATGTTCACACTTATTAAATTTAAAATTGTTTATCTTCTGCCTTACTCTCTAATAATTCAAATTCGCTAATGACAGCCTCTAGATCACTTATAATATAATTAATATCTGAAATTGGATCTATGTTGGCAATATCTTCATTGCTTGCAAAAGCGCTCGGTTCAAAAAAATTTAAGACTTTAAGCCTTTCATAATTGATTTGTAATAATATTCCGTCACATACGAGTAGTTTTTGGTAAAACTTTTAAATATTTGTTTTTATTGCTACGCATTCTACATCCGCTATATTTTTCAAATTTATTGTTATTTCAGCTTCATGGCCTATGTATGTATATATTTTAAATATCTTTTTTATATTAGAAGTATTTTTGTAATTAGTACTCTCAGTCTTTGTTATTTTAATGTATTCTATTTTGAAAAATTTGCACTAAAATTTCTTTTGTGTAACTCAGTAAAAATATAATTTGTGATGTGTCAGTCTGAAAACATTTATTTAGTTTGTTCGGTATACCTAATACATAGGAAAAAATTTTATATAAACCAGACCTTCAAATTTTACACCTTCTTGAATAACGCTAATTTTTCTAAAGTTGGTATTAGGAGCAAAAGTGGGAAAAACTTATGGAAAGTATCGAAATTAAGTGCATTTTGAAAAGTCGCACAAAATGATTCTGGCCGCCAAAATAGTTGCAAAATGCGACTTTAATCGCACCGAAGGTAACGCTGATTACTCCGTCTGTTTACAATTTTGTAAGCAACAACAATTACTCAACAGATCTTTCTACTTAAACATCTTCCAACCTGATCGTAGTTACAACTTAGCTTCGATCACAACCTCTTTAATCAGAGTTTAACCACACTAAACTCTCTTACACCAATCGCGTTTGCTGAGTTTACTTTACTTAAACTGTTTGCTGTTCGCATCGATGTGCTTTTTATATGGCTGAATAAACTACACATCGTAAGCTCTCGAACCTCTCGATATTTCAGGTAGATTCAATTTCTTTCTTTTAATTTCTTTTTAGTTCTGTTGTAGCCATGCGCAGGGTTGTCAGATCTGGCGATTTCTCGCCAAACGTGGCGATTTTGAAACTTGTTTGTCGTCCTAATTTTCAGTTTGACGACATTGCGATTTTTTGGCGATTTTAAAATTACTTGGCGATTTTCTTGGCTATTTTTGATGAAAATACAAAAAATTAACGTTATTGTTATTTTGGTATTTTACTTCATAAAATTATGAATTTCACACCATCATTGTGTATTTTGAGTTTATCATCTTTGTAATATATGTAATCTGGTAGCCTTTTGCTATCAATTTAAAGTGAATGCTTGCACATAAATGTGTATGTATGTCATATTTTTTGCTCATTTAGAAAGAACTAACGGTAAACATTAAATATTTTCCTTTAAATTGTGTTTGCATAAATTTTATACAAAATATTAAAAGTCTGTTATGGCATCTTCGCTAAAACGTGCAAGAATAGATCGTCGTCATAAAAAGGAATGGGAAAAACAAAATTGGGCAAAAGGTAAATAAATTCCAACTTGTAATGCCTGTGTGGAAAGAGTGTTATCAATAATGAACCTCACCGAAACTCGGCTACGAAATAGAATGCAATATGAACTTCTTGATGCACTTTTGCGAGTTTTAAATTATATGAATATCAATAACATATCTAGTACTACTTTTGTACCTACTCAAGTAATGATTAATAAATTTAATTCTCATGTAATGTATTCAAAAAAAGAAGATAATGAAGGGTGTCTAGACGAGAAAGTATATAGCATTTTAGATATATAACAAAACCGAGACCATATATCTATACCCAAAATTTATTTTATATTAACCATAAAAACTATTTGTTATAGCTTCTAGTAAACAACAAACTATGTATTTTATAAGTAATGAATACCTTTTGTTTTAACTAAGGGTTTTTAATAAAAATTAACAAAATATATTATGGCGATTTTGTATTCACTTTTGGCGAATTTTAGCAATATGAAATAAATTACATTTTTTTGTAGAAAAATATTATTATATATTACTATTATTATAACTGTAAAAAATAAGTGATTTGGCGATTTTGGCGATGTTTTCAATCAAATTTGCCGAAAAAGCTAAAAATAGGTCTGACAACCCTGGTCATGCGTATGTGAATATCTACCTCTTTCAGCTCTTAGTATTTGGTGTTTCTAGTTTATTGTCTGTTACTTATTTACTTTGCTGCTTAATTATTGTTGTTGCCGTGTTATTTTTATTTACTTTACCTCTGATAATGGTTGTTGTTGTAGATTTGGTTATTTTTAAACAGTACGTATAGTTGTTCTTACAGCTTTAGTTTATTTATTTTAGCGATGTAATAAACGCTATGGTGCCCAACCTTATTTTCGTAACAATACGTTTTCTGGTGACCTATATTTAAAATTCTTCTGTCAAAAGTTGAATTTCTTTCCATATACAGTGCACACGGGATAACGTCAACTAATTAAAACCGTGTATGTTGACGTTTATGAATGTAGAAATTTAAAATAAAAAACATATTAATAGTGTAGTTTAAAGTGTTTTTAGTCTTCATAAATTTAAGTTAAAGAAAAACAAATCCAAAGAATTAAAAAAGGCTTTCAACGAGGTAAAAAAATCAACTGAGAGAAAGACAATACACATGTAACTTTATTTCTATAATAGTTAGAAGGAGAATCTCCAAATTCGGAAATAATTTCATTTGTGTTTTAACTGACATACATATGTACTTCCATTTCTTAAATTATATAAACGTATCATACATCTTCTGCTGTGATAATGCCTTTAAATATTACGGTTTTTATTAATATTATTATTAAAATAAAAATAAATAAAAATACATAAATCACATGTCAATTAATAAATTCATGAAAACACAAATAATACTTCATTTATTAAGCGATTGTGTAATTAAAAATCTGGACATTTTATGACAATCGTAATATTGCCACTACTATCTGTCACTTAAATAAATAAATAAAAAATCTGCATTTTTCTCAGAGGCGAAATTAATTGTGTTAAAATTGGTCAACATTTACAGAATTCGATCCCAATCATAATGCCTTAATAAGTGATGTCAAGAGATATGAATTAATGAAACAAAAATGACAAATACACTTTAAAAGCCAACCTGAAATGTTTTATATTTAAATCAGACTTTACACTTTTTTGATGAAATTATATAATAATTTGTTAAAAAATTCCAATAAAATCGATTTTTTTTGCAATTAATTGACATATTAAGCGAATATTAAAATCATCCTCTAAATACTTAAATATAGACATAAAAATTATTAAAAATTATTATGAAAACAAATTAATTCAGTGTTTTTCTATTCTGAGAAAGTAAAATTTTTATTACAATTTAAAAAACAATTTGTTTTTTTTGTGACAATATTTTTCTGAATTAATTGAGTTGTAATTTAAAAGAAAAAAAACTAAAAAAATGAATGATAAAAAGCAAAATATACATACGTGCATATGTATGTATGTATGTATGTATGTGTATACATACATACTTAAAAAAATAATAAAATTTAAAGTGAAATAATTACTTTTACATGGAATTGACATAAAATTTATTTATATATTGTACTTTTACATTTCATGTCTATTTAAGTATAATACATTCATTAACACTTCAATGACAATACAAACACTACTAGTAAAGGAACAACGGAATCGTGTATAAAAATCGCTTACATACGTAAATAAATTTGTAATGCGAACTGAAAGAAAATAAAATATTTGACTATAATTTTGAGGTTTCAATAGAGAGTATTTTGTAAAAGAATACAAAACGGCCAACAAATTCTTAAAATTCGCATATTGCCCGAACATTTGAAGATAGGTTCCTAGTTCGCTCACAATGGAACAAAGATAGATTTTGGGGATGTGTTAATAGACCTTTTGGCGATGTTTCACTGCAATAAAGACATGATTTTGCATTGATTGCAGCTGTTGATGACACATTGGCCCAAAAGAACAGTCAAAGCATTAGACTTTATTGGGAGAATCGCTTCCAAAGAAAGCAAACATAGTTCCATAATTCTTATTAACCTAACCCTAACAACAATGTTTCATTTTCTGATTTTTCATTGTTCTCTTGTTATTCTTGTTGCGTACGAACAGCATCAGTCGTAGACAATGTGGTGCTATACTTAAACGTGTACTGTTCTGAGTGAAATGGAAGTAATTGTTTCAAGCAGACTATTAGCCAAATAGTTAACAATGCATTTAGAAATATTTCTTTGATTTTCTGCTATATAAAAAACATTTTAAAGTTTAAATATATATTTTTTTAGAAAATAATTAAAATATTCACTACTAGGACTAACCATAGCGACATGTAAATACAGGAATTTCTAAACTCGATAGAGGATGAATATGAAAGCTCACTGTATTCTTCTGAGGATGAAAACTTGTACGAAAAAAAAGTCCACCATCTTTCATCGTGCGCTGAAGAAGCCATTTAAACGATGGTTGAATTTAAGAATAATACTTAGGGCGGCCTTGATATTTTTGACATGACGTGCAGTGTTATGTCATGTTCACGTATGTATAATCGCTAGCCTCTCTGGGTTTCTGTGGTTATTCTATTAATTATTCTAATCATATGCTTAGTAATATAAAACACATTATTCAGCAGAAATTTTCTGTAAAAAAGACTACATACGGAACTAAATACGGAAAATCTTCTAAGTAAAGATGAACAATTATGAAATTCTAAAGGAAGTCTCTAAAAGAATGATTTGCAGCTTAGGCAATTATAAAAAACGTCAAATGTCCAAGTCATTTCGTAGGAAATTCAAAAAAGAGCCTAAGCGAGTACCAATTTGAAATATCCACAGGGTGTGCAAAAGCTTTTGTTACTTAATTTTTTTAATGATATTAGTTAACGAATATCTGAAATACTGTGAACTTATATATAAATTATGCCAAACTAAATGTTATATTAGTAAGTATTAGAGAAACCTTTGCAATATGACCTCCTTGCAAGTACAATAATTAAAACTTCTTTTGGCTTTTGTTTAAAAAGCTTAAACTGGAGAACAATTTTTAACTTCTTTTATATAATTGTGTTGAAATGAATGAAAATACTACCATAAGTAAACTGTTTTCTGTTTCTTTTGAACAATATATCTTAGTTTAGAGCAAAAATTGATTTTAGTCGTTTTGACTAACTTTGCACACATTAACTTTAAAAAAGATAAACAGTCAACGGCGAGTATTATGCAAACTTATTCTAACTTATTGACGAAAAAAAGGGTTGTATCATCAACACAGTGCACCATTTCAAATCCACTGTTGCGATGAACAAAATCAATGAATTAAAGTTCAATTTTTTTATTTCCAATATTAAAAAAAGGTTTGGTTTTAAATGATTTGATAACACTCTTAAGATGGATACCTATTTTTCGAAGCTAGACAGCTCTTATTATAAACGGGATATCGAAGATATAAAGAATATTTTTCACAATTTTTTTTGTTTTTGTTAGGTCGTCTAATTTTGGGTGGCAATCGATATGTTAATATGATCTACTTACATAAACAAAAAAGTAAGTTTTCATATTAACGTTATTTAGTAACTCGAGGTCCACTCAACCGATTTAGAAACCAATGCCTGCGTTGGAATGTACTAATTGTCATTTTTTATAAACTGGCGTTGCCACAGCCGTAAAAATATTTATTTGTCTATATATATAAAATAGTAACAGTAAGAGTCTTTAAAATTGGTCCAACTAGGATCGTAGTCAACACACCCTGTCAGTCTAAAAGTGAGCGGAATCAGATAAGTAGGAATGGTACCTCCTATACAAGGCAAACATTGCTTTTGTACCTTGAGAACGGTTAGTACGGCATTAATTGAACTTGATCTAAGCGTTTTGGCCATCAATAAAAATTATCATTGATAAATGGCGAAATTAGATAAGTGGACATGGTACCTCACATGCAAAGTATATATTGGTTCTTATACATTTTGAGCACGGCAAAAGAAAAAGTCTCTGAATTTGGTCTAAATGACAGTCAATACAAATTATCAGTGGGCATGGCATCATACAACCATATAAAGTAACAATTAATTTTTGTATATCTTAAGAAGGGTAATAGTAAAAGTTACTAAATTTGTTTTAAACAATTTCTTGAACAAGACACATTATCAGTCAATATCGGGGCGAGATTGGATAAATATGGAATTTTGGAAGTGTGTAAAACGGTAACAGTTAGAGCCTCGTTATCTATCCACACTGTTATCAAAGCAAACCGGGTAAAAGATGTTTATATATGTATTCTTATCCATATTATAGTAAAGCTTTTGTAATACATAACTTTGTCAGATTGTAAGTATACATTTACAAATAAATAGAAATAAAAGCAAGGAGATGCAAGCCTTTGTCTTAAGTTTTTAAAGGCTTATATTATTCGATAGAAGAAGAAAAAATGTTTCATCAAAATTTCAACAAATTCTTTTTAATACTCGATATTGAATGAGTGCATATTGCATAGAAAACGATTGAAAAGGATAAAGTTATTTCAAATTGAAAATGTGCAACAATATGTTCGGCATAATTGTTTTCTATCCCCTGTTCAAATTTATTCACAATCTTTTCAAAAAAATGTTGCCCAATAAAAAATAGGAGTAAATAGAAAAATTGAAAAGAAAAAGTGAAGAATTAAAAAAGGAAAGAAAAAAATCTTGGTTAACAATTAAAGAAAAAGAAACAAAGTAATCATTGAATATTTTTTAACTTACATTTTTAAAAGAAAAACTAATGAAAAATCCTTAAGAAATATAACTTTTTTCTAAGAATGTGTTTGTTGTTAATAAAAGAAAGATATTATGAAAAAAAATACAATAATACCAACAACAATAACACACAAAATAATAAAATGAGAATATATTCTCTTGTTTTCTTGAAAATATATTTTTTTTTTTAATTTCTTTTCTCAAGAGTGTAGAAAAAATTGAAAACAGATATAGAAAAAAACGAACCCCAGCCTTAACTTTTTTCACACTTTCTTAGGTTGGTGCCAGTGGTGCATTTGAATGCACCACCATTAAAATTGTTCTTATCTTAAGCAAAGCTAGAAGCAGAAATTTCAGAGTATCATCTTAATTATGGTTATGATGGTGTTTCTTATAGTGATGACAACAAATACTTTTTATTTCAACATGTTTCTCCTTAAGCCATAGGCCATATGCTCCCTTTTATTGTCGTGCCTGTTGTATTTTACCACTACTTTGCTTATTACCGTAGTGCAGTCATGACAAACAGATTGATTGCACTTTACGTCACACTTTTAAACTCTTCAAAAACGTTTTGTTTTCTTTAGTATTATGTTTTCTTCTCTTTTCCGTTAATAGATTTTTATATAAAAATTATTTCTTCTTTACAATTATTTCTTCTTACAATGAGTGCATTCCAAGGGCTTAAAGAATTAGTATAGTGAATAAAGAAAATAAAATTCATTCTATTATGTGGGCGAACTCAACTAAACTAAATGTTTTCTAATTTTTATATTATACAAGCTAAAACCCGGTTTGCTCTGCAGCCACTATCTTAATTATTATTTTAAATATGTATTACTTTAATTAAAATTTTTTACTACTATAGCCAATTTTACCCAATCATTTAAGACAACCTGTACTGTATAATCTAATTTGTGCAATAATCGCTTATCCAATCTTTCTTGCTTTGAAAAGTGAATGTGAGTTTGTATCCATCGAGTATCCACTCGATTAATCGTTTTTTGGTCATTATTTGATCGAATAATGAAAATAGCCAATTTTGAGTAACAAAAAACTCGAACAAAGCGTGTCAATTAATCGAGCAAGTTTTGTATGTAAAATTATTATGTTAAATAGCAAATGTTTATGATTATTTAGTTTCACGCTTATATTATCTATTAAAATTGTATTCAAAAATGTGACATGTATAAATATCACTTCTTTTTGTTTTCATTACATACTTCGAACATAGTTTGCTTGCTTTCAGATCAGCTGTTACTGGTTTGTTAGACATTTTAGTTAAAGTTTTTAAAATCAACCGATATTCCGCAAGGTTTCCGATAACTTTTTCAAATATATTTTAAAAACAAACGCAAAAGAATTTGCAGTCAAAAAGTGCAATCGATTGTTTAATATTCAACCTGACCGAAATGTACCAGACAATGATCTTTTAGAAGAAGAAGATGTGAATCTTAACGAAAACAATCTTCTAGACGAGCTTAACAAAACAATACAAAGTATTGCAAATTCAAAAAAATCGAATAAACAAATAGTATCAGTATAATAGACGATTTCATGTATTTAGACAAGACAAATAGAAGATCAGAAAAACTTTTTAATGGAATTTTATCGCTATCACCAACATCGCACCGCAAAGTTCTGTTCTTTATCCTACGCTTTTTCTCATATTTCTTAACGACTTTCTTCTTCTTATTTCCAATCCAATCTACTCTTTTGCAGATGACGGCAACATTTGTCATCCATATTCTTTTGATCGTAGGCCGAGCCTCATGAAGATTGTGGAGAAAAGAATGAATATGAACGACACATTCACAAGCGACCTGGCAAAAATCTCCGAGTAAAGTCGTGCGACCAGGCTCGACTTTAATGCGAGCAAGACCCATTGTTGTTACTTAGCACTCAGACGTGGTGGTGTGTTGTCGTCTGGGTCTTGGGGTAGTGTAGATATTGGCAAATCTGATGCTCTTGATGCTCTGGGCATGAGAAAATACCGTGACGTTCGTTGGAACGATCAGATATTTCATGTGTCGAAAGAAGCAAAATAGAATACAACTCTCCTGTATGGGCGGTGCTGTAAAGTCTATTTTGGAGCTGCTCTACCGCGTACAGGAGATGGAGAGGTACTTATTAATGACGGTAGTGTAGTCGACTCTATTGATTCGTTAGAGCATCGTCGCAATGTGGTGTGTGTCTCATTGTTTTATCGGTACTATAACGGAATGACGAAATAAGGGAATTAGATTCTAATAATCGCTTATTTTCACTTAGTACTTGTCTTTCTCGTAGAGCACAATGCACTTTAGAGAGAATTCGTTTTTTGGCTGCACCGTTCGTCTGTGAAACGGTTTTCCCCCGAGAGTACCCTGCCACTCACGACATAATTAAATTTAATTCAAACGTCCATACTGGATTCTATCCTCCTTCCCGTAACCTATTTTCCTAGTGCTGGACTCAAAAGAAGAAAAAAAACATCGACCTCGTTTTTAAATAAAACAAGGAAAATAATACACATGTTTGTTTATTTTCCATTAGATTACATTTTTTCGATAATTTTTAATTGTTCGATTTGTTTGAACAATTTGAAAACCTTACTCGATTAATCGAGCAATTTTAGAATTTTGTGTACATGTGCTTGTTTGTGACTGACAGACAGCTAAACGGCTGAAACGATTTTATTAAATTTTTACGGTATCTCTCTGTATGTCTGGAATAATTATAAACCGTACAAATTAAAAAAAAAATCACGCAAGATTTAGCGGGTTATTTTAACACGCATAACAGATTCATTTAAATACGTATAATTTTTATATGCTTTTTATAGCTTTTATTGGAAATATACTCTTCTTTTAAGTATTTTCTAAATTTAATAAATAATGTCTTATTCTTATACTGTATATGACAACCATGAACGTCGCACAAATAACGTAAAGATCATGGAAGATCAAAAAAGGTATGCACACTTGAGCAACAACCTTTTCTAATTTTCTGTAAACAAATATTAATTTTTTATATATGGAGAATGATGATCAACTAGACTCATTGAAAGGGTCCTACAAACGTCGGCTCCAAACGGCAGATGTTATATAGGGTGGGCAATTAAAAATTTAAATTAAATTAAAATTTAAATTTAAAAATTTTAATGCAATAAAACAAAATCGGTTTCAAATTTTTCCAAATTAAATTTTCTTTGTGAAGTACAACTGTTCCGGTTATAAATGAAATATTATTTCATTCATAGGGCTGCCGCGGCTGGCCTCACAGTTCCCCATTCGATGGGACCAATTTTCGAGAACTTTTTCGAGAGTATGTGGTAGTATCTCAGCAATGGCATCACGAATGTTGAACTTCAAATGTGGGCACAAAAAATCGATTACCATGGTGCGATAGGTGTCTCTATTGAACGTAATGGTTGCAAAATATTAAATATGGGCCAATAATGACTGCGCTCCACAAGTCGCACCACGTTTCTACAATTTTTTTAAATATTTTTTTTTTATTTTCTTGCAATTTCGGACCAATTTTCTTTGTTTTTGAAATAAATTTCTAATAAATCCCAACGTTGCTTAAGCGGAAATAGAATAATTTCGTTCAGTAGAAATAGAATGACATAAGTGTTGTCATATTCGAAATAGCCGCTGGTTCAAATTTAAACTTTTAAATTGCCCACTCTATAATTATTGAACTTTTTAGGCGTAAATACTCTTAACCAGCCACTAGCAATGTTGTGAAGAAATTCGCTGTTAAAAATTGTCAGGTGGGCTGGCCTGTGATTGGTAGGCGAGTGTCTTACCTAACATAGTATAGTGGCACACACTATTAAATACGTAATGCATGCATTTATGTCATGCACACATGTCTTCTGAAGTGTGAAAATATTTGGAAATTGATGGAAAGGATAAGTCTAGATATATTGAGTGTTCTTCAGTGCTAGGCTGAAATAGCTCTTTTACACCAGGAATTATTATCCACCTTAAATATGTTTATGTGATTGACGTTATTGTGCAACAAGAAAAATTTGATTCTATACCAAGTAGTCTCTAGCATTTTTACTTGATACAACTACAACAGGGGATAAAAATTTATCAATTTTATTTACTAATTGAAATTCAAAATGACTTAAGCGGAAAATGATGATGATCTTTTTGTTAATTTACTCGTACCATAGAGATGTGAACGTATTGAAGTATTTCTAGAATTTTACTCAATTCCGATTACATGCAACATTCTGAAATGGTATTAAACAAATGCATACAGTATTGTTGTTGGTTCTCGTGTTATCCATTTTATTTTTTCTATTGTTGCCATTGGTACTATAAGAAGCGGATAATAAATAACTGAACGCAAAGAAAAACATTTCATAATAATGATTTCACTATTGCACTTAGACGCAGAGAGAACAATAAAGTACGAAAAAGAAAAAAATAATTTCAAAAAAAATAAAAAGAATGTATCAAATTATCATGAAACAAAAGCGAGAAACTCATACAGTGTAAGAGACCTTCTCTATTAACTTCAAAACTGGCTTTTATATTCCTAGTTACTACCATTAACAATGGCATTTTAATTTCCCTTCTCGAAACTTAACACCTGTTTAGTATGTTTACTTTTGGCCCGTAGGGTATTTAAAGGAACTAAAGAAATAATTGAAAGAAAAGTGCAACTAGAAATAAAAAACACTCTGTTGCGATTAGACAAAACAAAAGTGAACTGAAAAAAGAAAGAAATTAAAAGAAACTTCTTAAAAGACGTAAACATAAAGAAGAACTCAAATCTCTCATTTTCTGTATGTATCTTCATGGAAAATTTTACTCCTGAATAAATATTGTTTAACATCTTCAGGTGACAAAAGTGTACCTGATAGAAGCGTGTTGAAGCAAGATTGTTGCATGTTGCTGCAATTTAACAAAAAATGTAAAGAAACAGTAATGAAAATATAAACAACAATAGATGAAATACATAAAAGATGTATGAGTATAAAAAGAAAAAAAAAATAACAATAAAAACTGAAGAAATTAAAAGGTGTTATTAAAAAAAGAAGAGAAATGAAAATAAAACATCAACTCACATAGAGAATAAAATGAGAAATATATACACAATAAAAGACGACTTTAACACTTCCAACATTATTCATGTTAAAATTATTTTTACATAAATAAAAACATACCAAGGAAGGATATGATATTTAAAGTTAAGCATGCAATTATCAGTTAAACAGCATTCTTTTACGTAACATATATCAAAATTTTTATATGATTGGTTGTGAGTTACGTTAGTTACCCTCGGTTGTGGTTTTGCACACATATCATCCATATGTATCGTATTTTACACTGGTAAATTTATTTTCAATACTTCTTATAGGAACATTTTAGTTAAAAATACATACCTATACTTATATACACGACTTTGACCAAAACAGCACTTCGTGTGATAAACATACATACATACATATATGTGTATGTATGTAGCTTTTGTTTTGGACTTCTATCTATAACAAATATGACGTCTAGCTTTTCCATCGAAGGATGCTTATTGACTTTTTGAATGAATGTTAGATGAGACTACCAATCTAAAGCAAAACTGAAGAGTGATAATAAAGAATAGTTGAACCACTGGGATGACGTACTGATTCATTTAGGGAGTTGGTCCTTAAGTCATAAAACAATGACGCTGCTTATTCGGTTCGCGGCACTCCTTTTCTCATTTTCATGTGTGGTTTCGAAAGACATATTTTAAGCTTACGCCAGACAGCTCGCTGTTGGTTTGCTTATTTTCAAATTTGGTGTTAAGCTCTAATATCAATAATATATATTTGCAAAATAAAACTGCCAACGGAATCGACTCATTTTGTCAAATATATTGTTACGTTTTTACCTTTTTAAAAAAGTATATTTATGGGCTCGTAGATTGTAGCTAAAATAAAATAAATTTTGTGTTTGGTTTTTAATTATTATCCTTTATTAAACACAGATTTGTGTTCCACTGCTTGTAATCCTTTACATGCTATAAAAATTTTTATTCTTAATTACTCTGTCTGTTTACAACTTTGCAAACAACAACAATTACTCGACAGATCTTTCTTCCTAAAGATCTTCCAATCCGATTGTAGTTATAACTTAGGTTCGATCACAACCTTTTCAACCAGAGGTTATCCTCTATTTACTGACGTAGCTCCAACTAAACTAAACCTCGCTGAGTTAACTTTACTTATACTGACTCCTGTTCGCATCGATGTGCTTTTTATATGGCTGAGTAAACAATACATCGAAAGCTCTCGAACTTCTCGATATTTCTGGTAGATTTCATTTCTTTCTTTTATTTTTTTTAGTTCTTATGTTGCCATGCGAATGTAAACATCTATAGTACTTCTTTCAGCTCTTAGTAGTTGTTGTTGCTTGTTTGTTGTCTGTTATTCGTTTCCTTTGCTGCTTCATTATTGTTGTTGCCGTGTTATTTCTATTTACTTTATTGTTGCTAATGATTGTTGTTGTAGATTTGGTTATTTGTAAATAGCACGTATAGTTGTTCTTGCAGCTTTTGTTTATTTATTTTAACGATGTAATAAACGCAGGTATGCCCAACCTTATTTTTGTAACAATATGTATCTACGAAGAACGGTCGAGAAATATCTGCAAGACTGTGGCTGAAAGTAAATAAAAGAAAAACTAAGATGATGCGCATCAATGCGATAACACCACAAACTTTCCTTTTCCAATACAAACCGATAGAAGATGTAACATAATTTTCTATCTGAGATGCATAATTACCACAACAGGTGGCTAATCCCACGACATAAAGTGAAGACCCTGTGTGGCGTTTCTCGTTTCTATGGTAGCGAATCTTGGAATGCATCAAAAGACACCAAAATTATTTAAGTCTTTGCCAACAGCTGCCTTCGTAAAATCCTACATATATTTGGCCTGATAGAATTTTTAACGTTGATCTATGACACTTCACCCATCAAATCACAATTCAGGCTAAAATTTGTAGGCGTAAATGGTGTTGGATTGGGCACACAAACACGACACGGCTGGAATCCCCAAGGCCAAAGAACTTCAGGACTTCAGTTGGAATGAAATAAGGTGTAAGGCAGATGAAAGAGATAATTCGAACTACTAAACCATAAATTGGTTACCTAAATACGATGGGATTTTCAAAACGTAACACGTTTTATAGCAAACTAAAAGCCAAATTAAATTTCAAATTTTTCAGGCTTGCTAGCCATATATTATCCAAGCTTGCATCTTCTGTGAAAACCAAGCAATTGATATACGTTCAAATGGGTTGAAATAATCAGACAACAACTTTTAAAACATCTCGTTATCAGAAAATGTATTTCATACAATTAATGAATTTTCTGTTCTAAATTGATGCGGCAAGGAAAGTCAAGAAATATCATGAACATCATCTAAATTTGTTCATTTTGTGTGGTTTTCCACCAAAGGGTGAGATAGATAAGCGTTAATTTCACTATTTTATTATTTATTATTTTGAAGTTTGAATATTCTTTAATATAATATTTATTTTCCGTCTCTGCAATGACGAATTGATTGTTATTGTAAACTTTGAAATTTCTATTGTAAAATAAGTATTTTTTATTCTCACAACTTGCAGGAGATCTAAATAATGTAGTAAATATATTTTCAATTCTGAAATTCATAGTGTGAATGCCTTTAAGTTTAGATAAACTTTATACTCCGAATTTATAGGTGTTAAAAAATAATATGGACAGAAAAATATTCAATATTTTCGTGTTTTCTTTCTCTTACACAGATAAAACATTGAACGTACTATGTGTTTTAACTTAAAGATATTTACAAAGGGAGAGGCTAAAAACATCAATAAAATTTTCCGCTTGACGGAAGGGCTAATTATTTTCATATTCAATGCTTTTATCTATGATCATGAAACCTCGAAAGGATAACACAAAGGTAGAGTCATTGTTGTCCTATATTCATATCCAAGGTGTATGATTACTTAGTGCCTTATTAAGAAGCTGAGTGTATTCCAGATCATCAATTTGGATTTTAGAAACAAACACAGCACAATCAGGCAAACACATAGACTGGTGATTGCCATTAAATGGCTTTTGAGCAAAAAAAAAATATATATATATTGCTCCGCTCTATTTATTGACGCTTCACATGCACTCGATAAAGTATGCCATGAAGGCTTGATGCATAAACTGACACAAAATATTCCACCAAATGCCTGCAACCTATTACGAGAATATTTAACTGAACGTAAGTTTAAGGTTAAGGAAGGCGATTACTTAAGTGAATCTCAGACGATTGAGGCCAAAGTACCCCAAGTAAGTATTTGGTGTCTATCTGGTATATACATACCTCTGATATGCTAACATACAATCATACCCGTATCTGAACATTCGCTGATGATACAGCTATTTTAACCATCCATGAGGACTCACAAAAGGCAACTAAGTATTTACAAGATCATGTTCCACCTCTGAAGTAGAACCGATGGAGAATAAAGGTCACGTAACACTTACACCGCGTAGGCAGTCATGCCCATCTGTTCGAATAAAAAACAAAATCATCCTCCAGAATTCTCAGGTTAAATATTTGGGAATACATTCGGCCACCGGCTAACATGGAAAATTCATATAGATGCTAGGTTGACGCAAATGAAACTAAAGCCAAATACAAATGAAATGGCTTATTTATAGAAATTCGGTCGTACGTTTTGACTGCAAGCTTCTTCACTGCCACAGTTTCCAACATTCAAAGGCGACAAAATCAAATACTGCGACTGATAACAAATATTTCATGGCTTATAATAAATTAAAACCAGTGTTGCCGCTGTTTGTAGAATTCTATCAAAATTGGAAAAATTTTTCGTTTGGTAGGATAGTATACTAAATATAATTTTGGTGGATTTTTGCTGTAATCACTATGTTAATAAAATTTGTTAATCTCATCCAAGTTGTTTTCTACAAACGTAAAACAAACAAGCAAGTACCACGAGAATAAATTTAATAATAATAAGAGTGTATACTTTATTTCGCGCTCACAGTATATCATCATTAATAGGTTTCTTTTGATGGTTTTTTGAAGTTAGTAGATTTACTATATAACACTTTCAGTATATTTCGGAAGTCATTTTGAAAGAATCACAATTCTTTTCAGTGGTAACACTGATTAGAACATATTGTTACAAAAATAAAAATACAACACTGCATTGTGCGATTTTGGTATATTTTGTGTCACCCTATCAATCATCGACCATCTTTACGTTACATTTGATTTTAGGAAAAGAAAATAGAAGATGTTCGATATTTCCTGAACCTTCCAAGCTGTAGGCAATTAGGTATATAAATGGCTGCTTTACCTACACGTCAGTTAGTTATTGTTTGGCTGTCAATAAACAAAGTTGTGTTAAAACTGAAATAAAAGTGTTGTATAAACGAATATTAAGTGTTGTATTAAGACAAACAGTATAAAAGTTATAGTAAAATAAAATAATTGTAACAACAACAAACGTTGAGATTATTTTATTTTAATGCAATTTAAACGAACTTAACCGTTTTAAAAAGGTTAAAACGTAACAATATGGTATGTACATAAAGACCTGAATATGCCTATGGTTAGAGAGGAGAGCGCTAGGTACGCTGAGACGTATTTAAAAAAACTAGAGGTCCACCATAACCCACTAGTCTGTGCAACCTTAAATTTTAAGAGAATGAGAACGATGTCAAAGTAATTCCGTGAATCATTGATATTTCGTCCTTCACTGACCAGACTAAATTAGCATAGAATATAAAATGTAAACACAAATTGTTAGTTCACATCACAGTGAGGACCCAATTTATATAAAATTGAAAAAATAAAAAAGGTTGAAGAAATAATAAGTATAGTTTTTTGTTACCATGCATGCATTGAGATGAGTTTTTCTATATATTATAAAATTTCCTGAACTAATTCATTTGATTAAAATTGGTTTCTACAAGAAAAAAAAAATTATATTTCATACTGTTGATTTTATAACTTACTACGAGAATTTTAATTAAGTATTATATACACAGACATGCATATTTTTTTTTAATTTAGTTTTTTGTTTACCAAAAGAAACCTGTTTATCTACTTAATAGTTTGCAATTTTCAACATACAAAATATGTTATAAAATAAATACTATAACATATCAGAAACAAATATCCGAAAGCCATTTTCATATCAATGCTATTCGCTTATGAAACTGACATCCATCACATAGTTAGTTAAACGGTAATGGAATGCAATTGAAGTCTACACATTTAGTATATTTCTCACAAAGGTAATACTTGTCAATAGTGAATCCTAATAACGTATATACATATGTACATACAGTATTGTTCGAAATCTAAGCAAGTTCTCCTGTCAAAGCAATTAAAACCTCGTATATTACTAATGAATAGATTTATTCAAAATAAAACATTTAATTCTTATTATCTTATGTACCTAAATAATAACTACTACGTTATAATAATAAAACTTTAATTCCATTCTCTACCAAGTAATATAAAAATTATAACTATTGTTTTTTGTGATCTCCAAAACGATGTATTTGGCTTAGATTCTACAAGACTTGTTAGAATGATTACCACTCTAGTTTTAAGCCCTCCATCAGCTTATGCTTATTTTTACAGCGACAAGATCCAACTCTACGTTACAAAATTCAGAAAAGGTTATCAATATGATTCAAGTCTGGTAATTAGAATGGTCAATCCAAGACTTGAATATGATTAGCTGACAACCATTCTTTCCCCGATTTTGACAAGTGTTTTGCGTCGTTGCCGTGCTGGAAACCCGCCCAGTGGCATTTCCCTTTCGACATTTGGAAGCATATCGTTAGCTGAAATGTCCTTATAAACAAAACAGTCATTTTTTCTTTTTATTTCAACAAAGAGGCCAACTCAATTCGCTGAGGAGCAGGTCTAGATTATTACATTTCCGCCTCTATGCTTTATTGTGTCTTTAGAATATCACGAATCGTTTTCCCTTTGGTTTTCGAAGGTGGCATATTTCATCTGCCATTAGTAGGCTTATAATTTTATAGGGGTTGCCAACATGGGAATTGAGCATGTGATCGGAAAGCATAGGATTGAGGGTGAGACGAATGGTGAGTTCGCTGTTCATCCACATGGACATACATAAGGCAACTTGGGTAGCGCTCAACCCAATATTAAAATATTAGCAGTTACCCATTCATCATATATGTACGATATGTGTCAGTAAAAGATCGATCCACACTATGAATCCGTCCTGAGAATTTCAATTGTTAATTTTTCCCGTTCTCCCGTACATTTCTTTTTTAAATAAAAAGATCAATACAAAAAAAAAATATATATATATATTTGTTATTATTTTCATAGATCGGGACTCCAAGAAATTAAGAAATCATGCTTTCCAGGAAACGCAAAATCTCGGGGAAAAACTCTAATATACACTTCACCTCATGTCAGGAATAAACACGGTGCGGAAATTGGTAGCGACCGCTACCCTAATCTGGCGGAAATTAGGCTAAAAACCTCATCCAAAACTAGCAGAAAAGCTTTTGGCGGAGGAAAATTCCGAGTAAACACACTTCAGGGAAACACTACAAAATTACTCTTTTCTCAAACCATGTCCTCTAAATTTGGACAACGCCACAGAACAAATAGTACTGTATGTAATGCATGAGTAAACACAGAGCAGCCAATTTTGGAGGCAACTTTTTAAGTACATCATTTTGACACCTTGTAGAAATCAGGAAATTTTAAAGGGCAAAACTGGGGTAAGAAAATCGAAGCAATAGCATAGAGCTGCACAGCTGCACAGAGATGGCAACATTAAGTGGACAGATCAAACTACAAGCAAGGACAAAAATAAGGGAAAATTTTACGATAATATGAGAAACGAAGCAGAATCAGCAGCATCTAAGGGCAATATGCGCAGATTGTATATAATCACTAGAATGATATCTAGCGACAGCAACAATTGAGTTGTCCCCTTGAGGGACAGTAATGGTAACCTTGCCACTATGGAAGGGAAACTTTTAATGTCATATCGGACAATCAAGATATGCCCACAAGTAGGGCAACGAATGCTACCGTTCCCCAAAATATACATATATACTGGGCCCCCAACTAAATGGATTTGCATCGGCAATAAGTTAATTAAAAATGGTAAATCTTCTGGTGTCGGCAATAAGCCAGCGAAGTGCTCAAATACTGATATCGAATACACATCTTATATGTTACATCGTCTCTTTAGAGATATTTAGACTGCTGGGGAAATTCCCTCGGAATGGGGATGCCATACATACTTTTTTAAAGAGTACACGTACTCTTTTTTACAAAATATGAAAGAACACTCATATCTATATATATAGGACTATAAAATGCGCTGTAATAGGTTTTCTCTGAAATGCGCCAACCGATTTTATTTTGTAAGCCCTTAAACGAAAGGTGAAGTCATGAGGTTATTGGGGGTACATTGGTTCGCGAGTTATAACGTTCGAGTGAACCCCTTTGAATTGCATAAGTTTTACTTGAAAAAGGAAATTTGTTTAAACTTTTAAACTTTGTGTAAGTTAGAAAACATATTTTAAAAATGTATATAAAAAGACTATGTATGTGGAAAGTTTTCATTTAGTGTGTAGCATCACTATTGTTCAACTGGGCAGTGCCACGCCCATATAAAATTTGTATTTATATGTCTATATCTTTCAAATGGTAACAGTAAGAGTCTCTAAATTAGACCAAACAACGTCGTGGACAATGCACATAATCAGTCAATAACTATAAATACGAATTTTTGCTTACGCGAAGCACAACAATTAAAGCTTCGTTATCTATTCACATCAGCCAAAAAGCGGGAAAAGATTGGATAAACGAGTATTGCACAAAGCACGCCTGGTAAAAAATATCTGTATAGATTAATATGTATTAAACCTGGTATTGTGTTTAAAATTTTGTGCGAAATGCTGTCAAATTACATATAAAAATATTTCGTACGAAATAACTGTGAAATAATGTTGAGAAAGCAGTACTCTGTTCTTTTTATGAAAAGCATATGAAATGTATATGTCAATATTATTTTACAACTGCAACAAATTTCTAGCAACATATTTTTCAACTACGAAATAACATGAGGCTTACTTATTTCGTACGAAATTTTAAGCGGCAGTAGGGACATAAATACTGCTAAGACATAGAATACATATAGACTTTTATTGTATGGCTAATAAGAGCTGATCCAATGTTGTTTCGTACGAAAAAAGGATTGTTGCACAACATTTTCAACAAATTTGAACAGAGTACTAGGCTTAAGTTTGAAGACTGTATACTATACAACTAAAAAGCAGATTATACAGTGTGTTTCTGGAAGTAACTGTCTTAAATGTTTTGAATTGAACCGGAACGGGATAAAATGGGAAAAATAGTAAACAATTTTATAACTAAAATATTGGTTAAGAAAATAATTAGGTTAGGAGTAGGTAAACATGCTGGATTTTCGCTAGTAATAATTAATAATAATTTATACTAACGCCTATAAAATGTCGGCATTTTATGTACATTAATTTTTTTTCTTAGATTAAGTTAAAATTGTTTTCTTCACTAAATATTAAGATACTTTTCTTTAACTATACACACAGCTGAATTCATTTGTTAAATTAAACAAAATATTTCCTGTTGATTGAATAATAACATGGGATAAAATGTTGCCTGGTTCCTTCAAAATTTATTTTTTTAATTGATACGATCTTGTTTCTCCATTGTATTCGTAGTTGCCTAGTTAATTCAATATGTTTGTATCTATATTCAAAGCAATTGCCATTTCATCAGTTGACGACAACATGTTGATTGATGTAGTTTTTTATAGCAGAATAATTTATGCATGTGTTAAGCAAAAAATTAACATACATATCTAAATACATATATAGCTTGGCAAAGAAAAAGAACAAAAACACAAATGTTTATTCGTTGAATATAGATAGAGATATTTACACACAATTTATCATCACCCCTACGTACGCATTCTTACCACACCCACATACTTATATACATATGTATGTATTTATCATGAACTCTTATCATAAATTATTTTCATGGTTGCTAAACTTTGTGATGGAACAAAAAGTTACAAATTTATTTACAATCATAACATTGCGGTTTTGATTTGATAGCAAAAAGGAGCTAAATTGCTTATGTGTTGTGTTTGATTATAGCCATGGGCCGAATAAAACATCTTTGCCCCAAAAGGATACCCGCTTATTTAACGAGTCAGTCAACTGCTCACTGATGCAATTGAATAAAATATTATTGTGAAGTCTTGCGTTTAATTTTTAAGCTTATTGCTGAAATATTTAAGATGTTTAACTTGTCAGTAGCATTCCGCTATAATCCGTAAATCGATTATTGTGCCCTCAAACTAGTAAAAATTGAAGAAATTTAAATGGTTTGCTTGTATTGCCAAGCATTTGAATGTTGCGGTGATTCTAATGGATTACGTTGTGCAGGTAGAAGATTAAAATTACCACATATCGCTTGCCCATTTGGTTACTAAGAGCTATGCTGTTAGAGCTATGCAATGGAACCGTATAAGATATAGTCAGTATTATTGATCACAATGAATATAAGTTGGAAAATGGATGGAGGACTAAATAAAGCTGTTGTGCTGCTGTGGTATAATAGGTAAAAAACTCACCTTCCAATCCAGATGTCCTCAGTACTTCTATTGAAAAACTGCTCCAATGCAGAATATAGTCTAAAAAGAGAATCGGATGTAGATCACTGATTGAGAAACGTCCCAGTGTTCCTCCATGGAATATTTTATAGAAATTATTATATATGTGATAATTATAGCTTATCAAAAGTGAGAAAACAAATATTCAAATCACTTAAGCTGAATCGTTTTAAAAGGTTAAAACGTAATAATATGTTGACTTATGTAAAACTTTATAATGCACACATCAGCAGGTTTTGTGTGATGTCACTGTAGTAAGAAAAAAATATTTGCTCTATTCATAATATTGTGCATTTATACGAGAAATTTATAATTTTGTAAATATTTTCTATTAATTTTGGGCGGCTTTTTTACGATTTCAAACTTATTGCAAAATGGTAAACTAACAGTTGATCGTCAAAAAAAAAATAAAAAATATATAATATATAAAATATAAAATTAATATGTTTCTTGTGATTCTGTTTTAATGCATAAATTCTGATGGTAGACATCAAAAAGTCCAAAATATTCATTCTTTGCTTTTAAAGTTTGCTTTTTTCTGTTTTGCAGATTTAAGAAAGATTTGAAGATTTTAACCGATTTTACGATCTCACTAGCACTTAGAAAAGTGGGTATTTCTCTCGTGGTTTTTTAGAAATAAATAACTGCTGTAATGCTTAAGGAAAATTACAACAGTGTAAAAATGATACTGGAAAAATTAAAATACAGTGAACTTGCAGAAACGTGAACACTCAGTAACATGAACTACCCAAAAACATGAACATTTTTTTGTTTACATTGACTACTCTTAAGCGTGAACATAGGTTAAAGGCTCTAAAACCTGAACTTTTTTTTCGAGCTTAAACTAAATTTAATTTTGGCATTCTCCGCAGAATAATTTCGTAGCTTGTTTGTTGTCAACTACTTTTATTCCATAATAAGTAATTTTAATATGACTTACGCCCTACAGCTTTTTTATTACTTAATAGTGCTCCATCACATTCACCTAAAGCTGAATTAAGGACTAAAAATGGTTTAATTTGTGTCATGTTTTTGATACCTAATGTCACGTGGCTCATTCAACCAATGGACCAGAATGTGTTCAGAATAATAAAGCTTCATTACAGAAATACCTTACTAGCATTTATTGCAGCAAATGACTTAGATTTACTTGCATCTATTAAACAGATCACGCTAAAACAAGCCATTTGTCACTTAGAACGCGCATAGAGTCGCATACCTAATGCTTTGTTACATATGTAGATGTTGGAAAAATATTTTGCAATTAGCGTCAGTTCTAGACGATTGGCTATATTAAAAGAAAACTGGAATAGAGAAACCCGACAACTAGAAAAAATGCGGTTAAACTTCTTAAAATCTTGTTTCCTCAGGTTTTTAAAAAACATCAAACGTGCACTATAAGTTTATACAGTTTTATTTTAGGCTGACTGGAGAACTGAAACTGTCAAGGAATGGAACAACGACCTTCACTTCCACTTCCTTCCACTGAATGTGATGAATTCTAAGTAGAGGAAGAATCTAAAGACGATAAATGCGTTTTAGAAGAGCCAGGAACTAAAGTAAAGCCTAAGAAGGTTTTAGAAGCCCTTAATACAGCGTTGAAATTGAAGGTGGAGATATAGATCAAAATGATATCAGAGTATTAAGAAACCTTAAAGAAAAGGCCGCATTATATGCGTTGAAGCAAAAACAACGTTAACAAGAGATCACTCAGTTTTACGTTTAGCTCGTCCAGTAAATATCCATCCATTAAAATAATTTTTAATCATGTTATATAAAGGCCTTGAATGAAATAATTTTAACACACCTTTTTATCTTAAAAAATTATTTATTTTCTTCATACCAAAGAATGATTTTAATTGTTCTTGCTTCTTTTCAATAAAAAAAATTATAAATGTCGTAGTTTAAATTTAACTACTCTCTATTTTTGATAAATTCAATAATATAATTTAGAAATTAGTATCTTAGAAGCCCTCTTGCAAACTATAGTAGTCTTACGCGGAAAAAGTAGTATTTTAAAGCATCTGAAAGTATATGTAGGTGCACTTACATAAAGCAGAATTGAATGTTTCATAGCTGAAAAATAACGTACTTTATTTAAAATTAAAAAAGATATCAAAATATGTAATGGAAAAAGTGCAATCTAAAACGTGAACACCCTCGGTAAAAATTAGTTCACGTTTCTGCGAGTTCACTGTATATAGAATACAACTGGCCATTAATAGGAGATTTCAAGATAGTTGCTTTTTTGATGCGAATGGAGAGCTCATATAAATACAAAGTACGTACATGGTTTCATTGAGTCGAGTTTCAGATAGAAAAACATAACGTCAAATGAGAATCACTTGTTTACATGTAAACTGTGTACAAATAAACTACGGTTTTAAGTGTGGCATCGTAAATTGGAACAAGCGCATTTCTGTATATTTTGTTAGTGTATTTTAAAAATATACTAAACAGTTTTGTAAGTGCTATGATGCAGAATCATTTGCCCAATATGGTGAATAGAGCTGTTGTCTGTTGTGGTATTTCAATTAAAAACATTATTTCAATTTCAAAACATAACTGTATTTCAAGTTTATTGTAATTAGTCTAATTATTTATGCAAAATGTATTGCACTGTTTGTAATAAAAGAAACGAAGAAAAAGCTTCTCTAATATATTTCCACGGGATGATATACCTAACAGTACATGGAATCCGATACTTCATTTGTTTAAATACGCCGTTTTGATCAGCACTTTAAAATTATGTATTCGTGAATATCTTGAATTATAAGTAAATAAATAACGAAGAGCTAATACATGATGGTCCACCCCAACATATGGAAGGCTGATTATCTAAGCCAATGTAATTAATTCGGCCCTGGAAAAATAATCGCTGACTTAAAAGAAATGTTTCTGATTCAATAGGCATTTTAAAATACAGTGAAAACTCTACTTGCGGACACCTCCCGCAGGCGGACACCTCTATTAAGCGGACAATTTCTTCAGTCCCTTGGATTTCCAAGTCATTTTGGAACAAATTAGACTCTGCTAGACGGACACCTTTTTTCTGTAAAACCCCTTCTGTAGACGGACAAAATTTTCAAAAAAATATAATATGTTTGAAGAAAAGTTGTAGAAACAGATTAATGTTTACAAAAAATAAACCACAGCAACAACAAAAGACCGTATGATACTTTTTTTAATGTTATATATTTTAAAAAAACAGGACAAATATATTATAATAGAAAATTCCACCAAGAGTAAAAAGTTGAGCTATATTAACAATAATCTAAAAATCCCAATGTTTTTAAAATTGACATTTCGAGCTTAAAGTAAAACAATAAAGTCAACTTTGCAGTTTTCTGTTGAAATTAATTAATTTAACGATGTTATTGTTTCAAAAACAGCGTTTTTTTCACTAAATTAAAACAGGCAACATTGACAAACAAATAACATTATTGCTCTTTTTAGTGTCATACGGGCTTAAATCCCCTTTTTTAAACCATTGATAGTTTGTTGCATAGTTCTCTTTGATCTTTGTTAAGAGTGTTCCTTTCAAAGCAATTATTGATTAAGAAACGCATAACAATTTGTCGACAATTTATATCGTAATGGCCGGGCGAAATTCTCTTTCACTTAAAGAAAAAATTAAAATTATAAATGTGCAAGAACAAGAAAAACTTTCAGTGCGTGAAATTGCAAAAAGGTAATAAAATAAAACATTTTGAAAAGAGGTTCCTAATTGTGTAAGTTTTTAGATTTAACATTGGTAAAACCCAGTCTGCAAGCATTTTAAGAAATAAGGAAAGTCTGAAAACCAGTTGGCAATCTGGAGTTAATATTAATTTTAAAAAGAATTGCCTCTCTACAAGAGATGCAGAGCTTGACAAGATTTGTTTTGACCGGACCGATTGTTAGGGCAAAAGCAGAAGAAATAGCTGAAAAAATAGGTTATCATGGGTTTTCTGCATCAAATGGGTGGCTACAAAATGTCGCAAGCGGCATAACGTTGCTTTTAAGAACATATCAGAGAGGCGGCGGACGTTTCCTACGCAGATGTTACTCAATTTAGGACAACAATTACTTCAATACTTGCTCAATACAGGGCAGAAGATATTTACAATGCAGACGAGCATAATAAAATGCGGTCTTGCAATAGAAAAATAATTTTTATTTTTAGACAATGCAGGATCTCATCCTAGAGACTTACCACTTACAAATATTAATGTTATATTTTTGCCAGCAAATACAACTTCGGTTTGTCAACCCTTGGACCAAGGCATTATTCAAAATTTTAAAGTTCACTACAGAAGCTTGGTTTCAAATTACGTAGTCGCAAAAATGAGTTCGGCCAATTCATTTTCAGAGCTTTCAAAGAATATAAATGTGTTGGACGCAATATGTTTTATACAAACAGCCTAGAAAAAAATTGAACCTACCACAATAGCTAACTGTTTCCGCAAAGCCGGATTTATGGCTCAGAACCATATTGACAACGAATATAATCCAGAAGATGAAATGCCATTAGCAACTCTAAGAAATTTTCAAAGGATTTCAGAAACTAACGAAACTAGTTTTGAAGAATTTTTAAACATCGATAGCATTGTCTACACTGAAAATGACAGCTTTGAAATAAATATTGAAAATTAAGAAACTCCAGAAACATTATCAAGTGACTCAGAAGAGGATGTTGTAGGACAAGAAATCGATAAAATTAAATCGTTTGAAGAAGCTCTTATACAAATAGGGCGTTTAAAAACTTTCGCATTTGATGACTTTGCTGCATATGAAAAATTAAACAATTTGGAAAACCATTTTGAAGAAATGCACAAAAAATGGAGACAAGCGAACGTTAAGCAAGCTACAATTCGCCAGTCCTTTTTCCCAAGCGCATAATTTAAAAGTTAATTCATTTTTTTTTTTTTTTTTTTTTTTTTGAATGAAGCTCTCATATTTTTACCTTTTCTTTTTATTTTTTGTCTTAATATATGTACATATGCAGATGTGTATACTATGTGTATGCATCCTTAAACTTAAATGAATTTTGGAAATAAATAAAAATATGTATATACTACAGATACAATACGTTCAAATCTGTTTAATTAACAGATTAATATATATTAGAGTTATTTAATAGCAGTGAAAACTGACCATTTTGAATTAACTATCCCGTAGGCGGACACCTCTTGATAACGGACAAATCTGCTGTGACGGTCGGTGTCCGCCCACGGGAGCTTTCACTGTACATCCTATATCATTAATACAAGGCAAACTAAAAAATTCATTAAACAAACAAATATTACTACAGGATAATAAATTAAAGCATAAAATATAAAACAAGCTTTTGATAAACAAAATTAAAATGACATTAAATATAAATTGTATAATTTTTCCTCCATATTCATAAAATTTAAAATGAGTTTGAAATGCATTTCATTTCAATTTTTTTTATAAAATAGATTTTACATATTTTTTTATGAATATAGCTTGGTATTGTGTTCGAAATTTCGTACGAAATGCTGTCAAATTAGATATAAAAGAGAAGCTGGCAACTCTGGTCGCGATCGGAAGTGTTTACAAAAAGCTCTGTGAAATTTATTAAAATAAAATAAAAATTGATTTTTGGAAAAATAGATAGGATTATTGAAAACCAAGAATTGATAGATAAACTACCCGGGGAAATTGAAGTGTGGTTGGAGTGAAGTGATTATATATCAATATGGTTGACTGCAGTAAATGCAGAACAGCAATAAGGGGAGAAAGTGGAATCAGATGCAGCGGTTTGTGTGATAAAGTGTATCATCTCACCAAAAAATGCGCGGGAATAGATCAATACTCGGCAAAGATGATGGATGAGCACAACTTTATTAGATTTATGTGATTGATTTGATGTTGATTTGATGTTAAAAGAAGTGCAAGATGAGGTACATAAAAACAAACAACATTTAGTTGAATATAAACATGAATTTGAATCTTCACTTAAAATAAATGAAAATGAAATTAAACAATTACTTGAGGCTATAGAAAAACGTTACGAGGAAAGAATAAATAAAATGAAATCGTGTGAAAAAAATTTTGAAGAAATTAAAAAATTATTTGGAACTGTAAAAGAATTTGAAAACAAACAACAAACAGTTTGGCCAAACAATAGAAGAGAAAAATGAAAATATGTGCAAAGAAATAAAGAAAGTAATAAACGAAACATATAAACAAAGTACAACACCAACTTATGCAGATACAGTATAAAATAGAGGGTTGCCAATTAATAATAAGCAATTACCCCTAATTGTTCAACCCAAGGAAAAACAATCGGCTGATAAAACCAAAGAAGAGTTAAATAAAATAATTCCTGATAATTTAAAAATAACTAATGTAGAGAGTAGGAGCAGTGGAATAATTGTGATTCAAAGCGAAAACTGTGAAGATAGAGAAAAAATTAAAAGTGCAATCCAGGAAAAATTATCTAAACAATATGAGGTAAAAATTCCACATTCGACTGGACTAAATATAAAAATTATTGGTATGTCTTTTGACATTAATGAAAATGATATAATTGATAAATTAAGAAAACAAAATCCTAGATTAGCAAATGCTAACATTAAATTTATTGGAAAGTATGAAACAAAAAGAGGAAATAAAATTGTATTTAATATTAAATTGAGAGTTGATAATGAAGCTTACGGGAAAATTATGGAAGAACGAAAAGTAAATATCGGCTGGGAAAAATGCAGAGTGTATGATGGAACTGAAATAGTTCAATGTATGAAGTGCAGAGGATACAATCATATAGCCAAGTAATGTAAGAATCAGGAAATATGTCTGAAATGTCATGGTCAACATAAAACAGTTAATTGCGAAAGCCAGGAGAACATAATGAAATGTATTAATTGTTCAAAAGTTAACAGCAGGCTCAATATGGGTTTAGATGAAACCCACTTTACAAATGATAGAGAATGTCCAGTTTACCAAAATAAATTGAAAAATAAAATGAGAAATATAGGCTTGTCGATTTAACAATTAAAGGAAATAAGTGCAATATATACAAATGTACAAGGTCTTGTTAACAACTATAATCAAATTGAAATTATCGCAGCAACGGAAAATCCTGACTTTTTAATATTGTCTGAAACACATCTGACGAAAGATATAGATGAACAAGAAATTACACTACAAAGGAGATTTTAATATAGACGAAGAAAAACTCTTTATATAAGAATAGAATTAAAAGTACTCTCAACGACAACGGCTTAGACAAATAGTTAGCGAAAGCACACGTGTAACAAGAAATTCAAGTACAATAATTGACTACGTAATAACTAATAATTATAAGATAATTTGCAAAAATAGTAATAATAATAAAATTTCTGACCATGAATTTATGAATATAACATTTGAGATAATAACTGAAAACATTCAAAATGAGACAATAACTGTCAATATATTTAAATACGATGAAAATATATTTAATAATGTGTTAAATGATAATATAATATATGAGGATAGTAAAGAACTTAATGAAAATGTAAAATTGTTTGATGTCTGTTTAGAAAACACAATACAGTTATTTACTTTTAAAAAACAGTTGCACATAAATAACAAAGTTAATAAATGTTAGAACGAAGAACTACGAACATTGAAAAAAGAAAAAAAATAATAAAATATTTACAACCCAAATTTGAAAACTCAAGTCAAGCTTGGGCACAATATAAATTAATAAGAAACCGATACAAAGTACAAGTTGAAAATAATAAGAATAATTACATAAACAATGAAGTTAACAACGCAACTAACCAAAAGCAAATGTGGATACACATCGTAAACCTGGTACTTAATAAGAGACAAAAATTAACTAAATCGGTGATATTCGACCAGATAGAGTATAACGATAACTGTGATATAGTAAATAAGTTTAATACATTCTTTGTCGATAGTATTAGTAGTATAAGACAGTCAATTGAGAGTGTGCAATACATTAACCAAATAGGATATGTTGTGAATGATTTCTTTAAATTCCGAAAGATAAATAATATTCAATCTTGAGAACATTGTGAAATGTATGAAGAACAAATCTGACTATGAACATGTATCAAATAAAATAATTCTTGACAATTGGAATGCTATAGTAAATATTATGGTTAAAATAATAAACACATCCTTAGAGACGGGTATTTTTCCTGATAATTGGAAGAAGTCATCCATAACACCAATTGAAAAAGTGCCCAAAACAAAAAAATTCGAAGAATTTAGACCAATAAACACACTAAAAACTTGTGAAAAAATAATTGAAAAAGTGGTTAAAGAACAACTTGACAAATATATTGAAAATCATGACATATTATCCAAATACCAATCGGGATTTCGTAGAAAGCATTCATGTGAAACCACGGTAAACCATATCATAAGTGAATGGAAGGCCATAGGAAATGATAAGAGGATTATGGCAATATTTCTCGACTTCAAGAGAGCTTTTGAGACAATTGATAGAGATAATACTGAAGAAACTATATATGTATGGAATAAGAGGAATCGAACTAGATTGGTTCAAATCGTACCTGGAGAGAAGAAGGCAAACAACAAAATTAAATAACAGAATCGGATGAAATTATAAATAACTTCGGAGTACCAAAAAGTTCAATTTTGGGAGCATTGTTGTTCATAATATACATAAATGACATGCCAAATATTTTAGAAAAATGCAAAGATGTATTGTACGCGAATGACACATTGATATATACTTTGGCAAATAGTGATGAAGAATGTCGGAAGAATATTGAATCTGATATGCAAAAAATAGATAAATGGCTTAAAATGAATAAGCTTAAATTATAAAAATAAATGACACAGTAGTAGAAAAAGTCGAATATATAAAATACCTTGGTTTTATAATTGATAAAAAATTAAACTTCAATGAACACTTAGACTACTTATTCAAGAAAATTGGTAAGAAAATTAGTTTTTTAAAAAGAATAAGAGGAAAAATATCACAAACAACAGCGATAAATATATACAACACAATAATAAAACCCCACGTTGAATATGGTTCCACTATTTTATTTACATGCAGCAGCACAAATCAATTGGCAAGGATGCAAAAACTACAAAATAGAGCTATGAGAATAATACTAAATTAATGCTAATTAATCTAAAATGGATGAGCATAAAACATTTTATTTAACACCCTAAGGTTCATTAGAAAATTAAAACAAGCAGACGCTCCGAAATACTTTTGTGATCAACTACATTATATAAGAGACAGCCAGCCATATCGACTAAGAAATGCAAGTGATTTCCGGATTCAAAGAGTGAGGTCAACACAAATGCAGAAAACGATATTCAACAAGGGTCTACAGCTGTACAATTCATTACCAAGCAACATTAAGAATGAGACAAATGAAAATGTTTTTAGACGAAAATGTATTAATTTTGTAGTATTTAATAATAATTTGTGATGTATTTATTGTAAATATGTTGAAAATTTTAAGTATTTTTAATACTAATCAAAAATAATTGTGAAATAATGTTGGGAAAGCAGTTCTTTTAAGGAAAAACATGTGCAATATATATATCAACATAATGTTTCAACTGCAACAAATTTCTAGCAAATTTTTTTTTCAACTACAGCCTAGTTACTCTGTTTAAATTTGTGGAAAATGTTGTGCAAAATTCCTTTTTTCGTACGAAATAATTGCCATGCTACCAATGTAGTCATTTAACAATTTTTCAGTTTGTCGTTTTTATGCCCTGAAATATGCTACATGGTTCTACATTTGTAAACAAAAACCATATGTTTTCTCTAACAACGTAACAAATAATATTCATTAGGAATATAAATATTTTTACGAATATAGAAATTATGAATATTTTTAGAACAATACTTTTATTTATTTACTAACATAACTTCTATAAAAAACTAAAAAGGTTTAAAATTGTTCTGTGAGCAGTTTTGATTTTTTTTAAGATGACCTTACACCCAGAGCGGTACAATGTTTTCATTAGTAATATTTTTTTCCGTGGTTAAAAAGCACTACAACAACGATACGGTTCACATTTTCTGACCACAACATGGGATCAGCTCTTATTAGCCATATAATAAAAGACTATATGTACTCTATGTCTTGGCAGTATTTATGTCCCTACTGCTGCTTAAAATTTCGTACAAAATAAGTAAAGGTAGAATTAGCCGAACGTTCACGGAACGTAACGCAACGTATGTTCGTTTCTAGCATATGAAAACAATGCAAATGATTATCCAAAATAAATGTCACGTTGACGGAACGGAACAACCTGTATAGAATAGAATTGCTTAACGTTTTATGTGACATTTGTAAAGCAGTGATGGTCTGTTTGTATATTAAATGAAATGGGAGAATTTTTACCCTTTTTTTTGGCACTTTTTACACACAATTAAAAACAGCAATTTGATTGATTAAAGAATTTTTTTATAATTTAGATATAAAATATATTTTAGAAATTTTTTATCCGATTTAAAAAATATTACTATTTTTTATTATATAAAAGCTCCTACGTATATTGTAATGTGGAAAAGGAATAAACTAAAAAGTTAGCTATAATATACTTTCTTAGGTGATAGATAAGCAATTATATAATTCCTAAATCAAATTAAAAACATTTTTTTTGTTAAATTGGCCTATAGTGTACCAGGGAGAACAAATTATAAAGTTGCAATTATCTAATAAATAACTTTATATTCCATATAAGTTTTTTTTGGCAATAATTTTGTATATGATTGGTAATAATTTATATATGTAAATAAATACAAATATAATTATGTTATTTTTATATACTTAAATAAAAAATACTATATAAACCTATTTAGTACTTTTTTAATTTTGTATTAACTTAAGAACTCTCAACACTATTCTGAACAACTGACATTTTAAATTTATACAAAATAATAATTTTGATTTTTCTTTTCTTTTCGTTTTCTTTTGTTTTTAATAAAAAACTAGGTTTAAGAAACTGATATCAACAAATAATTTGTCCAAGTCCATTTTAAATTGCTTTAATTAATTCTTTTTATAACAATAACACGAAACATTATTTTTTATTTCGGTATGCAAAAAAATGTTTGTTTTGTTTTTATTTACATTATCTTTTGACATACGGCACGTTTTCAACGTTTGTTTAACTACACAAACATACGTATGTTACCGTACGTTCCGTTTTTAAGACATCAACGTTTGGCTAACCAGACCTTAAGTCTTATGTTATTTCGTAGTTGACAAAAATGTTGCTAGAAATTTGCTGCAGTTGGAAAATAATGTTGCCATATACATTTCACATGTTTTTCATAAAAAGAACAGAGTACTGCTTTCTCAACATTATTTCACAATTATTTCGTCCGAAATATTTTTATATGTAATTTGGCAGCATTTCGCACGAAATTTTGAATACAATACCAGGCTTACGAAATAACATGCCGCTCACTTATTTCTTACGAAATTTTAAGTAGCTGTAGGGACATTAATACTGTTACAATATAGAATACATATAGTCTTTTATTATATGGCTAACGAAAGCCAACCATTTTGTAGTTAGTCTGCAACGGAAATTCCAAATTATATCAGCATTCACCATGGAGTGGTCAGAAAATGTGAATCTACGTAGTCGTTTACAAAATTACTACAAAGATTTGGTTTTTAACCATTATGTGAGTGAAAAGGTACCTGCGTACTTAATTCATTTAAAAGGGGAATTGCTTCCAGAAGTTATTGGTCTAGACTTAGCTTCCTTGGGAGTGGCGCAACAAAGTAATTTTTACTATATACCTTTAACAGTGCGACATCGTAACAGGTCACCGAATAAATCCGTAGGATAAATAAGGCAAAAAGAAAATTTTGACAAAATTCGAATTTATTGTATAGTTGCCTTCGAGGGCGATATAACGAGTATAGCGATTTTCTAACTTTTCGATACCACTTTTATAGTACGATTCATTCTCGTCAAAATAGGCCTCAGTTTCAGCGATTACCTTATCATTGGACTTAAATTTATTTCCAGCAGGCACTCTTTAGAACTAAAAACATGTAAAAGCCGCTGGTTGCTAAATCTTGAGAATACGGTGGAAGCGTAAGCAAGTCGAAGCTTCATTACCATCATTTTTACTGATTTGGGACTCGATTTGTGAGCTCACGTGGCACCCACTTTGAACAGAACTTTCGCATACCCCAATCTTCGTGTAAAATGATAAATACTCTACCATCTGATATCTTTACAATGTCAGCTAGTTCATGCACCTTCAATTTCCGATCGTTCATATCCAGTTTGTAGATTTTTTTGATGTTTTCTGGAATAAGAGCCTCATTTGGGTGTCCACTGCGCTCTGCACCATATGTTCTGGTACGACCACGCTTAAATTCAACAAACCATCTCTCTACCATTTGACACGATGGAGCAGAGTTCGGATAATGTTTATCAAGGCATTGCTTGGTTTCCACTGTATTTTTTTCGTCAAAAAGCAATGCTTTATCAAAACTCAAATTTCACTTTTTTCAATTTTTTTTATAACAAAAGTTTCTTCAGACAAAATGCTATAACTCACGAATTAATAGTCAGATTGGTGTTAAATTTATATACGTACCATTTAAAAGTTAGTACTAAATAAAAATCATATGAACAAAATTCTAGTTACTTTGGTACAAAAAAAAAAAAAAAATATTTTGCAGTTTATACTCGTACATGTGAAAGTTATAATAAATAATCTCTTTGGTTTTTAGCACGAATAGTGATTTTGTAGAAAGATACTTACTGAAATCAATAAACTTTTATTGAAAAGAAAAGAAAACGGCTTTAGTTTATTCCGGAGAAAGCTCATAACTTATGGGTACCCGGGTATCCACGTCATCCTGTTAAAGGTGTTTTTTATAGCACTTACATAAGGGATAGTTATCAGTTAGCACAAAAGAAACACAACACAGTTAGAATTCAATTAGTTTGTTTTTAATTTTTTAGAATCGCAAAACTGACTTAATTCATCTAAAACTTCTTAACTCGTCTATAACTACTTACGCTATTTTTACAAAATTAAATTTCATAATATTTACTTTAAAAATGTTAACTGGCTGTAAATGCCCATAAAGTACCAAAAAATTTTCCGTCATTTAAGTAAAAAATTATTACAACTTTTCTTCGTTTGCATTACATAATAATATAAAAACTGCTAAAATAAAAAAGAAGTACAAAATACTGAAATAAAAATTATAATATTTAATTTAGAAAAAGTTGAAAGACAAACGTCCCTTAATCCTTTAATAGTCATGATGCAATTATCTAAATGTACACAGTTTTTCTCTAAATGCTGGGGGATTTTTAATTGAAATAAAAATAATTTTTTTCCTTAACCAAAAAACAAAAAAAAAAAAAACGGAAGAAGAATTAAAAAAATCTTTGTAGACCAATTATGTAAGAAATTTAGAAAAATTTCACAAAAAGTAACAGCAGCAAAAAAAGACCAAATCAAAATGAAGCAGTAAAATACACTCACTAGGCAGAAGCTACACCAGTAAGAGTAAAGTTTTTCTTTTAAAATAAAAGTCTCTTTCAACTCTTTAATATGCTGTACAATGTTGTATTCTACAATGCTACATAGCTGCTAAATGGCATGACCCAAAGTGACCCAAATATCATCTGAAAGAACCAAATCAGGGAGAACAACAATTCTATAATAAAAAGCAGACTAAGAAATATCTAAAAAAAAAGAAAAGCTAAGAAATGGTGACAAAAAACAAGAGAATAAAGCGCAGGAAAAACACATAAAATATATGAAAAATTCATGACACATAATGAGTGACAGCAGTGCGAACGTCAACTTAAGAGTTCATATTCACCGACAAAATACCGGAAAAACAGTTATTTAACGAAAAGGGTGCGTGGTATGATTATGTAAAATATAGTACATATATCACACTTGCATACATATACATACATACATACATACATATATATACTATATATGTATATGAGTATACTATACATATATATAAACTCATTTATACAAACTTGAATACATTTCTTAAAACTAACACATACATTCCCAGGTACGGAGAATAGCAGACATGCATTGCAGACAATAAGTGGAAAGAAAAATAGAATAGAAGTCCTATTCTAGTTAAGTTTATGTAAATTAAACTTAACTCTAAAAAGAAAAGGAAGACAGAATGCAGAAACCAAACTAATGCAAAAAAATATATATGACAGTGTGCACGGAGCGACGACATGACGGTAAGAAAAGTAGAAAATACCGCCCGTACAAACAATGAAAGTGAACAAACACACACTGATTTTCAAATACAGAACAGTGAGTGTAGAAAAACGGAAAGATGCTAATTAAGATGTAATAATACACATACACACTTATACATACTCATGCATAAATGGGAATTAATGAAATAATAAATAAATACAAATGCATGAAACCAAGTGTAGTATGTTACAAAAGTATTCTCTTTAAATTACATTATTTCATTTTGTTATCTTTTACCTTTTTAAAACGTTTGAGTTTTTTTAAATTAAGAAATAATATAAACTGTAGCGTATTTCTTATTATTATACAGTCGTTATTGTCCAGACTAATTTAAACTACACTCAAATATTCGGTTTTACATTATTTACTAAAAACTTATTACAGATTTTCCTTATAAAGCAACCATTCATTCATACTTTATAAAAGCAATCATATTCAGATCTTATGTATGTTAACGAAAAAAACATTGATTACCACCAATTCGATTTTCTGGTAATAATAAAATGCTGACGCATTTACAGACGGTCGCAACAGGTCAACAACACAATAGTGTTGCAAAATAATAACAGTGCGTGTCATTATGATTATCAAGCAATTTTCATTCTTTTATATTTTAATATTTTTAAGTTTCATTAAAATAAAAAACTAGAATTAAGTTCAGTTTTATTTTTGTATTAAACATGTAAAGTGCTTGTGAATAAATAAAACTTATTTTTTTAACCAAATAAATTAAAAAAAACTCTTAACTTATATTCGAAAATATAGTTTAAAATATAATATTTTACAAGAGAAATTAAAAATTATTAAATAAATAAATTAATTCTTAATAATTTAATGACTTAAAACTAACGTCATTTAACTATAAATTTCCCTACATTATATTATTAACCAGTATTAAACATTATTTATACATTGGTTTCTAAACTTAACTTAATATTGCACTTAAATGAACAACTCTGTTTAATCCATAAGAGAAGACTATTTATTACAACAACAATAAATTACAACAATAAGTGCATACCGTTTTAAAATTATGAGATGATACAAAGTTATAAAGGTCTGACTTGTAAGCAGGAAGCATGATTTCTCTGGAAGATTTTAAGCACTTTATTAATTCTGCGTAATGGTCTAACAAATAAAAGTTAATTAAATTAACCTGTGAAGTTCAATAACTGTTATTTAAAATTACAAATTTAGAGTAAAATATGATAATTTGGTGTAAAATTATTGAAATTCTACAAAAGCAGTGCAAAATATATTTAATTTTGAATATTTAAAGCCCAATATACAAATATTGGTAAGTTTTTGTATTGCAATGTGATTGAATACATCAGTTAATCTTTAACTTTTTATAGGGTTTTAACATATAGTATCATGTTTTCAGAAATTTAATAAATATTTTATTTCATTGAATGCTTTAATATATTTGAAATTTAAAGCTGTAAATCTAAGAAAATTCTCTATTTCAACAATATTTCATTTATGATGGCCACCGAAGTTATAAAATTAATCCATCACAATTTGAAAAATGTTACACCGTCAGTCAACATAAGTCCAATATATTATATTTAATCGGATAATAACATATAAATTTGATGCAAGCGACTAAAGGTGTATCAACTGTTCCATTTTCAACCGATTCAATTTTGCAGTACCATATATTAACTACAAGGGAAGAATGCACTATCGAAATGATTATCATCTGATTTATATTAAAAGAATAAGGGGAATTCTTGGAGAGATTATTTTAATTTTGCTAAACCAATTTCACGACTGTAAGGTATTTTGTTAAAAAAGAAAGAACATACAAGAAATGTAAAATTGTGACGTCATGGATATTATAATTAACTAAGTATAAAACAGAGAAGAAACGAAATAAATTTTACAACAACAACTAGCATAGAATGTAAAAAATTAACAAATGTGCTTAACATTTATTGTAATTATTACATACTTAACCATGTTATGTTTAATTTTAATGCTATTTTTATTTACATTTGTTCTACATTATTCAATTTCCGTTAATAACATTATTAGCATTATTTATAGTACTGGTATTTAAAAGAATTAAATCTTTAAACATCATAAATTATTAACAACTAAATTTGTATTTATATATATAATGAGATATTTTTGTTTTACATGTTAAAGTAATAAGCCTTGCTTCAAAATGATAAGGTCACCTTAATATTTGCTCAATTCATCCAAACCGTTTCGTATGTTCACTTTAAAAAAAAATTCTACGTTCAAATAAGTAAATAGTAAGCTTTTAGAGATGTTATATTTATTTATGTTTATTTAAATTTATGTAAATAAGTGCCAAATTCAATGCGTCAAAATTATAAGCTGAGTTATTCATTTATCCAAACTTTTATTTAAACTAAGCATTATTCAATTATTTTTAAGTTATGCAGTTCCCATTGTCTTAAAAATATGGGATGGCATCCCACTTATTAAACTGTCCAGAACGTTGGAGCGGATTTCGACTTTTAATTCATCTTTTGTCCGGTACTGTTTGTTGTCTGCATAAACATTACGCACATGCAGTCCCCATAAATTTTCCATGGGGTTTAAGTCGGGGGAACGTGCTGGCCAATGAAGTACTATAATATTGTGTTCCTCAAACCATTGTCCGGTCGATTTACTGACATGGATTGCTGCGTTATCTTCCTGAAAGGTGAAAGCTTTGTCAGCATTTTGGACCAAATAAAGCAGCAAACGTTCAGACAGAATGCCTTGGCACTCTAAACTATTCATTCGAGTGGAAGGAAAGTAGAGTTCCAGGGTACGATGTGACCTAAGCCAGTCCAAATTCCGTTTGGAAAAAAACAAGGGCTCCTTCCTTAAATTTCGCCAATAGCAATTGAAACCATCTGGTCCATTCAGATTAAATTTCTTCCCATTCAGATAAAATTATCTACAAATCCAAAAATATATCGAATATCTTATAACCTTTTAAAAAAATGTTTACCTGATGCTAATTAGTTGCCATGTTGGTTTTCGCAAGCCTCTTACGCTTAATCTTATGCTGCTTAGTCAGACAGGGAATTTTTTTTAATTTTGCTCGAATAAGGTTTGGCTGAGCGGTGATAACTCTTAGAATTATGCCTTTTAAAGCTTGTAATTTCAATTCCTCTTTTATTGTTATCGCATTTCCATGGAATTCGAGACCTTTCGTGAAATTAGCCGGGTTTCAAGGGCAGTCAGACCTTCGGACGATCCGTGTTTTTTAATTTTCCATAATTTGCTCTGTTTTAGAGAAAATTTTGCAAAACACCCAAACATCGTCCCAGTTTTTTCGCTATTCCACGCATACTCAATCCCTGCTCATGAAAAGGCACAATTTGTCCTTGTTCATAAGGTGACAAAGATTACCCGCAATCCATACTAGGCAAATATTATTTAAATTATAAATTATTACAAAAAACAAAAAAAAAAATGATAATTGTGATACCTTTTGATTAGATTAATTGCTTATTAATCACTGACCTTAACATTTTGACGCATTGAATTTTGCACTTATTTACATAAATTTTAATAAACATAATATAACGGTACATCTCTAAAAGCAAAACCGGCTTATTATTCACTTATTTGAATGTAGAATTTTTTTGAATAAGGTGGCCATACATAGCATTTTATAGTCTGGATGAATTGAGCAAATAAAGGGTCAGACAAATAAATTTTTTTTTGAAAATGCTATAAAAAACTACTGAATATTTTCTCAAATTTCGTTTTTCATTTGAAAGTACAATCTTTCCGGTTAATATTGGAAAATAATTTCATTCAAATGGCTGCCTCGGCTGGCCATGCAGTAGCCTACACGATCGGTCCAATTTTTAAGCACATTATCGATTGTGTGCAGCTGTATTTCACCGATGGCTTCACGAATATTGTCCTTTTAAGCGTCAATTGTCTGTGGCTTGTTGGCGTAACACTTATCTTTGACGGTACCCCACAAATAATAGTCCAACGGTGTCAAATCGCAGCTCCGAGGTGGCCAAACGATATCAGCTCTGCGGCTGATAATGCGATCTTCAAAAACAAGGCGCAAGACATCGAGTGTAGCTTCGGCTGTGTGGCACGTAACGCCGTCCTGTTAAGACCAATGTTGCTAATATCCTTCTCTTCAATTTTTGTGAACAAAAATTCGGTCAACATGGCCCGATAACGATCGCCACTGACTGTAACGGCCACTCCTTGCTCATTTTCGGCTTTTCAATATATGCGTGCGGATTTTCTGTGCCCCAAATGCGACAATTTTGCTTGTTTACATACACGCTAAGATCAAAATGAGCAACATTACCATGATTTTTAAAGTAATGTCGCAATATTTCCCAGCGTTGTTCAAGCGTATACACAACCATATTCGTTCAGCGGAAGGATAAAACTAATTATTTGTCAAATCAGACATGAGCTAAGTGTTACCATTCACGAAATAAGCACTAGTTGAAAAAAAAAACGTTAGATGGCGGACCCGATATAAAGATGACCTTATTATTTTGAAGTACACCTTATGTATATTATTTCTCAACTTTTGTTTACCAGTAAACTAATGGTTTGTTCTAAAGTTTTTTTTTTCAGTGACTTGAGCTCAACTCACCGATCTATGGAAGGAGAAGAGGAAAGAGAAAGCAGCATTATATGGATAAATTTTGAAAAGTAATAAACAAAAACGTAAGTGATAATATACATTAAATTTAACATGCATTCGGTTGACTTAAAAAAAAACTTGTTTGAATTTAAATTGAATTTTAAAAATAATTATATTAGAGGAATTTCACCTAAATGATATTTTTTATATATTTATATATATAATTACTTACTATATATTAAATTAATTAATAATTTACCTAAATTTGCCTAAAATTTATTTAAATTTGTGCTATAATCTTATAAAATTTTAAACATAAAGCTTAAGAAGGACTATATTTCTTAGTAGGAAATTATATATATATTTTTTTAAATAAATAAGGTTTTAATAATTGGGAATAGAGAAGAGTAGATTTTTAATTAAATGGAAATGTGGATAATATGTTTAATAATACGGATGGCTTTGGAGTTAATTGAAGTTTATTTATGGAGGATACTGAAACTAGATTTAATGAACACCGTAGTCTCTTGCGTGTACAAGGATGGGTTCTGTTTAAAGGATGTTTCTGGTGGCAACAATATCAGTCACTAACAGAATAACGTCTTAATATCCCGGTTTGTTAAATTTTTTTTATGGTTTTCATTAAGCCTTGGAATGAATAGTTGTTTTCTATGATGTAGCAGTTTATACCTTTGAGTTCAAGAACGCCTCCCAATCCGGCGAGCTTAGACCAAAATAGCTTTCCAAGCACCGAACCTACAGGTCCTAAGAAAATGTTTATTATCACAGCTTATTCAAGTGAAGAATAACGCTACAAACCTAATACGCAAATAACTTTCTTTAACGAGTTTTTAAGTTCCACACGACTTTACCTCTTTAACAGTTGTACATTACCATTAATTTCAAATATTTCAGCACTTTCTACAACCTATTCTAACATTCGGTTACTGTTAATTCAAACTTATGCTTTAAGTAACCTTCTGTCTCATGGTTGTAATCGATGTCAGTATTAAAATATATTGGCAATATTGATGTCAAAGGTACAACTTGGCATATTTAAAATCCTTACCTTTAGAAGACACAGCACCCTAGACCATTATGGATCCACTTCCTATCTCCCAACATTTTTAAAAGTCTGATCTGTTCTTGGATCATGAAAAAGCTTTTGTTTTATAGGGATATAAATGTTTTGCGAAGTGTCTTCTATTGCCCGTAATTTCTACAAATAGATATCTAGCTGTGTATTGATATCTATGGTGTAACGTATTTTTAATAATTTTGACTTTACCTACTGAGTAAAATATGGAGTATTTTAAACCATCGATTTACAATTTACAAAGATAAATACAAATTTATTCACATATGTTTTATTGATTAGTCAAATAATAAATAAAAAATATGAAAACAAATAATCTTATATAAAAATGAATATGTGTTTACAACCTGCAACCAGAACTAATTATCTTAAAATTTTTGCAAGGTCCTTCAATAGGCTATCTTATATGTTTGAACTTGGAATGGAATACAAAAAGGTTTATAAATGCTAACAGAGATAATAGTTAAAATAATAATTAAAATAGGAGTAGCGAAGCACGCTGGGTCTGAGCTTGAAATAATATAAAATTACAAATTTATTTGACAAAAGTTGCCATATCTTTCAAAATGAAAACACGTAGGCAAAAGTAATGTTGAAATTACCAAAGTTGTTTTAGCGAATAGATAAAGATAACTATCTGTAGAAATTGCGGGCATAATGGTAAGAAATATACAAAATACATATAACGATATCTAATAATCAAATACTTACAGGTGGACTTAGTCCAGAGATGATATGTCTTTTAGGATTCAATATTCAAAGTTTCTTTTTCGAGCTTATAACGCCTCCGCTCTCAATATAATAGAACATTTATTTGGACTACAGTTCTAAAAAAGTTTTGGACCAGAATCTCAAAAACTAATTTTAGAAGAATAAAGAAATATCATCGTATATAATATAGAAAATCCATATAAAAGTATTCTTAAAGTAAATATTTGAATTCATTAAAAGCGAAGGAGCCCTCAACTCATTTATAAATATCTTGAAAAATGTACTAAATTTTCTTTTTTTTTAATTAGTACATATTTTGAAAGTGAGGTCATATTTTTACGTTTTATTTCTTTTCTTACAGAAAAGAAATAGAAGAAATAAAAACAAATTCAAAAATGTTCTTATTTAAAAAAATCTAAATAAACATTGAATTTGTGTTTTTCAACGGGTAGTACACCAACAGTTGTATGCTTCTAATTTATATCTTTAATAAGCCAAAATAAGTATTTGCGTGTAATTCGTAAAATTCACAAATAGTATTCTGTCCTATTTAAGGGACACCTATGGGTAACATAGCACCTAGCACCTATGGGTAACATATTATTACTATTTTGGCAACCAAATAACTACATAAATATATACAGTGTGTCAAGAACGAGCTTACACTTTGAAAATAATTAAATACTTACAACTTTATCACCAATAAAATGGCTCTTTTTGCTTCCTAACACTAATTTTTTTGATTTTTTTTTGGATAATATACATACATATCTTCTAAAATCTTAAGTAAAAAATAAGGCAAATTTAGTTCAAAATACATACGAAATTTACCAAAAACAGATTTTGCTCACATTTAGTATTGTCAACTAACTCTTTACACAAAAATTAGAAAATTTGTTTACATTATATTTAGCCGATAATAAAAAAATTCTTCAGACTTTTAGTATTTAGTATGACCTTCCTTTGCACTTATTACACGTTGTTGTAGCTTTTTCAACCAATTATCCAAATTTTTTAGGTCATAATCTGCCGGTGTTTTCTGTAACTCTTATATTATTGTAATTTAAATGCTGTAATGCTCTTTGGATGGCGTTTAACCACTTTTTTTGTGCAAAATACCCACACATTTTTAATAAGGTTCAAGTTGGAGGTTCCTGCAGAAGTTTCTATAACTTTTTCGCAGTTATAATGAAGCCACATTCACACTACACGCAAACTATTCTGATAAAATTTAAATTGTAGCTTGTTGTGCTTACTGCTGCTTATCAAAGGTGTCTTTAAAACGTCTTAGTATTGCTGTGCATCCATTGTTGATTCTACAAAAGCAAAGTCTTCTACGCTTTCCCTTGAAATTTTTTTAAATTTAACATTTGGAATGATTATGTTTGTTTCTAGCGATGTTGAGGGTTGTAATACTAAACCATTATGGTTTCAGCACAAAATATAACGTTATCCCATCAGTCAGACGGACGTTAAATGTTCATAATGCAACGAGAAAACGCTTTTCTATGTTCGCTGCAAATAATAATGATTTTTTATGCGCTGCTCTTGATTATTGTTTATATTTTAAAACTGCCTACCGTACCCTTTAATGACAATCCACAATACAACACTTCTCTTCAAGCTCTTTCACAAGTGTTCCTATGGAAATTTGCGGGCTTTGTGAGATTGATGTAATAATAATACGCTATGCATGTGTACTTCTTATGGTCTTATGTCCAATTCTCTTCTTTAACTTCAATCTTCCGCATATTTCAGCTCGATTTTGTACATTGCAAATTATTTTTCTTGTCACTGAAAGCATTTCTGATAACTCGGTTTTACCCTTTTACAAATGATCATTATAGTAAATCAACTGAATAACGTTGTAAGATAATCTTTGAAATTGGATAATATTGAACTAAATGATATTTACATTACAAAAAATTATCACCAACTTTATTACAAAATTTCAGAAAACAATAACAAAAACCAAACATAACGGCAAAACACATTTTACCTTCAAATAAATGCTAAACTACGTAAAAAATAATGGGCGTGTAAAGCGTTATTTTACACTAAAAAAATTTAATATTTGTTTTTGTTGTATTTTTCCCTTTATTTTTGGTCTAATCCTTTGAAGGTACTTAATAAATTATCTGCAACAACAAAATATGTATGTAGTAAAAAAAGTTTATTATATATGTGCAAACTCATTCTTGATATACTGTATGTACTTGTGCAAATTTTGAACAATTTCTATAATATTATATAGGATGGATATTTTTTGATCCACTGAAAAATAAAAACATTTTTGATTTAACGAAATTAAATGCAACAAAAAGTTGCGTTTATTACAAATTAACCATAAAAAATAGAAGAAAGTAAAAGTAGATTTTTTTGTGTATGGAAAATCTAGTAGAAATCAACTAGATTTTTATCCTAACAAGATAAGTAATAGAACTCGTTGTAGAGTAAATGCCTTAATATTCCAAAATTGATTTGATGATGGATAATATATACGGAATTGTTCGCTCAAAATGTTATAAATATAAATAATAATAAAACTCAAGACCAGTTTACACCATAATACTGTGTATTATGACATGTGAAAAATACGTATAGAAATTTGACAGTCGTATAACTTTCACCATTTCTAGAAATTGCCCTAAGCAATTTGATTTACCATTTAATCAGAGTTTGATATGCATTAAAGCATAAGAAGAAAAATCGCGAATGGAAAATTGAAATTTTATTTACATAATCTTACTTTTTCTTTCTTTTAGTAAATAATTGTGAAATTAAAAATAAACTGGAAATTTCAAGTACATCTTTCAAATTTTTCGTAAATTACACATACAATAGCGCACAGTCGTATAAATGCTCTCTTCATTTTAATTTTGCGTCCTTCTCTCTTTTATAAATGCATTATTTAAAACAAGTTCCAACTGAATATTGTTCGTAAAAGTAACGGTAACTTGTACTAAGTGCAAAAAGTGGTTTTCGTTGTTGTTGTTTTCTGTAAATTAGTGCCGTTTCAAAATACGAAAAAAAATTGGCACATATTCTATTAAACAAACTGGCTAAATTTCAAATAGGAACACAACAGTTATTTAATTTTCAAAAATTATTTGGTCCAAAATTTTTCTTTATTACTGCGAAATTACAATTTGACAACATCTTCATCAATTTTTCCGGCAACTGATGACCCAATTGATTGATCAACTAGAGCTCTAACACGGTTTTGTAAAGCTATCTTTGGGCTTTTTGTCCTTAGATTTGAAGCGACATACAGATCGAAAGATTCTGACTGGATTCAAATTGAGATCACATGCAAGCCATTCCATAAGTGAGATGTTGTGCAAAAATTAAACTTCACGAAGTTTGTTGAATCAAATTTAAAAACTTGTAGTATTACAGTCCTCAAGATATTCATTCAGACCAAATTCAGAATTTTCATTGTTTACGGTTCTAGTGATATAAAAAACCAATAGGAGTAGGAGGTACATTTGTCCAATTCTGCCAATTTTTTAACTGATTATTTGTATTTACTACAAAGGCATTTATATATGTGTTCTTTTTTAAATCTGTATACAGCCGAACCAATTATCTGGAAATTTTTACAGTGTCTTTCCGAACAAAACTATAGGAAATTTATAACGTTTGAACTTGAACAGGAAATGGGGGAAAATGATAATTAAAATAATAATTAAGATGGTAGCGAAGCACGCCGGATTTTAGGTAGTAATACTACCCTAACCATTTAATATTCCAATCCTGTTATAATTTGATTATGTTAGATTGACAAAACCACAGAACAAGACAAGACAATTTAATTGTATTTAAAGAAAAACAAAAAAGATAAGCTATTAAAACATATTAATGCTAAAAAAAGGGAAAAGAGTAAAGGTACCTTTTAATAAAAATAATAATTGTGACCATTAAAGGTTCGTACTGCATATATAGTGTGACATTTTCTTTAGACCGCATGTATTTTTTAATTTATAGAGTTTATTAACATTTGGCACTCATTGGGCACAATGGAATTCTATCTCTCTTGTATTTTATGCTAGAATAGGAGTAGTGTTTTTTGGAGCTTCTTTCTTAGCCGCCGCTTAATTATTGTCCATAAAGTTTCAATCGGATTAATATCGTGACTGGACGAGAGCCAATCTGGAACACTTGCATTATTTTTATTACTAGTTTTTGTTAATTTCGTCGTACAAATAACTTTCATATCTGGATTTATCACTAGAAATTATTGAATCTCATTGTTGTTGAATCGATTCCTGTCGATCTTTCGCCCATAATAATCTTTTTCATTTTTGAACTTGTGTAAGGAATGTTTTTCTTTTACGTAGGACAGAACGGATTTCTAAAATATGCACTTTTTTCCTTATACTAACTACCAAGTAAAAATTGTTATTTAGATTTTTCACAGAATTTCTGGTAGTTCCTCATCTTTTTGGATCACCATTAGCCAACGACCATTCATTTGTTAATTTTCTTCCTCTATTTTCCTTTATTATATTCTCTAAAGCGTGCAAGTTGCAGAGAGTAACCTCAGAAATTCGTCGACCTTAAGGATAATGGATTTATTTTTGCACTTTTTGATCATAATCTCCCGGATTACTTTAAAAGATGCTTTACCTCTCGCCATTTCATTAAATTTTAATATTTTTGTTTGCACAATGAATACTCGTGTCGAAGGACTGTGAAAAGCTTATCAGAAAGTACTTTATTACAAACTTAATGAAACTTTTTTAAGGGTACGAAACTTATTTGGTCATTTCTAAAATCCAATTTTTTGGGATTTTTTCTTAAAGCACGGGTGTATGGGTATGTAATGGAAATTAATATAAATGTTAATTTTAGTAATAACTTTAATAGTCGTTATAATACGTCACAAACAAGATTGAATTTGGATAAAATTGCAATTTAATACTTGTTCATAAATTTTTGAAAATAATATACTAGAAATATAACAACGGTAAAACCTTTAATGGTTAGGGTAGTATATGAATTTTATATATCAATCATGTGTTGATAGATCTTGGCAAAAAGTAATCTCTCTGTATGTCTAGAAAGAAGTATTGGGTGTATAAATTTCAAAAATTTCAACTGGGCGATGCCACGCCTACACATGAAAATATATATTTGTCAAATTTTTCAAAATCGTATCGGTAAGAATTTCTAAATTTGGTCGAAAAAGTTTCATAGTCAATACAAATCATTAACCAAAAAGTGGGTATTGTAACTCTCAGACAAACTAAATATTAATTTTTGCAAATCTTGCGAACGATTAAAGCTAATGCTTCTGAATCTGGTCTGAATGACTTCATAGTCATACAATCATCAGTAGACTTGCGCTTATAAAGTTGCCAACTCTTAAAAGCCGTAGAACAATATTAAATGCAACGCTTGTCTTAAGCTTGATAAAAGGAAATGTATGTTCTGATTTCTTAATTAATAATGTATCTTTTAATGTTCCGTTTCGTCCTACACGTCGTTTTTTCTTCTCTCAATTAATATATTTAGAACAAATTATGCCAATTCTGATCCGCTAACGAGTATTTGTACTAAATTTAATAAACTTTATTCTCATATTGACTTTTTTCATAATGTTAATACCATAAAATGTAATTTAATTTCTTATTTAAATAATTGATACTGTACTTTTCTAGTCTGTAAGATTATTATATCTATAGACTCAAATAAATAAATAAATAAATAAAAAAACGTGGGCGGAATCAGATAAATAGGCATGGTACCTCCCAAGCAAATTTATCATCATCGGAAAAAAAATGGGCGAAATTGGATGAAGGCATGGCATTTTCCATTCATATTATATATGTAATTTTTTGTACGTGCATAAAGAACAACAGTTAAAGCTTAGCTATCTATCATCATTAGTCAAAGGACAGGAAAGATTGTATAAACGGGTATCGAACAAAGTATAACGGGTAAAAACTATCCATATAAATTTACTATATAAAAATTAATGTGTGTATATTTGAGGATTGTATACAGCTAAACAGCTGATTCTACAGTGTCTTTCTGGAAGGAAATATAGGCTATCTTAAATGCATGGACTTGAACTAGAAGGGAATACAATGGGGAAAATTGGAAAAATTATAGCTATGATAGTAGCTTAGATAATAACTAATATAGTGGTATCGAAGCACGCCGGGTTTTAACTAGTATTTAATAAATTGAAATGTTTTAGCGCCAAATAAATTCTTAAATTAATTCAAACAAGAATTTTTTCGTTTCTTCAAACTAATTTTCTTTTTACAGGAATTTTTTGGGAACGTATCTACCGTGTAAAAAGGGTAAGAAGGCGGTGTTATGATCTTGTACGCGGTCTTGAAAACAAATCATGGAATTTTTTAATTGATTTGCCTTTAGAACTATGAATATACCTGAATCTCTTTACACTCGTGTTGCCTGAATATTTTCATAAAAATATAGAGTTGATTGTTACACGTTTGCCCAAGTTTTTATTGCTAAACACTATGTGACGTCTTTTACAAACGATAACATTTATAAAAAACCAATACTCTTGTTATAAAAAACCCAAATTCCAAGAAAGTCCAATAATTTTTTATTTTCAAAAATATTTATTTTACAGCGTTGTAATGAGTGTGTCTATTCTAAAAGTTATGACGTCTGGAAGTCCTCAAGAGGTACAGTAACAGGATGTGTAAAAAAATAAACATGATAAGAATAATTAGGTTGTTGGAATATTCAAATGAAAATAAAATTTGAACTTTTTTCTACTTTGAAAAGATTTATTTTACAAACTGTATACATATGTATATGGATTTCAAAAATCTAAAAATTTATTTCTTTAATTTTAATTGTCTGCGTGCATGTTCAATACAAGTGCGTATGTAGCCCGTTCATACACATCTATATAAGAATAAGACTGAGTTGAATGTGAATATAACTGTAAATATCAACTTACTCGTATATAATAATCAAATTAAGAAAATGACAAGGAAAAGAATGTAATGAATCCATCACAAATACTTATACACGGAAACGACGACACAATCAAATATTCAAACATATATACATACATTTATACAAACCAAGAATTTTAACAACAAAAACAAATACATATCCATATACAAACATACTTAGACTTTTTCAGAGCTTTTGTTTCCTTCAAAAAAGATTTCCTGTCGAAATTATTTTATTTACAGCCTACGCCATTTGATTTTATAATTTAAGAGCACAAGGGGTATATTTGATTAAGTACGTAATTTTATGTTGTCACCAAAGGTTACGAAATAAATTATGGTAACAAAGGAAGTGAATAAATTGGAAAATATATTCGATTAGCCACTATCCGATTAATATATATATTGTCGAATAAATATTTGAAAATTTTTGATTACAAGTACAAAATTGAAGTAAACGAGCAAAACTAATCTAATTGATTGAATTATTTGCAATATCTAATGTGCATATTCAATAGTTTTTAAAGTTTTAAAACATTTTCTTTATATAAAAGAAAAGCACCGCAGGTTTTTTCGAACAAATAATATGAAAAAAATATAAAATTATGTAATGTTTTCAATAATTAAATAACACTAGTTTACAAGGTTTTTGTTTAGAGCGTAAAACATGAATGAGGCTACTCATTTAAACTGTCGAACTATTGAAAAATAAGTGAAAATTTATGATTAGTTTATACATAAAAACTGAATATTAAGAGTTTTAGCTTTTTTTATATAAACTTTTATTTGTTTCTCTTATGACACTCTATAAATAGTCGTTCACCACGCTAGTCACTCATGTTTCCACATAATTACACCCATCCTTCAAAATTATTCATTAAATCAGCAAAATTTAAAATTTTTATATTTCGTAAAAATTCTGGAACAACAAGTACTAAAAAGATCGAAACAGTCCGTTTATCGCCGAATTAGGGACTTCCAAATTTTAAATCTTTCAAAATTTTCTTATTTTGACAACCCACAAATATTCTTTGGCTTAGTAAGATTTCGATACTGAAACACAGTTTTGTCTTCTCTAAAGTCTGCACAAAAAACGCATCTATCATAAAATTGTGACGTGTACGTGGATAAACAAAAAGGAGTAATTAACCACCATTGGTAGACCTGTTCAAAATATCATATATGCAGTGATGCCAAGTGTAGGGATTTTTTGTCAAAAATTTAACATGTAGGGAAGAAGGGAAAGATTTCAAATTTTTTTCGAATTGTAGGGATTTGTTGACACCTACAAGTGCCATAAAATATACACATACTTATGATGTGGGTATAAGTATTATTTTAAGTGCATCTTATTTCGTAAATCTGGTAATACTTCTATTATAGTAATAATATTTCTACAATATATGGCATCTTTAATAAAAATGGCAAATAAACATAATTATATAGTTTTGCGCGGCTTAAACGCATTGGGCGAATATTTTTATAATTTATGTACGTACACCATTTTTGAGTGTCGTTTTTGAGTTGACTTCATAACCATCACAAAAAAAATCTTTCAAAGATCAAAACAAAAACAATGGATTAATTTTTTGAAAAACAAATCCCGGAAAGAAATAATGATCTGGCTAATTTTGAAATTCGTTTAAGTGTGTTTTTTGCCGAACATAATTTAGCTGTTCAAATTATTGACCACTTAATACGACTACTAAAAGTAACTGTGCATGATTCATCCATTATTTAAAAGTGCCAATTGGGACGAACGAAATGTTCGAAAATTATCCATAACGTTTTAGCCAGAGAAATAAAGGAAAATCTAATCGCAAAGTTAAAGATATACAAATTTTCTGTTCTGCTAGATGAAAGTACTGATGTGTCTTGAAGAAAACGACAGGACATGTGCATCCTTGTAAGGTATTATGACGAGCAGCTTGAAAAAACTTTTGTGCAGCTGTTAGAGTTAATTCCCGTGGGATCTGACAGCACTGCGGAAGCTCTTTACAATCTTTTTAAAAAATGCATTTTATCATACAATATTCCTTTTGATAATATTATTGGATTATGTTGTGATGGCGCTAACGTTATGGTCGGACAAAATAATTCATTCGCGTCTAGACTTTTGATAGATAATTCTGACGTTATAACCATCAAATGTATATGTCACTCTGCTTCTATCATAGCAAATAAATCTTGCCTAATGTTACCAAGGGCCCCAGAAGATTTAATTAGACAAATTGGAACATACATTTCCGGAAGTTCAAAGAGATGTTCTCATTTGGAGGAGTTCCAAGAAATGATGAACGAAGAGAAAAGAAAAATATTAAGACCATCAACGACAAGGCGGCTATCTCATCAAAAATGTATTAAAAGAATATTGGTTAATTGGCAGGTTCCAACAGAATATTTTAAATTTGCAACAACTCAGGACAAATTGAAATCCGCAGAAGTTACATTGGCTGAACTTACTAACGAATGTAATAAGGCTTACTTATTGTTTTTAAAATATGTGCTGAATTATTTCAACTCTTTAAATGCACTTTTTCAATCAAAGAAAATATTGGTCCATTCTTTACACTCAGAATCAAGAAAATTTTTTTAAACTTGGTCAAAATTTCATAAAAAAAATACCTAAAGATTGATTGTGAGGTAGGGTCACTCCATATTTTATTGCCAATAGATGACCTTTATATCGGCAGTGAATGTGAAGAATTGCTGAAAACGTTTCCAAAGCCCAGCGTTCATCAGATAAAACAACATTGTTTACAATTCTATATAACTGCACTTGAAGAAACGAAAAAAAGATTGCCACTAAGTGATAAATCAATTTTTGAAGAAATGGAGTTCTTAAATCCCGAAAAGACCATTGCAAATGATAATAAAAGTGTCTATAGATTTAAACTATTATGCGACAAGATAAAATTGACTTAAATTTATTAACACAAGAATGGATAACTTTGGAATATAATTTTTCTGAACATGAAAAGAAGATGTTGTCTAAATTAGATGTAGAAGCATTTTTGTCTAATTTTTCCAAATTTTGTAAAAATAATTAAAATTTTACTAAGTTTGCCACATGCTAATGCTGACGCCGAAAGGATCTTTTCAGTAGTTACAGACGTACGTACAAGAAAAGAAACAAACTAAGCTATGATATATTATTTACAGTGCAATTTAATTAATTGTGTATTTTTTAAGGCATAGCTTCTCATGTAAAGAAAATGAATTATACAGAATTGTATAAGTAGTCATTTTAAAAACTGAGATTTAAAAAATTTTATAACAATTAACTTTTTTAAGAATACTTTTTATTTTTTATGTTACTATTAGTTCTTGCATTAGATTTCGTTATTTTTATTTGTCTGTTTTTTGTTACTTTTGTATATTTTAAAATTAAACCTGAATTTTGTGACCTGATTTATAAATAAACCAATTAAAAATAGAATCACTACTACCATTAATATAAAGAATTTGTGTAGGGAAAAAAATGCGTAGGGATTTCTAAAAAAAATCTCCTGGCATCACTGCATATATGTATGTTTCATTTAGTGAACAAAAAAAATTATTTTTGTAAACGTGTATGATTAATTTTTGATGAAACTAAGGTAAGTAAATTTCAATCAGCTTAGTTAAATACTTATACTAAATGGTCTTCAACTCTGTAACAGTAAATAAGAGTACTATATTTGTATGATGAAAATATTTGTATGATGAAAATATTTATTAAGCTTAGCCCCTCCGTGTTTCGCTTACCTTATATTAATTATTATTTTAGCTACTACTTTAGTTATAATATTTTATCCTTTTTCCCCAATCTATTCCCTTGCGGTTGAAATCCTAACATTTAAAATAGCCTGTACTATAGTTCCTTCTAGAAACATACTGTAGAATCTGCTGTTAACTGCATACAGATAAACATATATTAATATTTGTATATTATATAGGGCCCGGTAGGTTTTCAACTAGTGCTTATTTCGTGAATGGTAACACTTAGCTCATTTCTGATTTGACAGATAATTAGTTTTCTCATTCCGCTGAACGAATATGGTTGTGTATACGGTTGAACAACGCTGGGAATCTGGGCCTGCGAACGATTTACAGAAGATGCCGGTTTTCTAAAAAAAAATCATCTTTTCAGATGAAGCTCATTTTGATCTTGGCGGGTATGTAAACAAGCAAAATTGTCACATTTGGGGCACAGAAAATCGCACGCATACATTGAAAAGCCGATACACCCAAGACGAGTCACTGTTTGGTGCGGATTTTGGTCCAGAGGTATAATTGCGCCATTTTTCTTCGAAAATAAGCAAGGAGTGGCCGTTACAGTCAGTGGCGATCGTTATCGGGCCATGTTGAACGAATTTTTGTTCACAAAAGTTGAAGAGGAGGATATTAGCAACATTTGGTTTCAACAGGACGGCGCTACGTGCCACACAGCCGAGGCTACACTCGATGTTTTGCGCCCTGTTTTTGAAGATCGCATTATCAGCCGCAGAGCTGATGTCGTTTGGCCTCCTCGGAGCTGCGATTTGACGCCGTTGGACTATTATTTGTGAAGTGCCGTCAAAGATAAGTGTTACACCAACAAGCCAGAGACAACTGACGCTTTAAAGGACAATATTCGTGAAGCCATTAGTGAAATACAGCTGCACACAATCGATAATGTGCTTAAAAATTGGACCGATCGTGTAGGCTATTGCATTGCCAGCCGAGGCAGCCATTCGAATGAAATTATTTTCCATTATTAACCGGAAGGATTGTACTTTCCAATACAAAAAGAAATTTGAGAAAATATTGAGTAGTTTTTTTATAGCATTTTCAAAAAAAAAATTTATATGGCGGACCCTTTATGTAACCGTTTATCTACATCTTCCCGATTTTTGTCTGATATGGATAGATAACGAGGCTTTAAATGTTGTTTTACACATATAAAAAGCCATATTCAGTATGAATGGACAGTATGAATTTTTAACTGATGATTTGCATTAACTATGAAGTCATTCAGACCAAATTCAGAAACTCTATCTTTAACCGTTTGCAGAATAGACAAAAAATAATATGTACTTTGTATGGGAGGTAAAATGCCCACTTATTCGATTTTCCGCATTTCTCTACTGATGATTTGTATTGACAAATGAGCCTTTTGGACTAAATTTTGCAACGTTTACAATTTTAAAGGGATAGATAAATAAATATATACTTTATTTGGGCATGGTACCGCAAAGTTGGTAAACATTTTAAGAAATGCAAAGAAAATTCAAGATCTGGATTGGACTCTAAAATTATAGCTTTTATTATTTTCTTGGACTGCAGTAAGGCCTTTGACAAAGTAAATCATATGATTCATAACTAGGCACCGGAATTTATTTGATATTTCTGAAATTGCATGTAATATCTTGTCTTCCTATCTTTCACTTAGATCTCAAGTTGTTCAACGTAATGATGCTAGATCTAATCCATTTTATACTATCAGGGGAGTTCCTCAAAGCTCTTTACTTGGTCAACTTTTATTTTGTCTCTCTATTAATGATTTGCCTGATATTCTATCGAACTGTGAGTTCACTTGTATGTTAAGGATGTGCAGCTGTACCAGCGCACAATCATTGATACACAATCATTTATACTACATTACGAATGATTTGGATATAATCAGCAAATGGGTAATCGCTAATGGACTATGTATTAATTCATCTTAAGAAGTGGCATGGCTTTTAAGGTTTTTAGTCCGATAATGTCCAATGGCATTATTATTGAGACTGTAACTTCGACTTCAAATGTGTGTAAAACATTTAACAATAAACTTACATGGACAAAACATATCGGCGTAGCAGTGGGATGGAATTATCTTATGCTACGTAATATTTCATTATCTGGTTGTGAAATTTATGCGAATTGCGATAGTGAAGTAGCATCTTGTTTCAGCGACAGTTTTTCATAGACACAACAAGTGCTTGGAACTCTTCACTAAGTCATATTCAGAATATTGGCAACGTCAATGCTTTCAAAGGGAGTTGACTAGATTTGTGCAAAGTAATCAGATGTTTTAATACGTTTCTAATATTTATTCGATTAAAATTTTGTTAGTTTCTAGTTTTAAGTTAGTTGTACGATATCTGTATACACTGGAGCATATTCCTATAAACGCACACTACTTTTTTTTAAAAAAAAAGGTAAAAATTAAACAAGAAAATATTTAGGGGGCTATAAGTTTGTGTATTAAATTAGTTAAGACTTCACTTAAAATATTGTTTACAAAAAAAATTCATTTGTACTTTAATTATTTTTTTTACTTAATTTTCGATATTAACAGCCATTTTTAAGGGTATTTTCCTATAAACGCACTTTAATGTTTGGGCCATGTAGCATTATTAATAATGTGTGGATGATCCTTTGTTATGGATTGTTTCAAAAATACGGTCTGGCATTGATTCCACTAATTTTTTAAGCAGATCGGAATCAATTTTCTCCCAGACTTGTTTAATTCTTAGTTTCAGCTCTGTCACAGTTTTTATGCCTTCATTCTGGGCATTATTTGCATAAACTTTACGGGCCATGTATCCCCACAAGTTTTCCATTGGGTTTAAGTCCGGACTACAAGCCGGCCAGTCCAACAAAGGAATGCCATGTTCATTGAACCAAGATTTCGATTGCTTAGAAACATGGATTGCAGCATTATCTTGTTGGAAAATGCAATCTTCATCCATTTTTTCGTCCATAAAAGAGAGAAGAGCATCTTCCAACAGTTCGTTATAAATCGAACTATTCATTTTTGTCGGAACAAAACAAATTTTCGACTTGCCAACTGCAGAAAACGCTGCCCAAACCATAACACTGCCACCACCGAAATTACGTTTTGACATCCGAACATCTTTAGATCTCAAATCGTGCCAATAGCATGAGTATGAGTCTGGACCGTCTAAATTAAATTTTTTTTTCGTCAGTGAAAATTACTTTTTTCCACTCATCTGTCCATTTCATATATTTTCTTGCGAATTTTAGACGATTTTCTTTATGGTGTTTTTTTAGCATTGGTTTACATTTCGGCTTTTTCCATTTTATGTTTTCATCGTTTCGTAAAATGTGTGCAACGTGTTTGGAAGATTTAATTTATTCCTTATTTGTGTGGAATTCAATTTGTTGCGGGTTGCTTCTTGTTTTATTAGATTAAGTTGTCTTCTTGTTAGTTTTGTATTACCCTTTGTTGATTTGCGAACTCCATAATTTTGACCTTTCTTAAAGAAATTTCGCACCACACTTTCCGAACGACCGATTTTACGTCCAATTTCTCTATTAGAGCATCCTTGGTCGTGAAAAAATTTAATTTGAATCTTTTCTTGATCGGACAAAAAAGTTCCCTTAGGCATCTTTAAAAGTGATGAAATTTATTGATTAAAATAGGAAAAGTTACAGTAAATTAAGATATTACTACTAGAAACGTACCTTTGGTTGAAAAAAAAAACTAAAATTGATAATATTTTATTTTTGGTCACTTTTTTAAAAACAAATTTCGAGGGTGCGTTTAAACGAATCTTCCACTTAAAATAGCACCAAGAACATTTGATCGCATAATTAAGGCAAACAACAAAAATAAGAAAAAAAAATTGTTTACTTTTAAAAAGTACCGTTAAGTTGTCTCTCATTAAAATAGTTAAATTTTGCTTTTGGATGAGAACAACAAAGATATAACAAAAATACAGAAAAAAATTAAGTGCGTTTATAGGAATATGCACCAGTACTATTAAATTCTTAAATTTTCAAATTTGTTTATGATTTACTAACTAACACTCTAATTTGTAAGATTTTAATTAATTTTAATTTTAAAGACATTGTCAATAGTATTACTGACCAGTTGTACCCTAGCCAACGTAATCATCTGTTGACAACTAATATTAGCTTGTCATTGAAAAGCTACCAGTAGACTTTAGTTCTATTGACAAGGTAGTTGTTTTACGATCATATGCAGACATGTGAACCAAAGATTCACTAATCCATTTTATTAACCCGTTCCTTGACAATGTCAACAGAAATACACTAGAACCACTGTCTCTAACGCACCTTTACTCGCTTATAAAAGGAAAGTTGTCAACATTATAACTGTAGCAGTCATATAATATATAACTGTATTGACATGTAACTGTATTGACATAGACACATATGGTTTTAGCCTTTTTATATAGGGTGAGTCAATTAAAAGTTTAAAATTAATGCAATAAAACAAAAACGGTTTGAAATTTTGCGAAATTTATTTTTTTGTTATGAAGTACAATTGTTCCGGTTAGAAATGATATGAAATTTTCGAGAACTACTTCGTGTATGGGGTCGTATCTCGGCAATGGCATCACGAATGTTGGCCTTCAAATGCTTAATTGTCTCTAGTTTGTCAGCATAATACTTGTATATAACAAGAAAAAAGTCCAGCGGTGCTAAATCGCAGATACTTAGCGGCCAACTGACATCACCATTTCAGCTAATTAAACAGCCATCAAACGTTTGACGCAATAAATCGATTGTGGCATGAGATGTGTGGCAAGTTGCACCATCTGTTGAAACCAAACATCGATCACGTTAATACCATGAAGAGCGGGCACAAAAAATCTGTTATAATGGTGCGATAGGTCTCTTGGTTGCGCCGTCCTTATTTTCAAAGAAATATGGGCCAAGCCGCACCAAACAGTCACTCGTAATGGGTGCATTGGGTGCTGTAAGACCACGTTTGAGTTTTCTGAGCCCCAAATACTGCAAGATGAAAATGGGCTTCATCCGAAAGGATGATTTTTTGGCAAAATCGACATCATCGTGCAGTTTCTCGTTGGTCCATCTAGCGAAGCGAGAACAAAGCGAATGGTCGTGCGGCTTTAACTCTTAAACTAATTGAACTTTGTAAGGCGTCACAACGAGATCTTTTCGTAAAATTCGAAGTAAACTGTTGCGTGAAATGTTCAATTCTTGAGAAGGATGACGAGTTGATGTTGATGGATTCTCACCAACACTTTCAGCCACAGCTTCGATATTTTCGGATGTGCGCACTGTATGAGCTCGCTTACGTCTTAGCGCATCAATAATAGAACCAGTTTCACAAACTTTAGCTATAAACTTGCATATACTAGGCACTGTTGGTCCTTCTCTGCGACCAAATTTTGTACGACATTTTCGTGCAATTTCCAACCATTTGTCTCTGTTTGAAAATAAATCGTAAATCAATTTACTTCGTTCAGTGGTTATAATATACTGAATTTTGCGACAGGATAGAATGACATAAGTATTGCCAGGATCGAAATAACCGCTGGTTCAAATTTAAACCGATAGATGATCCCACCGATATATAAGATGATTTTAAAAATAATTTTAATTTCAATTTCGACATCGATATTGTAAAAGCTAAAATTAATTTTTTAATTCTATATCTTTCAAATACGGCTTTCATCGGGACTATGTTGAAAAAGGACATTTAGAAAGGATCAATAAGTATTATTATTGACGTAATAAGTTTGCGACTAATAGAACTCAACCTTAATTTGACTTAAGTCTGTGAAGTACCCAAAAAAACAACTGTTTTATTTTAGATTTTTGGAAAAAAAGTAATGTGTCAGATAATAAATGTTTGTTTAGTAAACGTACTTAAATTATAAGAAATAATTATAAAAAATATAAGTTAAAATAATGGTTTTTGTATGCTTACAGAATTATTAGGATAAAGCATACTTTTTATAATCTCTGTTATTTTCCAGGGGAGTTTATATAATATTAGTGGCCCACAATGCTACACAAATCCATAGAAGCTAGTTTTTTATGTTTTTAAGCAGCTAATAAAAATCATCTGCTATTACTTTGTTAAAGTATTAAATAGTTCCGCCATACATAGCTCTGTAAGTTAATTATTTTAAAAACCATAATGTTTCAACAGTTTTTGACAAAATAATTCCTGAAGCATTTGTTTTGTTTTTGTTTTTTGCGATAGTGCATCATCATGTCATCACAAATGGGTTAAAAAGATCTTCTACTTAGTTTCCTTCAAAATTTTCTTCATTTTAGAAACAAAATAACAATTGAGTCCCTGTGCATACGTAAGTGTCGCTCAGCAAATTATGTTACAACACAACTTCCTCTTTTATGTTTTTTTGTAATTTGTTTTTTCTTCTATTTATTTATTGTATTCCTTTATATTATTTGCTTTCAATTTTGTTACGAAAGTTTCACGTCAATATTAAAAGTTTCTGTGTACTTAGACCGTTCCGTAGAGTTTTTCAGCTGATACAATATCTTTTTGACTTGCCACTTGCCACATGCTTAGACATTTACATTCTCTTCCATCCATTTCATACACTTCTTCTAAGTATGTAAAAACTCAATGTGCCTCAGTTGTTTAAATATTTAATTTCTTGGCGAATTATTTTCGGAACCCAGGGAATAAATGGATACAACAACAACATCAACAATGAAAATCAGTTTAAACAATAAATATATACGTATGTATATACATTTATTTGAGCAAGAAAATTTCATTCGATTAATTTAAAGGAATTGCGTTAGAAATTGAAAGTGATAGATTTATATCGATAGATTTATAGATTTTTATATTGCACGTTAAGTCTTTTATTTTTCTTTGTAAAGCCTTTAAAGATGTTTTAGTCCCTCATTCATACTGTAATACAAATCAGTAAAATTGACTAATTGTAAACTATAACATTTTGATGGGGCTAAAAAAGTTTATATCCCCATTAACAAACTACATTTTTTAAAATCAGCCTCTACTTGACTACAATTATCCGAGGCGTAAAATATTTTAAAGGTGCTACTGTACCAAATTTCCATTTTAATATTTTGTTTCATTTCCAAATTCTTAGCTGATGGTCAAATCACACAAAAATTTGTCTTTACATACGGTCGTGAAAAGTGTTTAATTATTTCCTTAAGTTTCGTATTTAGTTTATTAGTTAGTCCTTGGGCTCTTTTTTTTCTCCGTAACTCTTCTAAGGTGCATTTTGGTTTTCCACAAAACATCCATTAATCAAGTTGATTTTTTCAAGTTAAGTAGATGATTAATCTATTGTGACTCGCTTCCATATGATTATATGATTATGGGCCGCTTGTTTGTATGCGTCAGCTCTAACCACTTCATCATACTACCCTTTTGATGTTTTATTGGTCTCAGTGGACTTTAATCACTTTTTATAGTACAGTGCAGATGATACTTTTTATTTGTCTCACGTATCCGTTCATTATGTTTAATTCGGATTCCTCATCAAAGACAAAAGAGTTTATATACGAGTACATTATTATGTGTTCATACTATTCTTAAGTTCTCTGTAGTATCTATTATTTCATATTATTGATATTACATACGCTAATGCCTCTTGTAAATTATTTTAACTTTAAGCTTTTGCAACAGCCAAAAATATTGACGTGAAACTGAAATGAAAATTACGCACAATAAAAATGAAAGCTTTTGTCCCAAGTGTAGGAATTATTTACACATATTTGTGTCTATGAATGTTGCCACAAACGTTTTTATAATTATGTGAGTATACAGGAATATACAATAATACAGTGCATTAAAAAAATAACTGTTACTGTCCTCTATACATGCAAAATTCCATATTTACATATTCAAACTAATGTCTAGTATTGACTGTTAAGTCATTTAAATCAAATTTAGAAACTCTTACTCTAATCTCTCATAACATATACAAAAACCAATATAGACTTTGCATGAGAGGTACAATGCCCACTTATTCAATTCCGCCACTTTTTTGACTGATGATGATTTGTATTAACTACGATGCTATTTAGACCAACTTCTTCCATATCAACCATTCTCAAGATATACAAAAAAATACAAAAAACTTATCAAAATTGATTTTATATGAGAGGTACTATGCCCACTTGTCTAATTCCGTCCCTTTTTAAGTGATGATTTATGGTGACTATCAAGTCATTAAGATCAAATTCGCTTTAATCGTTGTTAAATTTACAAATTTTTTTTTTGCTCTGTATGGGTGATACCACAACCGTTTATCCGATTTCGCCCACTTGTTGGCTAATGATTTGTATTGACTATGAATCTATTTGGACAAAATTTAGAGTGTCTTGATGTTACCGTTTAGAAGATACAGACAAATAAATCATTCTATGGACTTGGCAGAGCCAGTCTAAAATAAACCAGTCAGTGAAAGAAGAACTTTCATTATGCAAATTGTAGCCAAGAGGCATGCTTTTATATTATTATTAAATTAATTTAGAAAATTCATTCGTTTTGAAGAAATACATATGTGTATACTCATGATGTGTCAACTATAAAATTGTGTCAAATGGTTGTGTTTGTAATTGACTTTTGGTAAATGAAGGCAAGACGTATGTCTGTATACAATTAAGTGTGAATATATACCGAAAACAATTTTTCGGAATAATAATTGTGCCTGCCTATCATATATAGTGCTGTTACTGAGAATATATTTTCTATTTTCACTATCAGCAACAATCATAGACATTGATATTAAAAAAATTATTATTCCTTTTGTTAAAATTTATAAAATTATCTATACTCTTAACTCAAGTATACTTTCTCTACTAAATATATAATTAACCTACTGATCAATAAATTCAAGCCTAAAGGAATAATCAAACAATATCGACAAAATGTGAACAACAAGTAGCAGCTTCGAATCCGTAATAGTGGTGGTGGTATTAACGATTGGAAAATTGAAATTGATTTAATAGTATAATTCCTATTGGGGGTCATAATGCTGCTAATTCAATTGATGAGAAAACACTCAGAAGAATGTGTAAAACGAAGAATAAAACTTCTGATAAAATACATAAGATTATACCTAATCGTGATACTGTTGTTACTGCTTCAGTATGTAATCCTTCACGTAACACATCTCATCGTCATTGATAACAGTTAAAATAGTATTCATATTACCAAGTCATAATAATGATACATAATACACTCATACGTATGTATTTACATAGTAATGTGGTTCCACTGTCCTTTTGCAAAAAATATTATAAAATTTATAGCCTTACTTAGAGATAATTTTATTTCGGAATTAACATTTTTTTTTTTTTTTTTGTTTATTCAATAGACTAAAGCTTTATTGAGTCACGCGAATATATGACATATGTATGTTTTACAACCTTCTCCATTTTCAAAATAACGGTTAATCTAGCAAACAAGAGCTAACCTGGATTCAACGCACTCGAATTAGATTTACCCGTCGGGAGCCCCATGTTGGATAAAATGCCAAGTTCGAGCACAGTGAAATTAATACACTTAATAAAATAGTTGCTATTGAAGTTCCTGTATTTCCCAAATTTTCTACAAATATATTAGAAGTTAGCCAAGCAGCTAAAGTACGTGGTCGAATAATATTTATAATTGTTTCAATTCTAACTATAGATGGAATTAATACAGTTCCTTGAGGAACTAAGTGTCATCCAAATTATATAAAATACGATCACAAAGGTAATGGGTAAAGGGTTAGAGTTACTTGTTCTAGTATAAATGAAATCTAAATGTTTTTAAACGATTATTTCTGTAAAGGTCAGACTTAACACTTATGTGAGTGACAAAAAAAAAAAAAACACCTTTAACACAGTGAAAAGGGTACCCGGATAGCCATTAGTTTTGCGTAATAGAATTATATCCTTTTTCCTTTCGTTTCACCAATATCTATTGATTTTTGTTGGTATCCTTCTAAAAAAACATCTTTAGCAATAAAAAAACAAAGAGCTTTGTATGACTTTCATTTCTTGGTCGACCGCGGTATCTTGATCCATGAGTATTCCACTCAAGTGCCGTTGTTGTTATACTACTATGATTTTTCCTTAAGGCATGGCCGATCCATCTCCACTTTCTTTGACTTATCTGCTTCAATATGGGCTTTTCGTTTGTTGAATTCCATAGATCTATGTTGCTGATGGTGTTAGGCCAGAATATCTTGCATATGTTTCTAAGGCATATATTGGTGAATACCTGTAGCTTTTGGGTGATGGTGTTAGACACAAGCAACGTTTCACTGTTGTACAACAGAATTGACTTTACCCATGCGTTGAATATTCTGAGCTTGGTTTGCCTGGATATGTATGAGCTTCTCCATACTGACTGTAATTGTCCGAATGCCGACCTTGCTTTTTTGAGCCTGTTGTTAACGTCTATTTCTACACCGCCGTTTGTTGACATTGTGCTTCTAAGATAGCAGAAGCTATCTACATACTCTATTAGCCGGACCTGTAGTAGGATGTTTTCTGTTGTTTTTTGTTGTTAATTCTCATAGCTTTGGTTTTCTTGATATTTATCTCAAGTCCAACATTGCGAACTAGTTTTTCCAGGTCATTTAATTTTGACTGCATGTTGGAGATCTTGTGTGAGAGTAGGCAAATATCATCCGCATAATCCAGGTCCTCGAGTTGTCGTGAGAGGCTCCATGTTATACCTCTCCTTTGTGAATAGACTTCGCTCATGATCTCACCGAGTACGGTGGTGAATAGTAGAGGTAAGAGTAGACATCCTTGCGTTACTCCAGCGTTGGTTGTGGTCATTTTCCAATGTATTTCGATTTTGCACCGTTTTTATTGTAGGCATTTTATCCACAACACTAAGAAAAATTTAGGTGAACGACCAGTTTCGAGTTAGCTTTTTAAAGATTTCGACTCAGAAATGTTTTTATGAACTGCTTGACCTGTTGACTTGGTACTACCAACAAATTTAGTATTTGTATTTAATAAATTCCCACCTTTTCTTAAGTTTATTTTATACCATCAAAATTTTAAAAGAAATATCCTCGGAATTTCGACCTATTTTCGTTTAAAATAGTATATATATATATTTTTTTTTCCGGTGACACGAAAATTCTTAAGTTATTATATAATTTTGCCATGGATCCGAACAATATAGAAATTCTTTCGAAAAACTTGAAAAAATATAGCTTGTTTTCAAGTTGTATGTGCATAAGCGCAATAAGCGCGTACTAAATGGGACATTTTATGCTTTTTGTTAGAGGCCTGTGTCCATCCAGATTTGATGATTTATTGTCATTTTGACGATTTTTTAACAAAATTTTGACAAAATGGCGATTGACGTTTTTTGCCTCTAAAATGATGTTTTTTTTTATATGGACAATTGGCAGCTCTAAAAGTAACTGTAACTCTTTGTAGTTGAGACAAAAAGCTAAGATAAAGAAATATGTGCATGAATTTTTTAAGCTAAAAATATGAGAATAAGCCAGTATAATGGGTGTCACACTGCAAAGTGTCCTAATAAAGGGTTCGAAGATAATAATATCACTGCATTAGACTGGCCCCCACAGGCTCCAGATATAAATGCGATAGGCAATTTGTGGAGTATAGTAAAAACATCTACCAGACAAAGTGTCACACAAATTATTGTAAGCTTTGGTAATTAATTCAGGCCGCGTGGTATGATATATCGGCTTGAATAGCCTAAAACTTTTTCGATTCTGTACCCAGTCAATGTCTGGCAGTTTTAAATAATCACGAAGCCTCAACGAAACATTAACCACTTTAGAACAACATTAGAACTGAAATTAGTGTAAAGCTATTATTATATAATATGTTTTTTATAACTATTATGAAAATCCCTTCACAGCTTGAATTTGTATTTTAAGTTTAATTTAAATATATTTTGAAATACAAGCAATAATTTAATATAAATGTAAGGAAACTTGATTATGTAGTTAATTAACTAAAAATAAGAACAGTTATTTATCAGAAACTTTCTCATTTTACGTACTATTTTATCAAATCTTAGCATCACTATATGTAAAAAAATTTGCGAAAAGAATTGAAAGCGAAAAAAATTAATTTTAAAGAAATCAATTGAAAAATCCTAAAACTAGTTTCAACACTTTTATAAAGTTATTACTTAAATTATAAGTAATTTTGTCGTTTAGTATTATTATAATTTATTTTCTTTTGAATATAATATAATTTTGAGTCAATGTAGTGTTTCGTATTACTACCTAGTAAAATTAGGAAAGTGAAGTTAATCGTGAAGAACTAAAAATGTGTAATTTTGTACATATACTTTTCAGGTACTGTAAAAAGAATTGAAAATATTAAAAAATTGCTTGTTTTTTTGGTATGATTCCTTTGACGATTTTTCCAAACTGAAATGACGATATTTTTAAAATTTATCGGAAAAATTACGATTTTCTGCAAATTTCATCTGGCAGCCCTGCCTGTGTCATTATATTTTCAAATGTAAATGCAACTTCGATTAGATATGTAAAGTTTTTAGTGAAGGCACGTGTTATTATCTGTGTAACTGTATAAACGATCTCTTAATACCGATGGACCTTGGTAATAGGATTAGAAAAATATTTTATTTGTTATTCAATGTTTCAATAAAGTCGATTTATATCACATTATTGTTATATTCATTAAAAATATGAATCTCTCATGATGAATAGAAAAGTAATGGAAACAACTCTATATTGAAACAGAATGTCAATAGTCAATAAAAATACTGCCAAGATTTAACATACGCTATCATATATTTATAAAAGCAAAAAATCGTACGAAAAGTTTTGTACAAGTATACCGTACTTTTAGCATTAAGTTGGACAAATGCATAAACTTGCATATTATTTGCTTCATTAGGTAAATAAAATAAATGATCATAAATAAAACATATGAGCAATTTAAATGCAACGGACACATGACAAGGAGTGGACAGACATATCAACCAATACAACACTGATCATGAATATAGAGGAGGCCCTATAGATTGAGGATTTACTGAGGATTTAACGAATATATGACATACAGAGAATGTAAGCAGATTAAATTTGCGTTTCATTAGAAACCACGAAAATAAAAATTTGTAATAAAGTTATAAAGTTGTTCATTCAACTTTTATAACCTCTTGTTTTCTATAAGTTGTACATAATTTTTGTTATGAACTGTTCTTTAATGTTCATAGCTTTGATTTAATCATAAAATAATAATAATGCCATTTAAACAGTGTATCAAAGAGTAAAGCCATACTCTTTTTTAAACGAGAGCGATATATTATCGTTTATGTCTAAATGAAAAAAAAGTGTGTGTAAGAGGAGGATGGGACTGTATGTTTAATCCCCAGATTATAGAAAAGGTGTGGATAGAGATTTATTTTTAATAGAAATTCATACGATCAAACAGACAAATTCAAATAAAGTACTGACTCATAAGGATGTATGAGTCGATGTTATTTGTGTATGTTTGTGTGTGCAAGTATGTATGTAAATCGTTTATTAGTATTGGTAATGTTACTGATGCGTGCCTTTGATTGACTTCCGTTATTGTGTGCTTTAATCGTTGTAACACCCAAAGGACATTTTGTTGGATTTGTGGTTTAAATATTTGTGAAAGTGTTTGTACGTGTATGTATGAGTGCTACTGTATGACTGTGAGAACATTTGTTTTCATTCATTCGTATATTTTTACGAAATCCTTAATCAGCAAAAATCTTGTACCGGATTTTCAACGTATTACAACTGAACTGTTTGTGTATAAGTGTTTGTTTGCGTGTGTCCGTTCTTTATGAACGTATACAGGAAATAGGTATACAGCAATCACATACTCAAATACATGTATTTATAAAGTTAAATTTTTGTACGAGTGTTTATGAATTTGAGCATGTGTCAAGCTCAATGATCATATTGGAAGTACATTTAATGCTTTTGATTGTATTTGTTATGTATGTGTGTGTGTGTGGATGTATGTTTCGTTGGTATTTGTGGTTATTTTTTTCATATTTCAAAAGTCTGGTTTGATTGTGTGAAAGCACGTTCACACACATATCTATCTCATAAGCACACACACGCACGCACACATACGCCAAAATATCTGTATATGTGTAATTGTAATTTTTCCAAAGCAAATAGAAGGAGAGATGGAGAGAAAGGGAGAGAAGTTAAAAGGAATCAGATATTATGTGTGTATTGTGAGTACGAATGTACAATTAGTTTTGGAAAAATGTATTTGCAAAAGAATTGTATTTAAGTTCCAGTGAGATGTGTGGCTCCCAAGAAAATTCATTTTCATGTTCAATTACATACACAACATACACCCACACTGACACACGCTGACACACACAGATATACACATACATTCACATGTATGTATGCATGTACGTAGGTACATTCAATCATACAATGTTTATTCAAGGTAAGAGTGAGATTTCAATCCAAATGAACCAAATATTTAAGACGAAAAAAATCCCCAAACACTTTTATCAACTGCTTATATTGTCGTAACGCAACTAAATACTTTCTAATGTGCGATTTACGACATACAAAATAAGAACTTATTTTTCCTTTACAATATTTTTTCTTTTTGTATAAAAAAAGAAATATTTATTTTATATTTCTGTGTGTCATGCTGTGTTTTTAATAAGAAATTTAGAATCATATAAAAGAATATCAAAAACTTGTTCTTCTCTTTTGAGCTACTGGTATTGATTGTGTGAAGAAAAATTTCCAACGGTTTTATTAAAAATTTAATTTAAAAAAATATATTTATTTTTATTGAAATTTAATTCATTACACATTTTGTTTAAGAAAAAAACATGTTACATTTACGTTTAAATGAAATTACATACATACATATATGTATATGTTATGTAATCCATACATCCTTTTTAATATGTAATCCTTTTTAATAACGTGCATTTATGCACTCGTAGATTGTAGTTAAAATAAAATAAATCTTGCGCTTAGTTTTAATTAAAAATCCTTTATTCAACACAGTTTTGTACACCACTGCTTGTAACTTTTTACAAGCAATAACAATTTTTACACCAAATAAAATGATTGCTGTTCGCATCGATGTGCTTTTTAAATGGCAAAACAGCTGATCAGTATCACATTCCCGCCGAACTGCTACGATACGGATTAGGGCCTATTGGCCGATTATAAGCGAAGCCTGGGATACAAACGCCTTTCCCACAAAATGGAAGAGGGTGATAATGATAACAATCCCAAAGAAATTGGACTCTAGCCAGTGATGTAAAATGACATTTTCGTTTCTGTATTAAAATATATGAGAAACCTAGTTTGGTTACATAAGTAACAAATTTTATAAAACAAAAATATTTTTTAATTTTTTGGTTTACTAAACCACTTATTAATTCTGTAAATTTTTAACAGACTAAAAAAATAGCATTTTATTCTTAAATAAACATAGCTTAGGTTACGTTATTCTGGCAGGTACAAACGGCACACTTGAATCCAAATTGTAGGTTCCTCACAGCTCCTGATTGCCATCCATTAACAATCCAGTCGTTTTAAAGAAAGCTTCAAATCATCGAATTCTGTGCAGTGGAAAACAAGATGTTACTTAGAATCCACCTCTTTATCATTGCAACTTGCAAAGATCATTATAGGAGATTCCTAACCCTTTAGCATACCTGTCAGTAGCCTAATAGCCAGTAATAACTCCTATAGAGTTCCTCGAATGTGCTCGAGACAGTCTTAAAGCTGCCACATCTTCAATAATCCAAATATGGCCAGATCCTTCTAGTTAAATGGGTTATCCGTTCGACATTTGGCGAAATTTCCGTGACATCAGTCACCTTTTCTTCCCAAGGGTAGCAGCAATGTTCACAATTGATCCGTTCAGATTCAAAGTCCCTGCCTTTGCAAGTTCATCTACCATGCAGAACACTTCATGTAAGGGTAATAGTGGAATGTCTCGTTATATCTTCCAGAGACCCTCGGTATTTACGAATAATTATGGACATGTTATGCACACTCTTAAGTGTTCCTTGTAAATTTTGCATTATACCGTATATAACGCTCGGTTATATTTCTGTTACTCCTCTTTACACATCAAAAAATGCATGAAGGTCTCAAAAACTGGTTTTAATCCACAACTCAAGATTTTGAGGTGGGATTTTTGTTATATTCGATAGCTCCTATAAGAAAAGTTGTATCACTTTTTAAGTATTTCCACTTCATCCTGTAGGTCGCATGCTGTAATCGAGTTGCATATGTACTAAAAATAAATAAAAACCAGCAAATGCTGAAACAAAGGAATGTAAAAAATTAAAAAAATGGAAATGTTAGTGAGGGTATCAAATGTGTTATGGAGTACTTGAGTATTTTTTAAGTTAAATAGTATCGAAAAATGTACGATAGTATCAACTTCCTCATCTTTGATTTTACCCAATGCAGAAATTGGCGGGAGTTAACATCATTAAATGCCAAAGTAATGGCAAGATTGTTACTTCGACGCATCTCCAATGAGCTTGACTCCATTTAACGCAAAAACAAGCTGGCTTCGGAACTTAACACATACCTATATCTTCTATTCATCGATTTTAAGCGGGCATTTGAAACTGTCTCTAGCGACGCTAAATAAACGCTCCTATGAACAAAGACATACTTACGAAGATTGTCACACCAATTAGTTCATTTTACAGGGATGCTGAACTTACAGTACGCTTTAACGGAAAGAAATCTCTAACTTTCTGGACCTACAGAGTTGTAAAACAGGTACGCATCACTTCGCCTACCTTCTTCCGAATTCTACTTGATTCTGTTCTAGAACTAACTAATAATTAGTCACCTTATGGCATTCGCTGGAGCGCAAAGGCTTCCTCAGTGACATCGACTTCGCTAACGATATATGCCTGCAAATAATTGCTGCTGGAGTTGATCTGAGGAAAAATATTACATTCCGTATTAGCGGTTCCGATCGGTTTGATTTTTTATTTACCGTTTTCGAAAATTTCCTTTATTTACTTTTTACTTTTCCAGACAAATCAATCTAAAGTAAGCTTCTCTCACAATTCCAGCTTACCTCTGAAGATGATGACAAACATCAAGCGAATGGTCAGGAGCAAAGGCCACCTACTGAGAAGAAAAGGCAATACTAATTAAGGATCACCACCACTTAGCAATGAGGCGAGCTACAGCAGTTTAATCATCTACTTAGTTTGAAATATCAACTTGATTACTGAAACTGAAACAAAGTAATGGATGCTTCGTGGATAGCTACTTATATGCTCCTTAGAAGAGTGAAGGAAAGAAGAAAGCTTTGCATATAAAATAAATAAAATGTGTTATATTTATGCAATAACACACATTACGTGTTATATTTTACCCGAGAAATAGACTCTAAAAACTTGTAGTTTGTAAATGAGAATCAAAACGCAAGAAGTTATAGAAAAAAGTAGGTTCATTTTACAGAAAATTTTCGTTTTACTTTTTCTGTAGAAGCTAATTACGGGATTAATTTCACTTTCGATCGCAGGTGAATCCTATGACATGCTTGTATATTTCGTTATTCTAATGATTAAAATTATATAACATTTTTGTGAACCTGATTTAAAATTTAAAAATCAAATTAGAAAATTATTATTTTTTTTTCTATTATCTTATAATTGTTTTTCACTTCATTAGCTTTTAAAAGAGATACAATCGGTAAATACATAGTTATTTAAAGTGCAATATTCTTTATTACAGTAAGTTGTAAGTTGTATGAATAAAATTAAAAGATAATATTTTTGTAATAGAATTATAATACTAAGAGAATTATACCACAATGTAGGAAATTATAAATCCAACTCATACAACAACATAATACATATATATATATATATATATATATATATATATATATATATATATATAATAAATTAAGTTTCATACAATCATGTGACCAACAATACCAATTCAATACCTAAAATACTTTCCATATACAAATTCTAATTCTGTATATATGTCCTTATTTTACAATACTTTCTTAAAAACAAAATGCTTAAAATAAAAAATGCGGTCAACCAAGAATTCAAATTTTTCCATGCTTAAATAAAAATAGAAAATAAACTCTTCAATAAGTGTTTTAAATATTTTAAAATAGATATACATACATATGTATGAATGTATATACATCTGTATGTAAATATATAAATGCGAATGTTATTCGAGAATGTTAACCAACCGTAAATAAAGATTTTTAGAGTTGCATGTTTCTTAATACATACAAATCTTGCAACAGTAGAATTACTTGAAACGTATTTTTTTTGCCAGTGCTTATCAAGTAAACCAAGATAAAATTAATGCAAAACGCACACGTATTTCACATTCATTCAATGAAATCAAATAGTTATAGAAAAACAGGAAACAGATAGTTAGAATACTTGAGTCTGTCAAGTCTATCTATACGATTCCCTGCATGGCAAGTACTTACGGAATTACTATCAAAATCTGGTAGAGTTTCAACTGGGTTTTCGCTTGATTTTGATGATATCTTATATATAAAAATAGATGTATGTTTGTATGTATGTATGTATGTTTGCCACTTATATACAGCTAATCCGCTGAACCTGTATTCTTGCGATTTTACGGTATAATCTGTATGTCCGACAGGAACTATAGACTATATAAATTTCAAAAATTCGAAAATCTATTTTTATTTATATATATGTTTGCAAAAAAAAAGTGAAGTGTAGTAGCCATATTCAATAGAGTAATCTGTGAAGCGGGCATGGTACCTTCCATACAAAGTAAATATTCATTTTTATATATTTTGAGAACCGTTGATACAAATCATCAGTAAGAGATGAAGATCAATAAGAGATCCAAAAACCGGGATAGATTGGATAAACAGGTATTGAACAAAGTACACTGGGTAAAAGCTATCTATATTTATTCAAAGACACTGTACAGCTAAAAAGCAGATCCTACAGCTTCTTTCTGTGAGGAACTATAGGTTGTTTTAAATGTTCAGATTTGAACAGGAAGGCAATAAAATCAGGAAAATTGATTAAAAGAAAGACAACTAAGTTAGAAGTTAAGATAAAAATTAATATAGGGATGGCGAAAATCGCCGGGTTTCAGCTGGTCTTAAATAAAAAATAAAATTAAATCTTCTTAAAAAGTCAAAAAGAAAAATTGCCGAATATAAGGTTGAAATAATGCAAGGCAATTAAATGAAACACGAGTGTCAGCGAATGGCACCTTCGGTTTATATTTATTTCTAAATGGGGTAGGAGCTGCCGTTAATCAATGCGATTAACATTAATAATTTGTAGTTTCAATGGTATGGTGCTACGTGTCATCGAATTATTGAAACATAGTTTTTGGAATGAAAGATTAAAGCACGGAGTGTAGTTAAGTTGTAATGAAATATTGCCAAGAAATAATTTTTTTTGAGGAAATCCATAAATCAAGTGTTTTTTTTTAGAAGTTCATAACTTTGAGTTTGCAACACTGCTTTATTGGACAAACGCTTTAACAGGTTATAGATAGTTGCTTTGTGTTTAGTCTGGTTTGACATCTGATTATGGATAAGGACTTACGCCAGAAGTAACGCTTGCAATTTGCTGAAATTTTTTATCAAAATAATGGTTCTGTTCGTCAAACTTTTTTGCACTTCGTTAATTTTATCGTCCTTCAGAGAGGCTAATTCAAATAACAATAGACTGACCACCAGAATCATGTCGAAATACGGTGTGAAAATTGCACCTTGTACGCATCAGCCGTGGCAGCCACATGGGCGTAATCATGTTTAAAAAATTAATATCATAAAATTTCTACCAACAATGCCCGTTTCATTGATATTATATATATATAAATTTACAAATGAAAATAAAGATTAATTTCGCCAAATATTTGATAATCAAAGATTTTTTGATAATCAAAGAAGTTATTTCAAGCGGCATTAAGCGAAAAAAAAATTCTCTCAAAATCTTATCAGATTTAAAATTATAGCAATTGGAAGCTTCATTCGATTTTCACTTGATTTCGGTTTACAGAACATATCCGATTGTGTAGTTTTTGTTTATTTACGCAAGATTCGAATTCATTCATCAATATTTAACAGGATTTTACCCTTCTGCTTAAAATTTAATATTTCTTTATTCTGACTTCATTGTACAGCGGCTTCTGAAGGAAATATTCGCTATATGGAGATTTTACATATACACTTGCAAACACATTTAGATTTCGTTGTTTCAAAACTGGGACTTTTCCATTTAACTTCATTCTGACTTTGTTGTTCAGAGGCTTTTGAATAAATACTTCTTTATATAGAGATCTTACAGCGCAGAATTTATTCGTTATAGCTATAGTACATCTTTGTACGAAAAAGTTTGCAATAAATAGGTTTCTTCAAGGGACTCAGAAAACTTCGTTATATTAACTTTTTCGTTATAACGAAGCTTTACCATGATCAACAAGTTTCTGGAATAACCCCCGTGTGACGGTCCCGTCGTTCCGATTTAAGTTTTTTTTTCGTAAAGTTGGTACATCTGTTGTTGATATTCCCGCTAAATCTTAGCACCATAGCTTGATATTTGCGTATTTTATTTTCGATTTTCGGTATGTTTTCGGTATCAGTGCTTCCTACGATTTATCCGTTATTTCCTCTCGGCTGCTGAAACACGTTCCTCGTAATGGTTTTTTAACTCGCTTGAATACAAAGAAGTTACAGAAAGCCAAATCGGGTAAATTCTGTAGCTGTTGGATGGTATTTATTGCATTTTTCGTCAAACAATTTCGAATAATGATGGCACTGTGCGACGGTGCTTTATCATGTTGCAAAATCCACGAGTTTTCTGCCCACAATTCTAGTCTCTTTCGGTGAATTGCTTCACGCAAACATCTCATAACGCCCAAATAATAATCTTTGGCCTTCAGGCAAAAATTCATGATGCACTACATCGTTGTAATCCATGAAAACCGTGAGCGTTGCCTTCCTTTTTTGGTCTCAGCTCGTTTGGTGAACGCCATTTACTTGCCTGATGTCTGGATTGCAAGTCGTACTTATAAACCCATGTCTCGTCTCCAGTAATGATACTTTAGATTAAAGTGGGATAGGATTCAGCCTCGCACATCATGTCTTTTGCGACTCAAGACTGTCAAAATTGTAAAAAACACACACAGAGATAAACGTACTCCTGGCTATGTAGCTTTTGCAAATGACGCTAAGACTTAGCGAGAATATCAACAGATGTATCAACTTAAAAAAAAAACTCAAATCCGGAAGCTTTTTGATCAAGATAGTATGAAAATCGTTTTTGTTTTTGATTTTTTTATGTGACATTTTTTGAACAAAATTATTATTGTATATTTTTAGGCTTATATTAAAAAAGATAAAATGTATTTGGAATCTTTTAAAGAAAATTTTTTATGAAAAATTTGAAATAAAATACATTTAAAACTGATTTTGAATTTTATGAATATGAATAAACTAGTGTTTAAATTATATACATCCATACATAACTAAAATAAATGTTGGATGCTAGAATGCGGCTGATTGTGTTTGCTGCTGAGTACACTAGTTATTATAAATGAAGAAGTTTGAAGCAGAGATTTTGCTCAAATCAATTTGATAAAAAAGTAAGTTTTTTAAATGAATATTCGACTTTGCGTTATAAATTAAAAATATAAAATTATTATACCTTAATTGATTTTGACAGTATATGCATTTAACACTACGACATATTAGTAATGGCTTTTCAATAAGATCTCAATTTACAACAATAAAAATTTATTTTATCAATCTTGAAACGTAACACTTTGTCTGCCTGCGTTGGAATTAAATGAATTTTATTCGTACCAATAAATGTTTTCCCTGTATACCATATGTGCATGCGATGAGGAAAGGAGAGTGTATATGGCTGAGTATCACAAATATTTGCTAATTAATTTATTTCCCTTTCCCTTAATTTCCTTCTGAATTAATAAATCTTACCCGTATACAAAGGAATGAGATTCTCCATATTAAAATATTTTGTCTATGTGAGTGATTATCTTAGAAGATATGAATACATTTCATTGTTTTTGTTGTTTATGTACATACATATGTGTGTGGGAGAGTAAATACAATAAAAAACAAATATTACAAACCAATAAAACATTCAACAAATCGACAACAGCTGCAATAACAGCAACAAATTATCACATACATATACTGACCAGCAATAACCTCAAGCTATTGCCACTGAATAAACAACAAGAGAAAAAAACAAGCAACGACTACCGGTCGAAATAAATAAATTAATAAAATAGCCACAGACACAACAGCAACGATATTCTGAAAGTAAAAATATTTATTATACAGACAGGGCTATAAAACGAATGTTTGTTTTATTCGTGGTTCATCAATCTGGCTTAAACCCAATGATATATATCTGTACTATATAGTTATGAATTTGTGCTAATTTATCATAATTTTTTTTCCAAATTGAATATAAAATTGGTAATTTATAATTTTTTTCAGGAATTACCCCTTTAAATATTTGTACATAAATAAATAATTTAAGGCGTGTTTTACATGCTCACTTACATATGTAGGTAAACTAATGCCTCTTCTGTACGAGATATTCGATTTGTAATTTATAGCAATAACTCTATGTTAATTACTCCTTTCTTCCTTGGAGTTAAAGACTGTGAAGGCAATGAAGGTTTAGCATTGCATCATTGGCTGCATTGACTGCATTGGCTCTTTCTGCGTTAAGATCAAAACCTCAACCACAACCGGTTCCTTTGGTATAAAGTTAGTCTACTATACCATATATATTTTAATCTTGTAAGCTCTTTCCTTCTAAAGATATTCTGTTAATATATTAATGAAAATAATATAGCGTAAGCACTCTATTAAGAATTTTATTGGTATTTTATCATGGCTAATATCTTATACATAGCTAAGCGGCTGAACCAATGTTCTTGAAATTTGTACAATATCTCTCTGTATGCCTGGAAGGAACTACAGGTTACATAAATTTAAAAAATTCCAGCTGGTCCGTGTCGCACCCATATAAAGTAAGTATTTATTTATCTATATCTTCAAAATGGTAAGAGTAAGAGTCTCTACATTTGGTCCAAATAGCATAATAGTCAATACGAACCATCAACCAAAAAGTGCGCGGATTTGGGCAAGTTATGACATCTCCTATGCAAATTAAATATTGATTTTTGTATATCTTAAGTGCGGTGAGAGTATAAGTTTTTGATTTAGTTTGAAAGGCTTCATACTCAATACAAATCATCAAACAATAAATTAGCAGAGTTCGATGAGTGGGCGTGGAATTACCCACAAAAAGTCTACATTAATTGTTGCAGATTTATCTTGAGAGCGGTAATACTAAGTTTCTAAATGTAATACGCACAACGTCGTGAATAATACACATTATCAGTCAGAAACAGGTTGAGGTTGGTGTGTTTGTTTGAAGATTGTATACAGCTTAAAAATACATTCTACAGTGCTTTTCTTAAAGGAACTAAAGGTTATGCTAACGTCCGCCTTCAGTTTTACTCTTTGACATAGTACTTCACCAAAGCCTTCCGTCATCGCAACATTATTTTGTTATACATACGTGTATAATTACTAGCTTTACCTATCCGGTGTTTCCCGCAAATCAATATACATATGTATTAGGGTGGGCCATTTACTTTTTGTTGTAAATAGGCGTATAGCAAAAATGTAATCTACAATAAATTCTAAGAAAATTTGCTGAAGAAACTATGGGTTTAATATCAAAACCTAGCTCCTGCTGGAAGACATAATGAAATCATAGAAATTTGGGAAAATCGTTTCAATTGTCGTGTTTTGTGTGTTTTGACATAAATGCTGCTATCTCAGAACGTACTCAAGATGCAGACCTCAGTTTGTTTCAAATAATAGGTAATGTTTTATGAAAAAATACCACATTTTTCAATAATGCTTGGCTTAATCACCTTAATGTTTGTTCAATTCATCCAAACTATAAAATATTATGTGTGATGACCTTATTTAAAAAAATTATACTTTCAAATAAGTGAATAATAAGCCGGTTTTGCTCTTAGAGATGTACCGTTATATTATGTTTATTTAAATTTATGTAAATAAGTGCAAAATTCAAAGCGTCGAAATGATAAGGTCAGTGATTAATAAGCAATTAATCTAATCAGAAAGTATCACAATTGTTTTTTTTTTCTTGGTAATAATTTATAATTTAAATAATATCGGCGTGGTATGGGTCGTGGAAAACGTTTGTCAACAAGGACAATTGTGGCACTTCATGAGCAGGGATTGAGTATGCGTGGAATGGCGAAAAACTGGGACGATCTTTGCGTGTTGTGCAATTTGATTAGATATACTCCAACAGGTGTTCGTTGTGGATGCTTGCAGTAAATTGAGGCTCCGATAATATGTCTAACCCGACTAAATCCATATGATCTGTGCAATTGAAATTGATGGGATGCATTTTGTAAGTGATGAGGTTAGTTGAGTCATACAATTGTTCACGGGAATACCAACAGGTTCCGTCGAAAAGCATTTTTAACAATATATTTTCCGGAGGGGCGAAAAATGCATTGTGTTGTATCGTTTTGTGTACAATTTCTGGAAAATATAATATGTCTTGATATGTTTTTTATTGTATTTGTTGAAAAATGTATTTAGTTTTTTTTTTAATAAGAACAAAAGTTTAACAAAAGTTTAAATGGATTAACGGTAAATTTCTACAACTAAAACTCTTAATAATATTGAATTCTAATTACTCCTTGTTGATAACCTTCAAAGCAGATTACTTAATTATACTTTTTAAAAGAGAAGAGCGGAGCTTAACAAAATCATTATCTTTTTAAAGCGTCGTAATTCGTATAAAAATTAAAACACAATATCGATGGAGGACCATATTGCCATATTTCTTGGGCAATACTTAGTGGGAACATAATAATTTTTTTGTAATCAAATACGGTTTAAGAAAATATGGAATAAATAGGTCCAAACATAGCAACTATATCTGTGTTTTGTAGTGGTATACCAGAAGTTGCTAGTTTTTTATTTTTCATAATCAAACTTTTAATAACACGGTATAGTAATCAAAATTTTAACAAAATGAAAGCAGATTCTTAAAGCTCATAAAATTTTCTTTAAAACAAGCCCAAATTAAGAAAATGTTATGTTTGGATTTAGTGACAACATGTTGTTTTCCATCAAATCTATGCAGTTAAAGTAGTTTTAAAAAACTTTAAACTAAAATCTTCATGTCTCTTGGCGGGAGCTAGAAATTCATTTTAGACCTAAACTTTCTTTGGGTAGTTTTCTTAGAATTTTGTGTAGATTTCAATTTTGCTATACGCCTGTCACGTTCTTTCTTACCCGAACAAATTGACCCACCCTAGTATGTATATTACGAATGGGTTACAAATTTATTTATTTTTTTCAATCCTATCCATTTTATGCCGTCTGTCTTTATAAAGAAAATGCTTACATGATTTGACGTCTCGCACTGATATATTGAGATGTACGATAATAAATATTATTTATTTTTATTCTAGAAGAGTTCTAAGGGATAATGTTAAATATTTAGAAGTAATTTTAGACAAAAAGTTGTCATTCAAACAGCACTTGAAATATATTTGTGAGAAGGCAGTAAGATGCATTCGTGCTCTTTATCCTTTACTCAACATGAGATCTAAGCTTAATTGTAAGAAAAAAGCTTTTTTGTACAAGATGTGTATTTAGCCTATTATGACTTATATGTGCCGGGTTTGATTTTTCAAGGCTTCCGAAACTTATAGAAGGAAATTACAGATAATACAGAATCAAAATTTGAAGATCAGCCCAGCAACTTTAGTCAAGCAATGATTCATTCGCAAGAGAACCGACTCTCTAATTTAATGAGAGGGTCGCTCGCAATTTATGAGTTCACTCTGAGGCTTTATGGACCATTATGATACCCTTTACAGGACAGAGGCCGAAATACCAGACTTGTGAGAGTTCTAAAAAAGATCATCACCAAAATGTGTAACTTGATGTAGAAAATTTAAAGATTCTATATTTTATAATTCCTAAGATATACCGTAATTACTGCGTGTTTGGCGGAAATGGGCTTTGAACCAAAAACTCTCCATTTACCTTCTATTAGCCCTTCAAGGTGCAACTTTGAAAAATGTACTTTTTTACAGCACATTTCAGTGAATGGCGAATGTTAGCAAACATAAAATTACGCTTGAATATAAAATGAGTACTTAGTTTTAACTAGAATTTAGTATTAGTTTTGATTTTTTTTGCTGAAAATATATCTTTTTTTATTTCTGGTAAATTACTGTTCAGATATTTTTCGGTTTTTGCTCTATTTTAACACAAAATAAACGAATTGAAACTAACAAAAATAAACTAAACTAATGTAACGTATTCCTTAGATTACAGGAAAAAAAATTGATTCCAAAAAGTACATGTAAGTAATGCGCTAGCCGAATGTCCACTACTGTATATAACACTTTTGATGTCTAAATCTATCATATCTTTGTTTCAAATTTCAACAAAATCTGTGCAATCGTTTATGTGTGATTGAATGACAAACAAAAAAATAACCTTACAAAGACATTTATAATAAGTATATATACATATATATGCATATGTATATATATGTGGACTAAACAATTAGTTCATCAATATTACGTTTTCTATATAAATTAGTGCACAAAAATAGCTTAAACTTGAACACTATGAACAAAATTGGATAACAAATCTGTTTTGTTTAATTTCTCTTCTTTTCAAAACTGCGCACAAACTTAGAATCGGTTAATACTCAGCTTAATAATTAGTTGACAAGTGCATGACGCTATCAAAAATTAGTTTTTTACCCATGAGAATTTCAAATTTTTACACGATTTGTATTATGCAAAAATCTTATTTGAATTTTTGAAATTGAAGAGAGTAGTCTAGTCTATAAAAGTCGATTAACAAAAACAAGAAAATGTCAGGGTGTTCGACATCCATTTATATAAAAGATTTTTATTGAAAATCATATAAGATTGGATGCTACGGAATAATACATATACATATGTGTATATACTTTAAATTGTTTGTTTCAATTATATTATTAAAAAATCAAAAAAAACCTATAAATTATTTTTTATCAACTTTGCTATTATTAAAACATACATATTTAAGAGGTTATAATTATTACTCACAATATAATATAATAAAGTCTCAAAATATTAATATCTAAAGCTGATTATTACATTTTGTATTCAATTATTCCCCAAAAGCAAATTATTATACTTTTTTTTAATCCGTTAACTCCGTTAATAATGAACTCTTTATTATGGTGCATCATATTTTTTCATTTTTTAGCTGGTCTCAGTGATGAATATTTAATTAACTTCATTAATTATTAAGCAAAGTAAAAGTTCCAATATTAATTTCAATTGCTCTCTGTGCTTTGGTAAAAGGAGAGCCTCAACACAAGTCCATATGCCTCAGATTATACATTATTAACATACGTTTGACACCGTTATAAATGGTTCCCTACAGAAATGATACACATGAACTCAACGCATAAAGCCACACACGCACATTAGTTTGATGTAAAGGTACATGTGGGCCAAGTAAAAATAAAAAGCACAATCATGATTTTTTTTCTGTAATAAAATATTTTCTGGATATTACAAAAGCATTTGCCAAGGTGTGTGTTTGTATGGCAAAAATGATTTCCAGTCTTATGGGGTCACGCATAAACGTTTCGTGTTAATAACAGAAGAGTATATTAAAGTACATATACTCACACTCACACATATACTCACCTTTATACTGGTTTTTACATCCACTACTATTAAATAAACTGCGATAAAGGTAAAAATTAAGTCAGCATTAGATGTAAACTGAAACCGTTATAATAACGGTTTAATGTCAAAAGTCCACGGACGGCTATTATGACACAAATACTTAAGCAGATACTTACGCGTATACAAAACACTCGTACAACCAAACAATATTAAATTGCGAGTTCTGTTCATTTAATTTGTAAAATGAAAAGTTATATTTTCAATGTTGTCAACACACATAGATTACAAATGTTTTATCAGTTTAATATATTGTATTACAAACTTCATTTTCATAAGTTTTTATAAAAGTTCGTAAGTTGAAATACCTGGGAAACAATGCTATACAATATACTTTTGTTATACTTTCCTAGGTTTCTTTTTTTAAAGAAAATTAACTAAAAATCGGTTAATATTGTTACATTTTTATCTTTTAAAAACATGTATTTATGGGTTCGCACATTGCAGTAAAAATTAAATACATCTTTTGTTTGATTTTCAGTTAATAATTCTTTATTAACACAATTTTGTGTTTCACTGTTGATAACCTTTTTACAAACCATAAACTATTTTTAGTCTTAATTTCTTTCTTTGTTTACAACTTTGTAAGCAACAACAATTACTCGAGAGATCTTTCTACCTAAAGATCTTATAACTTGATCTTTGTTATTACTTAGGTTCGATTACAACTTAAGATCTCTTCAACCAGAGTTAATCACACTAAACTCTCTTTACGCTGGATTCAAGCCAATTGGACTCTTTCGCTGAGTTAACTTCATTTAAGACTGATTGCTGTCCTCATTGACGTGCTTTTTACATGGCTCAGTAAGCAATTCTTCGAAGGCTCTCGAACCTCTCGATATTTCAGGTAGATTTCCATTTCCAGTGCAAAGTGGCCTGTCTATCAGAAAAAAAAGTATTACTTGCAAAGTTTTTTAGAAGAATCCTTCTAAATATTCAATTAGTTATTATCTATCATTTGCATAGAAATACAAAATTTAATTCTAATCGCTACAATGGTACAGAATTCCAAAAGAGTATTGTAGAGGATATCGATTTATTGGGCATTTCGAAGTAAAGGTATTGATTTTTTGTTGTTCTTAAGAGGCTTTTCTCGTCTAATAGATCGACAGACTCTCCAATGGGTTAAAGTTGAAATACTAGACAGGAGTTTCTATACTCTGATTCATCGGGATAAAGGGAACAAATTTTTAAGTAACAGTAAACTAAGAATGCCATTCCAACAAGAAATAAATTTACCTTTTCAAACAAATAATATAAATTGTTTTCTTTCCATACTTGTAGTCAAGTATCTAAGTAGTCTGTTCTAAAAAATCTTTACAAAATCTGAATAGTATTAGAAGTAAGCTTCAAGATTTTTATTCGCGCTTTTTTGTTTAAAATGTCATTCGAAAGGTCCTTTGTTATTTTGCGGAGTTCAATTTATTTATTGTTTTTTGATCTACAAATTAATTTTACTTAAGAATTGTTGGTTATATCCAGATATACCACATACGATATGTCTACCATATACGTTTTAAAATTAAAATTATGATTTTGTATCTTTTGAGAAAAAATATTTTTCAGCACTGTTGCACACTTCTGCTTAAAAATATCTAAATTACAAAGTTAGAATGATAAAGCAATATGAGGCTATACTCCATATGTCTCATTCTTGATGTTAAGCGTAGATTTGGTTGTAATCTACTGAGATGTGACGAAATTAGACTAAACAAAGAGGATGGATACTCAATTTAAGTATTTTAATTGTGTTGTTCCATTTTAATCTTTTTAAAACGTTTAAGTTCTTTTAAACTGGGTTAAATAAAATAAGTGACACAAATTAATTTTTTACGTCACACATTTTTTATTAACGCCTTAGCACGACTTTACTCTTTGACTGTTATGTAAATTACGACTGACTGTTTAAGCACAATGCGGCGCCTTTTAGTTTAGAATACTTTAGTAAAAACTTAAACCTTCTATTCAGCTACGTTAATTCAAATGTAAATCTTAATACACAAAAAAAAAACTAAATTGGTAACACTGTTAATAACACAAAATAAGTACGGAAGTGGCAGTCTCATCGTAGCCTTGACACAAACCAGTAGAATAACATTCAGAATAAAGTTTGTAGTTCTAAATGTGCAAATGCTAGCGTATACATTTTAAATAAATAGATAAATAAAAGTAAATATAAAATAAAAACTGTTTCCTAAAATTAGTGTAAAGAATGGCGGGTCCAATTAAGGACTACCTACTATCGGGTCCGCCATCTAAAATTTTTTTTCAAATAGTGCTTATTTCGTGAATGGTAACACTTAGCTCATGTCTGATTTGACAGATAATTAGTTTTATCCTTCCGCTGAACGAATATGGTTGTGTATACTCTTGAACAACGCTGGGAAATATTGCGACATTACTTTGAAAATCATGGTAATGTTGCAGAATGTGTGCGATGTGTTCAGATGAAGCTCATTTTGATCTTGGTGGGTATGTAAACAAGCAAAATTGTCGCATTTGGGGCACAGAAAACCCGCACGCATACATTGAAAAGCCGATACACCCAAGACGAGTCACTGTTTGGTGCGGATTTTGGCCCAGAGGCGTAATTGGGCCATTTTGCTTCGACAATGAGCAAGGAGTGGCCGTTACAGTCAATGGCGATCGTTATCGGGTCATGTTGAACGAATTTTTGTTCACAAAAATTGAAGAGGAGGATACTAGCAACATTTGGTTTCAACAGGACGGCGCGACGTGCTACACAGCCGGTGTTTTGCGCCCTGGTTTTGAAGATCGCATTATCAGCCGCAAACTGATGTCGTTTGGCCACCTTGGAGCTGCGATATGACCGTCAAAGATAAGTATTACGCCAACTAGCCAGAGACAATTGACGCTTTAAAGGATAATATTCGTGAAGCCATTGGTGAAATACAACTGCACACAATCGATAATGTACTCAAAAATTGAACCGATCGTGTAGGCTACTGCATGGCCAGCCGAGGCAGCCATTTGAATGAAATTATTTTTCATTATTAACCGGAAGGATTGTACTTTCAAATATAAAAAGAAAATATTCAGAAATTTTTTTTAGCATTTAAAAAAAAAAAATTTATTTCGCGGACGCTTTACTTTTTCTAATTTATATTTATTTTCTTCTACAATTTTTAAGGTTAATTTAAAGATACAATGGTATTTTTAGGTAATATATCATATTTTCAAAAGTCGGCGAAATTTGATAAGTGGATATGGTGCCTCCCATACAAAGTTATTATTGATTTGTTGTATGTCTTGAGAATAGTTAAAGCTTAAGTTTTTGAAGTTAGTTCGAGTGACGTTATAGACAATACAAGTCATCAGTTAAAAAATGGGAGCAATTGGACAAGTGGGAATGGTACCTCCCAAACATTAATTTTTGTATATAAAAGTTTCTGAATTTAGCACAACCAACAATACGCATTATCAGTCAACAACTGGGCGTAATTGAACAAGTGGGAGTGGCCCTTTGTATTCACATTAAATAATGAACTTTTATGTGTGGAGAACGACAATTAAAGCAAAAAGCGGGTACTATACAAAGCATACCGAGTGAAAGTTATCTATAAACATACATACGTACATACATATACTTTATGAATGTTAATGTGTACTTGTTTGAAATCTGTATGGAGCTGACAAGCAGATACTACTGCGTCTTTCTGGAAGGTACTACAGGCTATCTCAAATGTTTGAATTTTAATAAGAAGGGGATAAAATTGGTGAAGAAGGATAAAAAATTACAAAATAATAGTTAAGATAAAATTTTATTGTAATTGTAGAAGCAAATATGATCAAAATTATTTGTGTAAATAAGATGCTAATAAAGAGGAAAATCTATAATTACTAAAAACCGAGAATAGCTTGTGGTTATTAGTATAAAACGCTAAAATGCTGCGATAAATTACTGCTGACTTAGCATTACTAATAAGTTATATAAACAAATATTAAGTCCTGAGAAGACAAAAGAAAAAAAACAAGTATCTCTTCCTAACTCGTTCTCTTCTAAATTTCATTTGAGTTTCTACATTACAAGGGAAAAATAAAGATTTAATTACATACGTAAATAAACTTACCAATAATAAACAGCTTAATGGTCGCCATGTTGTGTTTGTTGTTTCGTTGCTCCAGTATATTTATGTTGACAAACAAATTAGTAAAGTTTATAAAGACCAGCGATACTTAGAGGCCAGAAGGCCAGTATATGACACTGGAGGTTTTTGATATTGTTTGTTATTAAGGTGACGAAAAATTGATCATTGTTATTAAGATATTTCTCTTTAATACACTTTTTTACTTTTTGTTAATTTGAATAAACGTGCAATTGCCCATTTGACATGAATATCATAGGATTCATAGTATGTAAAAAATATATTTAATTTACATTTACTTTAAATGCACAATAGTATTTATATTTGTTTTACTTACATACATATTTCATTTGTTTTTTATTATTTTACTATTATTTTATATCGAACAAATAATCATATTGAATTTTATTGTATAAGGACTATAACTAACACAGTTGTCGTTAATATTTGAAACACTTTCAACAACAATATGTAATAGAAACATTATTATGACAATAATCATTAATAGTGATTATGATATATTAACACATACGCTTTCTCCCACTACCTCTCTTATACCTGCTATTCACGCACATATTAAAAGTGCGTAAGTTCATTAGTAATTTGTTTTTGTTATTAATTTCAATAGGATGTGTGAGAATGGGTGCTATAGTTTATGTATATCAATTATTTATAGTTCTATACACACTCTCACGCATAGTACATATTAATTCTTGCATGTGTACACATATTCACTTTTAGATTATAAAATATCTCTATCTTTCTTTCCTTTACACACACTTCCGTAAACACGTTTCACATACATACACACAAAGGATTTTAGTTTTTTTCTGATTGAATTGCCAGTAGTATAATCTCCAATAGTTATTTTACTTTTGTATTTATTTTTTATTTTTTATGTTTAATTTTTTAATAAACTTATATTTTATGTGGAAAAAGTTGCTGCTGGTGGTGGTGGTGGTGTTGGTGTTGGTGATGATGTATGGGAGAAAACAATTTGTTATTATGCATCCTGTACGCTTTTGCTATATTTTATTTTTTATTGTTTTTAATTCGCTCTTAATGTGCATAATAAATTTGTCAATTTAATTTGTTTGCAGAAGTTTTTTTTGCTGTTGTTATTATAATGCAATATTTTGTTCTGTTTTTTGTTTTAATTTGTTGTAATTAAATGAACATTTTTATTTTGGAATCCTGTTATTAAGCCATTGTAATGCGATCATTTCTGTTTATTTAATTCAATTGAGATTTTCAGCATTTTTTCCCCCGTATTCACTTATCGCATGTATTTAAATCACTTACACTTATTACAATTGGAGTTTTGTTAATATTATTTTCAGTAAAATGACAAATAAAATTGCAGCGGCATTGTCGGTTATGATGAAAAATGTCACATATTGTTTTAGGTTTTTGCCTCTCTTTTGCTCTCTGTCTTTCTTTTTCTCTTAACAAATGATACTTTTTATTACATTTCAAGTTTATAAAATCTGTATTAATGGGAAAAATTAACATTTTTATTTATTTATTTATTTATTAATTTTGTATATTACACATTTGCCCTGGTTATTGAAAATAAATCGTTTATATCATTTTTAACACGCTAATGTAGACGATGATAAAATAACTGATGTTTCCACTTTAATATGGCAAATTAAACCTAATGTACAAGTTTGTCTACACAAACACACACAATTCTATACGCCCAGCCATATATTCATTAAGGCTTAAAAAAATTAAAGTTTCTGAGTTCATATCCTTAAAAGTGATTTTTAAATCGTTTTAATAAACTCATATATACTTTATTTCTTTAAAGAAAAGAATAAATAATTTGACATACTTTTAAGCGTACTTAACGATACTGTTACTGAAAAAGAAAATTCGTGAAATTAAAAAACGATTAAAAGAATTAACCATTTATAGCCCTATGTGACATATCTGTAACAAACCGTAAAAATCGCTATTAAATATATAAAAAATAAAATTTATTGATATAAATCATTGTAACAATATGGGAACCTGCTATTTAATAGTGTAGTCTGCAGTGAACACTTCCGATGGTGTCATTAAAGAGTTATATGACTTTGAAATTATTGGAAACGGTTAAAGTAAAAAAGAATATGTTTAAGGGTAAAATTTAAATTTTGTTAGTTTTTATAAAATGTGGAACTATTTGTTAAATTTTACTGCGGTATTTCATTGTGGTACAACTAGCAAAATAACTGATTTAAAAATATTCACACTACAAATAATTTTTTGTCTTTTAACTTAATGTAACAAACAGCCCCTTATGCTTTAAAAATTTTAATAAAATTCTAAAAAAATATAATCTTTTTTTTAATTTCCTAGAACAAATGTAATATTGAATTATTTCAGCTTTTCAAGAAGTTTGGCTGCAAAGGATTAAATCAAAACATAAAACTAAAACTAAAAAATATGGAATAAAAAAAAGTTACCAAGTGATCGAAGCTACCAGACGATCGAGAACTTTTCACAACCTTCAGTACCTGTGTATGAGGGAGGACAATGCGATTGGTAAGGTAGCTGTGATACATCACTGTAACGTTAAAGTTGTCACGTTTGACAAAAGAGGTCTCTAAAGTTTGAACAGTAGCAAATATCATATTTGTGCAATAAAGAATCGTAAACCGAAATTTATTTGTTAAATTTTATTTGTCATTTACGAACTCATGGAATTGACATTTTTAAGAAGTAGAAACGTAACAATCCTAATAATTATACTGCATAGCATCGCAGGTATGTTAGGTTAGTCTTGATTTCTTTGATTCATAAAAATCATATGTAAAATAAATGATTTACTCTCGAATTTTGTTGTCAACGGGATTGGAGGTATGTTGAATCGAACCCAATATGTATAATTATTAAAACTAGTAAACAATTTAACAGAAATTCATTGCTTTGTATACAGTTTTAGGGTTTCCGAACTTCTGTAATCATATTTTTGCTCTAACTTGTCCAAAATATTCCAAATGTGCTCAATTAGGTTAAGATCTAGTAATAGGGTGAATTCAACTGTTTTGACTGAAAGAACAAAGCAAATCTCTCGAACAATATGCACAGCATGGTGGGTATCATTATCTTGCTGCCAAAACTTTCCACAGATGACTAAAAATGTTGTTTCAATATTGTCAAATACCTTCACCAAAAACGAACCGGCCCAAGACTATAACACTGTCTCGATAATATTTCACTGCAGGTATAATATTTGGGATATAATGTGCAGTATTATAAAGACCTTGTTTCGGCCAGCATTTCTGAAAATATTATATTATATATCATTAGAAATAACCTTCTTTTAAAAATCTATTCATTTCCAGACTAAGTTGATATAATATTCGAAATTTCAAATTAAATATGAATATTTTTATAATTTCGTTTATATTTGTATGGATTTTAGGGTGTTTTTTCCCGTTTCCGAGAAAATGGAAAAAAATTGCTATATGCGATGTGGAACATAGATTTCCATAGAAGAAGGACTTAATCTAATTTCATGATACGTAGCAATCACAATAGCATCATGAATTAATAGGTACATATGTATGTGCTTCGCTTACTCAGTACATCCACCGGCAACTGTATTGGTTTTAAGATGTGGATCATATATTTATTTTCTTTTATCTAAATGTCACCCATTTCCAAGTTAATCAGGGCTTTTTTTTATTTATTTATTTCTTTAAAAGAAGAAACTTTTCAGCAATAGGTACAATAAAATTCTACCGGTTACAATGTCTAGCCCAAGACAGATTTATTACAATTATTTTTTTTTTTTGCTCTAAGACGACATATTCTAGTAGCATAACATTTTTTGTTGGGTTTTATCGAACATTTTTAACAATTTTCCGTGCTAAATCTTCAATTTTTTGCCATTATTGTTAATTGTTATTCCCTCTCATTTTTGCTTATTGTTATTCTCTCTCATCAAAATTTTTACCAAAGAATCTGAGAAATGAACTGCAACAGTTTTTTGCTTATACCATATTTGACTTTTATCCACCAACCAAGTTTTATATCATAAATTTTTTCATAATTTTGGGAGCATATAAACGTAATTGTGGCGACTACATTTCTCAAATACTGAATTGTACTCTTTTACGTGGTGTTCTTACACAAAATTTTTATATTTTTTAATATTTTTAGCTCAAAACTTTTATTGTGCATATATGAAAAATTTACCGGGATGTCAGCATAAAAATTCATGGAAAACGGGAAATGAAATAAGTTGAGGGGATCGGAATAGCAGGAAAATGGCCCTAATGGACTATATCGTATTAAGTGTAGTCTTCCACCATATTTTCATTGTACTGATGCTGGTAACGTCGTTCAAAGTAGATCACATCTTAATGAAAACGCTCTCCTCTCGTTTTTAAGTAGCAGCATTTTAACTTTATAGCTCATTTTTTTAAAGCTTTCAACTATAGTCCAATGAAATCGTGACACTTATCTGCGGTTTTGTTCCAGGGTTGTTTTTCAATAATGTTAAGTAATTTTGTGAAAGATACTTGATTTTATCTTCGCTTTAGAAATTCGGCAAAAATGCTTTTAAATATTCAAAAGCCTAAAAATTTTGATCCAATACATTCTCAAATTGCTTCAAAAGTCCTAATTTTATATGCATTGGCGGCACTAATATACTATTTGGTCATGCTATGCTACCTGAAATTGACGCGTTCTGTCCATGTAAAGTTCTCATGGTGTACTAAATCTTCTTACAATTCTTTTAACAAAACTGACAAGAGTACTTTGTATATATATTCTTCTTGTTACTGCAAAACAGACAAATGCGAACTTTAAAAGTTAAGAATGAGTATTTTGTTTTTTTGATGCCTAACATCAGAATTTTTGCATTACAACAATAATCCAAGAAAAGTTATTTTGTCGACTGGTGTAATTGATAAAATGTTACGAACTGCTTAGTTAGTTAAGTTGAGAACAATCATGAGTATTTTATAAATGGCTAGGAATAGACCATCAAAGTTCACTATAGTAAATGTGGTTTATTGAAGCTAGATCGCACACTTTATCATTGTTATGATTTTTGATTACGCTTATGATTGTTTTCACAAAATTTTAATAACTCAATCAATTTCCAATAGATTTTTGAAATCTATGATTTATTTACTCAAAACTAAACACTGCTTATTAATCCATAAATAGTATGGTTCCTATATAAATTAGTGTGCAGAAACAACTCTAAGCCTGATAAATGTGGAAACATTTGAATGAAAAATGTGTTTGCTTAAGCAATACACACAGATTCTCTAAGGCTACTTAAACGATATACTTATGCTTATGCTTATTATAGATCACTTAAAAGGTATGTTTGTGTTCTTTTAAAATCCAATCGGAAATTAAAATTTGTGAATATATATTTAAGTTATTAGTTTATAAGTGCAGGTACGAAAGTGAAAAACCGTTTTTTTACCCTTAAGATTTTGGACAAATTCAAAAACAGATTCTTGTACAAGTATTTCAATTTCGTTTTTTTTTGTCTTCTTGTCGCACCGTGTTATTTATGTTAAGATAATAGGTGTAGTCTTTACAATGAAATTATTATTAAATTTTTGACAGGATTGCTTTGTAAAGAATCACACAATGAGCACTTTTTAAGATTTGCCAAAATTTAGGACTTTTGATACTTTTTCCTTATTTTGAAATTTTTTTTAGTTATAACTCAAGAATCATTAATGATTTCTCATTTCATTTTTTAGCAAAATGTAAAAAACCAGCATAGACTATTTTTATTGCATGATATCTTTCCTTAGGCAACAAAGGAGTGAATAAAGAAAGCAATAAAGTGCTTTTTTAGTGCTGTCGTTTTCAAATCCAGTGATTTTTCTGTACTACTAAAAGACGATTTAAAATATGTGTCTTAACAAAGATACTCGTAGAATCGGTTTAATCGGTAGGAATGAATTCCTGTGTTACCGACAAAACCAAAACAAAATTTTGTTTAGCGAAAAAACGGTGTCCTAGTATCACTTATCATTGAGACACTCAGTTATCACATTTCCTCAAACTCCTTCGATACTAGTAGCGTTGCCCATCAAAGGCTGTGCATGTACAAAGGTAATGTTCGAATGGCGCAACTTTCTCCTCGCATGCTCTAAATTCATTAGATTCAATACAGCCTATCGTATAGTGTCCCATTAAAATGCAAAGCTCCTTTTTTAACTCGTACTTACTCAATTTAAGCAGGTTTCTTGTCATTTGCCTAGCAGGGCTTCGCCATTAGACCATCAGATCCTGTCCACTGTCTCGTATAAAAAAGAAACTAAATCTTAACACAATTGTAGGTTTCATAACATCTGCAATTTTCTTTAAACTAAGACGTTTTATAAATAAAATTGTTTTTATTTGTTGCCACACTTCAACAATGTATGTATGTATGTATTATGTCAAATATTCGATTCAAAATCTAAACTTTTTCAAAATCAACAACAAATTCGGTTTGAACCTATACAGATCGTAAATATAACTTTTATTATACATTTTTTATTTTTGTTAAATAAAAAGAACATCCTTTTCCAATTTTATTGGTAAAATCAAAGGATTTATTTATATGTTTTGTACAAACATATAGAATAATAGGGAAAAAATCTTCAAAGCACGCTGATATAAAAACAATGAAACACATATTCGAATTCTTGAGAGTGTTTATGGATCAATGAATGAATGAATAAAAAAAAAAAAAAAAAAAAAACTGAATGAATGACATAAAATTAAAACGGTTATAAAGAAATTTACGCGTTTTTACTTTTATATCGAAATAATTCGCTCTGTTGGTGTGCTATTGACAGTCTTTTTATACGAATATATACAAACATACAACTATGAAAATTTATGTAGCAAAACTTTTTTTATAACGATAAAGCAGAGGCTTTAAAATGGTATATATGTATGTACATACATGTATTATTGTAACCTTATTTATTTTTGTAAATATTTAATTTAAGAGCGAAGGAATTTTTTATGAATTTTGTAAACGATTTGCTGTACAAATGACAGTATAAAATTAAGTGTTCAATTAAATAAGGAAAATAAAAAAATAAAAATTTAAATATGTGGTAAGAACTAGTGCAATATAGTATCGGTGTATATTTTCATTAATTAAATTTATTGATATTTCATATTTGTAAATACAATTTATATTAAAAACTAAAAAAAGGTTAATATTCTTTTGAGATATGTAATCTACAGCTTAGTACTAAAAATAAGTTGTTCAATTTTAAAATATTATTTCAATAAACGCATAATAACTAAATAAAGAGCAACAGAAGTAATATAAACAATTTATTTAAGCGATTTATAATCACTTGAGATAACTTCATCATGTTACACAGAAAAGTGGATAGACGCTGTCTAGTACAACAAGACCTGAGTATCGGGTAAAAAACTAGTTTTTCGTTTCTTCGTACATTCATATGCTAAAGACTTGGAAGAATAATTTGATTCTATGTTTCTCAGCGGATTTGAAAGAAGTGAAAGAGGAGTTTTAACTCTTATGTGACCTATTGCGTTTTTTTGTAGAATTTGGTAAAAGTTGCACTTGAAACTTCTTGAGAGCTCCTAGCTTTAAATATTTTATTAGTTCTCACAGCCCTAAAATTAACACTGCTTAACACAAGTTTCCTTTCCTTGGTTTTTTTTTGTGTTATTGGGTATTTCTATGGCCCTGACAATGCAAAAAGTACTGGGTGATTGCTAACAGCTTTTAATTGTGACATATGCAGTTTGATAAATTTGGCAAAAAATTCAACAAATTAATATAATGAACACTATCAAATGACCTTTTATAAAATATTCTTGAATGAATGGCTATATGTGCATCTCGTTACAAACTCCAGCAGTAGTCTGCCATTAAATGTGAATCCCACTTTCCCTGATAACGATATTCCATTGTACGAAGATCCTGATCAAATCTTTCACCTTGCTCCTCGCTAAATTCACCTAGGTTTTGCTGAAATCGGTCTAAATACGAGTGCAGGAAGTGAAGTTTTACACTCATGTTGCACTCTAGCTTATGCAACTTCGATGACATATACTTAGCAAGCTCAATATGGTTGTGAGATTTCTTTTCAACTAAGAAATTACTCAAACCCAAAACAAATGAGTTCCGAGATTTGGATTCGACTTCAGTTATTGATTTGCAAAATTAGGATCTTTCACGAACTGCCTTCTCTGTGGCTAATGGCTTGTTCTGATTACGCAATTTATATTGAAGTATTGATGAAACGCAGTTTTCATAAATTTCATCAAAGGTTTTTGATATTTTTCAAATATAAATTCACCACAAATAACAAAAACAATTTGAATTAAACACACAGCATATTCTTAATGAAGCATATATAAAGCATCAAGGAAATATATATCGGTAACCAATAACAAAGTGCGACAAAAAAGAATGAAGTTGAAATTCCTGATAGACGCTGTCGATTAGAATAAGGATCTGTTTTTGAAATTTTCGAAACACCTCCAAAAACTAAAATTATGGGTAAAAAGAGGTTTTTTGAGCTTCATACACTTATAAGCTAATTACTTAGCTGAATATTACCCGATTTTAAGTTTTTATTTCGGATTTGGAAAGAATTCTCATACAATTTTTTCAACATTTTTCAAGTTTAGATGCGTTTGTGCAACCAATTTTAAATAGCAACTGTACTATTGATGAAATAATTCAGAAATTATATTATATTATAAATAAAACGAGACTTATGACTTACAAAATTTTAAGCTTTTTTGAAAAGTACTGTTCAAAAGTAATAAAAAAAAACTCCTCTTTACTAAAATTGTATGATTTTTTTATGAGATATATTACGAAAAAGCTTAATAACTCTACCAGAAAAATAATGTCATTTTCCAGGTATTTTTTTGTCACACCGTGTAATAAACGAAAATCCAAGTAAAAGTAGTAAATAAGAGTAGTTACTTATAACTCAAAAACAAAAGCTGTTAGAGATAAACTGTTGCCATATTTGCAAAATGAGCGTCAACTTGATACAGAAATAAACAAAAATTCCCAGGAAACAGAATTTTTTTTTATTTTGTTAAGCAGAGTAATTAATAAATTAAAATATATGAAGCATGTCAACTTTCTTCCAACACCCTTAAGTGTGTGTCAAGGTACTCACATATCTTTATGCATTTCTATCAAAATGTGCAAGTATCACAATTTTTAGTTATGAAAGAAAATTTTTTCAATAAGCGTATGAGTGATATTTATGAATTCTAAAAATAAATATCGCTTATACGACACACGTTACATACAATTACAACAAAAAGTTTTTATTTCCAAAACTAGGTACTTTCACTTTATTGGAAATAAAATATGTATTTACCGATTGATTTTCATGAGTTATGGTTTATTTGATTTCCATTAAAAGCAGCTTTATGAATAAGTAGTGAAAATGGTATATATTTGCTACTCTCTATTTTTTGTGAATTTTTAGAAATCAAAAATATCATAATTTAAAAAAAAAATTATGATCTGTTTCTCAATAACTTCAAAAATATGTGTTATATTAAACAGTGATGTTAGAATGGCTTAACTCATATTGCTTATCTAAATCGAATGTATCATTTCAAAGTTGTCATAAGATGTATTCAGCTGCCTCTTCAAAAATCTCACATCTTAGAAAAATTATTCTTAAAAAACTGTTCCATACAATCTGAAATGCTGATGATTTTTGAAATTAGGCAACCATAGTGCATCAAAAAAATTAGTGGTTATATATGGTCAGAAAATTTTTCCCATTTGTTGCATAATATAATTTTTATAAAATTAAATGATTAAATAAGTTTTTTAAGGTTTTCACAGTGGATAGATATGACCACTGTATATTGTTTTCTTGAAAAAAGTGAAAATTGACGAATTTTAAATTGACCTACTTTAGCAGTACATGTGCGATATGTATATATGTAAGTAATTACAAAGGAAATAAAAAATTTGTAAATTTTTTGCAATTTATTCATAAGGTGTGGAAATATTTAACTGAAGACCGCAGAAAATTTTTCTAATTTGTTGAACATTTAATTATATGGAATAATCCTTTGTCTGTCAAGGCATTGTAGAAGTTGCTGCTAAATTTCGATCTAGATATTGAAATCCAAAAAAGGAAAAAACCAATTTTTGAAGTCCAGCGACTGCTAAAGTGATCGTGACTATAAACAAATTATAACCTTAAAAAGAGCTTCAATTTAGTCAAAAATACTATAAAATTTGTAAATATTGAAAATTAAACTTGTTTTACAAATGACACGGTGCCACCAAAGAAGGAAATCAAAATACCCGACAAGTGTTACTTAAGTAGCCTTTTAGAATCTGTATTTATTTCTCAAGCGAACACATTTTTCAACAAATTCTTTCCACACTTTTCAAATTTCGTAAAAAATGGTTCCTAATGTGTCTAATATGTCTACCCTAAAATTAAAGAATTTAGAAATCTCTTCAAAAGGCACCCTATGAGCGATGACACTTGGTATAGTTAAATTTGAATCATAACTAACTGCTACATAAATGAATGGTAAATTAGATATACATACACATATGTACACTATATTTCAGTTTTGATTTTCAAAGAACCAGTATTTAATTTATTTAAGTAATCCTACAAATGATAACAATATAAATTGATAAAATTTTAGAAATGTATAGTTATGTTAACTTAATCAGAGCGATAAACTTGAAAACATAAATTTGCAATCATATAAAAAGCTGAATGTCAAAAGGCTGAATACAAAAACGCAGGTGTAGCATAACCGAAATGAAATTCCAATTATGACATCAATTTGTTTTTACTACCATTTAATTTTTAAATTTAATTGTAGCAACTTATATTACGTATTTAAAGTACTTAACTTACCAACTCCAAAAATTACTTTTTCTAACTAATTCTTCGAAATAAAATATGCACCATATTCTTTTATACACTTATTTAAGCCAAGAGTACTGAAATTATATATTCCAAGCCATAAATACTTTCTATTGTTGTGTAAAAATATATGTCTCAGTTCTTGAAGAATCTCTTCCTTAACTTAGAATGTAATAAATTCCATATGCTTTTCTACCAAAAATTAGGGGTTTTTATTTTTCTATTTTATTCGGCTTTTCTTTCCTTAATTTTTGTTTACTATTCTATCATAGTTAAAAAATTTGATGATGTTGTTGTTTTTCTTTTTACGACTAAGTTGTTTATATTTTACCGGTCCCAAACAAACTATTTTCATTTGCATAAATATTTTTCAATTTTCTTTAAAAAAAAAAAATTCAATAAATATTGTCTGAAAATATCTTACTTTCTATTTTTGAGTAATAAATCACGCACACAAGTACACGCAGGTACACAGTTACACACACATACGATTTTATAGCTAGGTTTGTCTCATAAATATTCATTTAAATTTATTTTCCTGTAAAATAAGTCTCACACACATATGCACGAAGTAATAAAGGAGAGAATACACGCAAAGATATTGACACCGCTTTCGCACATAGGCACTCATACATACTTCAAGAATAAAATTCATTTAGTGTTTTTAGCTATAGAGCACTAACAACAGTAGTTATCACTAGTTGCACATATGATATTATTAACAACAGAAAATATCATTGTTGTTATTATATACGTAGCTTTCGTATACAAATACAACAAAAATAAAACAGAACCACTTAACTATAACAGAGTATAAGTATGTGTTAGTGTAAGTGAAACAGATGGAAAGAAGAACCCGTTCTCCTAATTTTACCATCACTATTGTTACTTTTTCAACTGCTGCTGCTGCTGCTACTATTTTTCGTTTGACATTTTGTATCATTTTTCAAATGAACTTGACAGCATTTGCGAAAGAGTATTTTTCACTTTATTTAATAATATTAGCAACAGCTACTGTAATACTAGCTTATGCGTACATATACATACATATACACCTATGCATATTCGTTGTTATTAAGAATTCCTATGTTATGAATATGTGTGTGCATTTGAGTAAACTCAATACCGGTTTTTTGTGTTTTTATTTTTTTTAAACGCATTTGCATAATGTAATTTTCATTGGCGGCTTATGAAGGTTGCATTGTAATATTTTTTTATATTATTTTTTATCACTTTTTAAATTATAGCGTAAATATGAAATTGAAATATTTAATTTAATTTTTACTATTTCGCGTATTTCACTTCTGTTTTCCTATAAGAATGATGAATATTATTTAGCGGAAAGAAAACACTCATATGCCTTACAAGCAGCAGATGACACTTAATATCTTGAAATATTTTATAATTTTTTATTTGTTTACTTTTTGAATTTTCTTACATATTTGTTTTATTTTGTAATTTATTACACTAATTTACTTTCTTATTTATTTCTTTGCTTTTTGTGTTCTTCACACTGTAAGTGCGTAATGCCGACATTTGTGCCCGTAGCTAAAGGACTCCTTTTAACAACTAAACACTGACTAAATTTTATAACTGTTTATGAATTGTGCCATTTGCCACGACGACCTACCAAATAAGAAATTTTTAAACATAAAAATATAACCATTTATATGGAGTAGAACGACAACAACAGTTAAAACGACAGCAGCAGCATAACTATGCCAATTCGCCTTAATAGAGTTCGCGCGTTTAGCATGCTTTTCCCAGCAATCGTTTAATGGCACACGCGAACAGCGCATATATGTACTTAATCTATTACAATTTTCATATGAGAAGAAAGAGAGAGTAAGCTGTAAATAAACCTTTACTTTGAGCGCATAAGAGCAACAGACAGGCGCAGTTAATTTCCTAAACTATTTTTCTCTTAAATCATCTTTAATTACCGGTTTGTGAAAGACTCTTTTTGAAGAAATTTCTCTTAAAAGTTTTTTAACAGAACTACAAACAACTTCCTCTCTTTCTTCCTCTATTTGATTTAATTTGTTTTATTTTTATCCTTTCAAGAGTTTAATTCAATTGTCTAAGGTTAGTAACGTATGTATGCATGATAATTCAATGCTTAGAAATTGATTTAAAAATATAAAACAAGAAAACACATTAAAGTAAATATGAAGAATGAATAAACGATATGGAATAAAGCAGGAAATTTAAGAAAAGAAACAAAACTCATGACATAAAATAGCAAAAATACTCCATTATTTTATTTTAATCAATTTAATATTTTTTTCTTTAGGTTTTTGTAACAAAAAACTATCTCTTGCTCTGTCATTGAATTTAATTTCAATTTTATTTTATCGCTACTGTCAGACAATCTGATTTGTTATATATAATTTTTGTCTAATTTGCAATATATTTTTCACTGTCCTCTTCATATGTCCCCAATTTACAAATCATGTGTATGTGTATAAATTTTGTTTTCTATGAAAGTTCATTTGTTAGTGTATATGTGTGTCATTTGATTTTAATGAAACACTGAATACACACACATCCATATACTCTTGTGTAAATTTATAGATTTATAGTACATTTTAGACGTACATTTTTCCCTATTGGGAGAACTGGGTCATTTAATTTTTGTTTTTTCATTCATTTTATTCATATTTGGTACGTGTATTCACAAAAATTCTGGTGCATTTACAGTACATGTGTTATAGTTTTCGTTTCATTTATATCGCCTTTCTTTTTTACTGTGATTTTTCCTTCTTTTGTCATTCTTCATTCATACAAAAATTCTGTGTTTTTGTTTTCGTATATTTTTCTCTATACAAAAACAAATTTAATATTAACGCCAACATTGTAATTTTTTTCTATTTTTCTTTTTATGCTTTACGCGCTTAATTGTTTTATTGTCGTAATAATTTGTTTTCTCCTAAATTTTTGTTTTTAGCAAAATGTTTGTTTTCTAAATATGTAACTCTCTTATGGCTTAATATTTTGCTCTTTTCATCCAGTTATGTACACAAGTCTCTTTTTGAAACTCTTTAGCTTTTACCAAAAGATAACCACGTGATATTTTATTTTATAAATTTATGGCAACATGTTTCTGGATAAACGGAAAACCACAATTACAAGCAGTTTTTTTTTTTGAGAATGGATTCCTTTTGCAACAAAAATAATAGTTTTTTTTAGAGAAGAAAGTTAAAATTAACAGTATTATGTTCTGCTTAAAAACGAAGTGTTTAATTTATAACATTTTTTTGAAATATATTTAATAAACAGATAGATAATAAAATATGTTCGTTTCTTGAAATGTATTTTATTTCAAATTTAGAAGGCGTCGTCGCAGATAAATTAAAATATCTGCACATATACACTCTTGGACAAAATAAAGTGCAAAATAACTTTGTTATATTTCATCAGAGAAAAAAGAGTCAGAATCAATATTATTGTTAAAAAAATTAAATAAATAAAAATTAAAACGAATAGTCGAGTGTAGTCTGTCATGTAAGTAACCAATAAACTAACAAATACATACCCGTCTTACTCTTCTTGTATTTTCATTTTGTCGTCGTACAAACGTAGCAATTGTCCAATTAAGAAATCATTTTTAAAGAAGTTTTCCTTCATTTTAATTCTTACGAGGCAATTCACCAAACACCTTAAGTTTTGGAAAGTATTTTAAAAATAACATATTTATTATTATTGCATATGTATGTACATACAAGTATATGCATGTTTGCAGAGTTATAAAGGTATTTGTTAATTTTATTTACACTTCAATATAAAAACCATAAAAACTTATATAAGTTATTTGTACTTTTTTACAATAACGACATAAATAAAGTGCAAATGTAAGTTATTTGATGATAACCGTAGAAATATGAAGGAATATTATAATAATCAGTACATCAGTACTGGGGGAGCTACCCCTTCAAACCTTGACAACAGTTTACTGAAAAACGTGATTGATAACACTATGCAACAAATGCAAAAAAAATTTCGGACCTTGGATAACCACTATATTTTTTTGATGCGCTATGTTTGCCTAACTTCAAAAATCATCAGCATTTCAGATTTTATGGAAGAAGAGGTTGCTTCATACATCTTATGATGACATTCATACATCTTTAAAATGACATTCGATTTCATCACGCTTTATGTCAAAAGAATTCAAATTATACCAGCTTTAAGTCATTCTATTACAATATTTTAATATAACTAATATTTTTTGAGATATTGAGAAAAAAAGGTTTTAGAAAAAAACTTTTTTGCTGTAATTGACGAACAATGCTTCTTCTGTAGTTCATCGGATGTTCTAAAACCGAAGCTTTACCATCAGTCAGACCAAAGACCTCGAACTAAAAAAAGAGAAATCAGATCTCCTGGCGTCTTGCTTAAGAGAACGAAATTTCTTAGATAATTGTGTTAAGACAATAGAGTATCAGAATCGTCATAAGCCACACAACGAAATACAATATGTACTTTTGTTACGGCATAAGTCGTCGTTTTAGGGAGCTCGGCTAGAAATATGTCACAAGTGAGGCCGCTTTACTTAATATCGGCAACAAGAAGCATTCTATACCTATCGCAAATGCCGTGAATATGAAAGAAACAAGAAAGCTATGGCCAGTTTACTCAAAAATGTTAATTATGAAAAGCACAGTTGAAAATTGTGTTGCGACTTAAAATTTGTTGCTATTTTAACAAGCCTCCAAGGTGACTGTTCGTTGTAACCACTGTACTAGCAGTAGCGCCAATATAAATTTGGTATCAACAGCGAACATGTTCTAGTCTTTGTATCTTTTGTTCGAACACGCACCTTAAACCTCAAAGAATTTTAGTAATTATAACGGTGCAGAAATATGGAAATATTTATAATCCTAATAATGAATGAATGAATGTCGCTTTCGAGTTTATTTCTTGAAGGACATTTTTAATTTTGTTACAAGTTGAATATTTGCAAGCAAATAAATAGGTTGTACTTTTGGAATAAAGCAAAAGGAAGTTTGTTTTATTTTTTGTACTAGCCTATAAGAAAGCTTATAGGCTCAAAACAGTGGCTATTCAAAATATTGCTGTTTTCTCTGCCTCTAGGATGGCCGAGATCGGAAGCGCACTAGGCTTACATAATATTAAATATCTCGCTCTGATCAAAAAGGGTAATGTATTCTTACCACCTCTACATATAAAGCTGAACTTAGATAAAAATTTTATGAAGCCACAAGGGTAGTAGAGCCTTTGCTTATTTAAAAACAATATTTCCAAATATTTCCACTGCAAAAGTTTTTGTAGTCGTTTTTGATGGTCCTCAAATCTGAAAACTAATCCTAAGCTCCACATTTAAAACGTTATTATCAAAGATGTTTCTAACTTTCTAGGAAACTATAGAAGTTTAGATTATAAAGAAATCATTCGTGATTTGCTTAAAATTTACAAAAATTGGTAAATGTTAATGAAATATAATAAAAAAAGTTTTTACTCAATGCTTAATTTAGGTGTAAAAATGTCACTCAAAATACATTTCTTAGAAACGATTTCATCAACAACTTAAGACCATGGACCATCGTTATCAGGAAGTATGGAATGAAAATATGATTGGAGATCTTATTTATTTCTTTATAAGAGAATCAAACTCAGAAAATCATATTGATCTTATTTTATGGACTAAAGCTTTAGCAAATATAATTAAATTTGTTTGTATTAATTTCTTTGCACAGCTTTCAATTTTATTATCACGGCAAGCCTGAAAACTATATCCCATACAGTTGTATTCATTCAATACTGAGCCCACAACATCTCCTTCAAAACAATTAACTGGTAATATAATTTTATTTATTAAACTTTTTAATAGTCTGTACAGATCATCAACAAGTTCAAAATGGTCGGCCTTTTGAGATTCAAATGTTTAATTAACCCTAAGCACATCTTTTAAAACAACTGATAAATATGTTATATAAATTAAATTTGTAGAATCATTATATCGGGTGGGCCAATTTAAAGTTAAAATTTAAAAATCTAATAAAACAAAAACGGTTTAAAATTTTGCCAAATTTATTTTTTTGTTGTGAAGTACAATTGTTCCGGTTAGAAATGAAATATTATTTCATACATATGGCTGCCGCGGCGGGCCTCACAGTTCCCCATTCGATCGGACCAAACTTTTTCGAGTGTATGGGATCGTATCTCGGCAATGGAATCACGAATAATGGCCTTCGAATGCTTAATTGTTTCTGGTTTGTCGGGATAACGGCGCCCCACAAAAAATAGTCCAACGGTGTCAAATCGCAGCTTCTTAGCGGCCACTTAAACAGCCATCAAACGTTTGGCGCAATAAATCGATTGTGGCATGAGATGTGTGACAAGTTGCACCATCCTGTTGAAAACAAACATCGTTCACATCAATACCATTAAAGCGGGTACAACAAAATCGGTTATCATGGTGCGATAGGTGTCTCCATTGACCGTAATGGTTGCGAAATATGAAATATGGGCCAATGATGTTTCCGCTTCAGAAGCCGCAACAAACAGTCAATCGTAAAGTGGCGTCTGAAAGACCACGTTTGGGTTTTCGCAGCCTCAAATACGGCAATTTTGCTTATTATTGCAAATCTCAACGTTAACAAATTTTCTGGGCCGGATGGCATACCTGCACTGGTCCTGAAGCAGTGCTCTTCGACGCTTGCGCGTCCATCAGCTCACCTTTTCAGTGCATCATATCGCGTCGGTATTTTTCCATCTTGATGGAAGGTTGCTAATGTAACGCCAATCCCCAAAAAGGGCGAGGCTAGTAACCCTGACAACTACCAAAAGCTGTTTGTTCCGCACTCTCCAAGGTTATGGAGAGTATGATTAATCACCACCTTGTGGGATACCTAGAGTCCAACGATTTACTTAGCGATCGTCAGTACGGTTTCCGAAAGGGCCGTTCTACTGGTGACCTGCTGGCGTTGCTCTCGGAGAAGTGTAACAAGTCCATTCATGGTTTTGGCGAGAGTAAGGTTGTGGCTCTGGATATCTCAAAGGCGTTTGATAGAGTTTAGCACGAGGCTCTCATTTCGAAACTTAATGCTTTTGGTGTCGGTAGTCACTTCTCTCGATTTACATCGAGTTTTCTCAGAGATCGCTCTATAAGAGTGGTTATAGATGGGGTCTCATCCGACGAGTTCAGGGTAAACTCAGGGATACTGCAAGGCTCTGTTCTTTCTCCTACTCTTTTTCTAATATTTCTTAACGACTTTCTTTTTCTTCTAACTTGTAATCCTATCTACTCTTTTGCGGATGACAGCAACATTTGTCACTCATATACTTTTGATCGTAGACCTCCTTTTGGAGTTTGGGGTGAGAAGGATGAATATGAACGTCACACTCACAAGAGTCCTGGTGAAGGTCTCCGAGTGGGGTCGTGCGAACAGCGTCGATTTTAAAGCACGTAGGACTCAATGTTGTTTTTTAACACACAGACGTGGTGGTGTGCTGTCATCTGTGTCAATGGGTAATGTGGATATTGAGGAATCAGATGCTCTTGATGTTCTGGGCATGAGAATTCACTGTGACTTTCGTTGGAATGATCACATATTTCAATTGTCGATCGAAGCATTCAAGTGCCTTGGTTTTTTGAGACGGTGCAAGAAATACTTCACTCCATCTGATATCCTTAATAATTACAAGACCTATATCCACCAAATGGAATACGACTCTCATGTATGGGCCGGTGCTTCAAAGCCTATTTTGTAGCTTCTCGACCGCGTACAGGAGAGGGCGAAGATGCTCATCAATGACGGTAGGGTAGCCAACTCTATCGTTTCATTGGAGCACCGTCACAATGTGGCGTGTGTTTCAGTGTTCTATCGGTACTATAACGCCATGTGTTCTAACGAAATTAAGGAATTAACTCTTAAGAATCATATATTTTTACGTAGTATTCGTATTTCTCGTAGAGCGCATCCCTTTGTAGTTGATTGTAAAGTAAATCCCACTTACGACATGAGTAAATTTAAATCTACCGTCCATAAACAGTACTCCCTCTGTCCTCCTTCCAATAACCTATTTTCCTAGTACCACCACAATGCACTGCATTAGATAGATGGATGGCCCCCTGGGTGCTGGTCTTATAAAAAATAAAAAAAATTAGCGTATCCACCAAGATTAAAATGAGCTTCATCCGTAAAGATGATTTTTATTTGGTAAAAAAAGCGAAGCGGGAACGAAGCTGATGGTCATGCGGCTTCAACTCTTAAACCAATTGACCTTTGTAAGGCGTCAAACCGAGATCTTTTCGCAAAATTCGACGTAAACTGGTGCGTGAAATGATCAATTCTTGAAAACGATGACGAGTTAATGTTGATTCTCACGCACACTCTCAGCTACAGCTTCGATATTTTCGGGTGTCTTGGCGCATCAACAATGGAACCAGTTTCACGAACTTTAACAATAAAGTTGCGTATACAGGCACTGTTGTTCCTTCTCTGTGACCAAATTTTGTACGATATTTTCGTGCAATTTTCCACCAATTGTCTTTCTTTTGTAAATAAATTTCCAATAAATCGGAACGTTGCTCAAACTTAAATCGATTCAATTCGTTCAGTGGAGATAATATATTGAATTGTGTGGCAGAATAGAATGACATAAGTATTGCCAGATTAAAAATAACCGCTGGTTCAAATTTTAATCGATAGATAGCCTACCCGATACATATTTCTTAGCTGTGACGTTTCAAACGACTTGTCACTTGCAATATTGCAATGTGTTCAGCTCCAGCCACATATCCATAATTGACTTTACACCTTTTTCAGCAGAACGCCTTTTTGTTAGTGCTGGCATAGAAGTATTTCGTAGTGTTATGAAATCACTATTTATTAATTTATAAATTTTAGTAAACCAATTGTGACTTTCTTTAACTAGAAATTTAATATTCGCGAGAAAACGTTTTCCTCTACAGAGCATACTGCTAACTGTAGCGCGTGGCAAACACATCTAATTAAAATCTGATTTTTTTAATTGTATTTGTCTTTTAATTTTCCATAGAAACCCATTATTAGAATTAGTTATTACAGATACATTATCTGTATTTATCGCCAATAGCTTTTTAGAATCTATATTAAACAAATATGTTTATCTTTCTAAACCTTTTAACAAATCATCAGCTTTGCCACCTTCTACATCTATAAGACCTAAAAAAGTTCTAACGAACTGTTTTCTGTCAATGCTGTAATAGCGAATTACAGAATCTAAGACTTTTTCAACCAAAATATCGTTTCCTAAATAAAAATATTTAAAACAATTTATAACGATGTTTTAAGTACATACATTAAACGGTATACATACTTTCATTTAGTATTAAACTAAACTAATTATCATCAAGATGATAATTATCATCAAGTGACTATTTTTGTGCACTAATTACGGTGTGAATTACAATCTGCTGCCTTGCTGTCTCTAGAAACTTTATTGCATAGATTACTTAAGCGGTCGACTGACAAAATTGAGCGGTGAACAGTTACATAAAGTGCTAGGTATGCTCAGCTGCTGTGCTTCTCGGTTACATTTGCGATGAACATTTTATTAGGTCGACGCAATTACAAATCATTGTAATGCTTCGTATACATTGGATATTTTGTTGTTGCTATTTTATGCAGTTATATTTGAATTGCCGTTCACATTATATTTACAATTTTATTGTGTCAATGTGACAATAAAGTGTGTCATCCCTAAATGTTAGCACTGAAGACAAATTTTGAAATAAATGATTTAATTTCATTTATTTGGCAAAAATTGTAACAAAATGAAGACAAGCAAAAAAGCAGAAAAACATATAAAGTGGTGGATAAGACCAAGGTTGAATATGGGTGCAACCGAAGGATTCTATAGCACTCTTCATTATAGTTTACGAATGCAGAATGCAAGCTGGTTTAAAAACTTTGTGCGCATGAGGGAGGAAAATTGTGATTTTCTTTTCAAGAAGAGAAAATACAACATTTCGTAAGGCAATATCTGTCGATGAGAGGATGGAAGTAACTCTTCGTTACGTGGCCACAATATTATAGATTATATTATAGATATTTAGCGGCCTATTATTATCAAACACGAGTTTAACGTTGCAAAGTTTAGTCATAACTGTGTCGCAATTCGAAATGTCTCCCCTTATATACATGTCGCACACCTAGTTTAAAAGTGATTCATAGTAAGATCGAACGGTTATTATTCGACAGGTTTTAACCGGTTTTTTTTGGTTTTGTCGAATACGGTTTTTTTAAATGTCCATTTTGCTAATACCGAATAAGCCGGTTATTTTTACACGAATAACCTGTTAATTTAAATATGTATAATTTTTATCTGTTTTTGTATTTTTTTCTTTGCAAATTTGCACATCGTTTAAGTATTCTTCTAAATTTATAATATAAAGTCTTATTTTCACATATATGACAAACTTGACCTACTTACAAAGAACGTGAAAACCATGGGAGATAGAAAATGATATGCACACTTGAGAAACAAAAAGTTTTTCTCTATTTTCTCAGCACAATGCACTGCATGAATAGGGGCCATCCCCTGGGTGCTGGTGTTATATAAAAAAAAATAATTAATAATATGATAAATGAAGATCAACGAGACTCATTGAAAGGAACCTACAAACGCTGACTCCAGACGACAGACGTACTAGTTAGTAAAGTATTTCACAGCGAAAATACTTATAACTAAGCGCTAGCAGTGTTGTGAGGTGATACCCTTGATGAAAATTGTCAAACGGCATTGTGTGGGATTGAACCGAGGACTTCTTGGTTGGTAGGCGGGTTCTTCCCTAACATATCACAGTGCCACACATTATTAAATACGTGATTTATATTTTAACAGATGTCCTTTGAAGTGTGCAAATATTTCGAAATCGATGGAAAGGACAACTCTAGATATTTTGAATGTCCCTAAATATTAGGATGAAAAGGCTTTTCGACACCAGCAATTATTAACCACCTTAAATATGGCGTTATTGTGCAGCAAGGAAAGCTTGATTCTATACCAAGTAGTCGCCAGGCGTGGGCAAAAAAACTCTTATAAAATACGCTGTAAAAAATGAATCACAGGATGAAATATTAGGACATTGTTATGTCGAGGAAGAAATGTTTTTTAAGACCCTAAAAACGCTGAACGTTGTTCATGCATACTTATTTGCTAGAAATTACAATATGGCGGAATTAACAATGTATATGAGGGAAATATATCAATTTTACCGAATTAAGCAACAAAAATAAAAAAAAAATTATTTAAAGAAAAGAGCCGGTTAACCGCTTCTTTTTTTAATTTCTAACCGAAAACCAGTTTTTGAAAAAAGTCGAATAATCGATCTCCCTAGTGGCTCAACAAAAAATGTTAATTTTTAGGGTTTATATACTTAAACTGGTGTTTCACTGTTTTTATGTGTTGATTCAGATCCGTTTTACAATAATTTGGCCTTTACTTTAAATGCATAAGGCTTTGCCTTATCTTTCTCTAATGGCCTAATCCATTTCATGAATAAGACAAAAACAAACTCATTTTCTTGTTTTTGTTTTCGTATATTATATTTTTTATTGCAAAGTTACCCATAATAACTGTAAACCAAAAACTAAGAATAGAGAAATTAACTTACTTCAAAAAATCCCCTTAAAAAATACACAAATTTTTCAACGGTTATAAAAATAGTATGATGAATGGTGCCAATGTGCAACTTAAAAATTCTTAAATAAAAAAGCGCTATCCTAGTGCGTTTTTAAAAAAGTGCAACTTTCGGGTATTTGAAACGCGCTAAATTTAGTTCGGAAGGCGTTAAATTGGAACACTGCTAATCACGTTACTACGTAAGTACGAGTGATATTTTAGTAGTAACGCAGAAATATTACTCATACGTACGTAATATTTTAATCCCGGGATTTGGGATTTAAAAAAATCCTGGAAACTCGATTTCAGGATCATTGGACTTTAAAAAAATCCCGTGTTCTCGATTTCAAAATCATGGGATTTTCGGGATTTGTAAACTCCGAAATAAATCTGTTAAAATTCATAAATTCTGGTAAGTTGAACTATAAACAATATATACAAAAAAAACTAATGTATATTAAATATTATTTAAGTTCTAATAATATATTGCGCGTGGTTTTACAAGCTTTTACTTTAGTGGTACTTTATTAAATTTGCTACATTTCTAGAGATCATTAAAAATGGGAAAAACACACATTGAATAAAATAAATTAATATTTAAAAAAATAAATAAAAATAAAAATAAAATATGTTCAAAGTCTGAAATAACAACGTAAAATATATATACATATAAAGTTTAATATAATTACTAATGATGATGAATTTTAAGAAACTTAAAAAAGAGGAATATCACAACCGTGAGCTCGCAACGACTTACGCAATTTTTTTAATTTTATAAACAAGGAAAGGTGCAATCAAACGACCCGCAACAGCATCAAAAGTTTCTCTGCATTGTGAAGAACCAAAATCAAGTATTTTCGAATTTATTTTTGTTCATCGAAACCATTTTTTTATAATTTAGTCATATGAACATATTAACGAAAATTATCAGACAATTAACTATGTTAGTCTTGGTTCTTGGATTTATACTCCACAAAATTCATTTTTCTTATATTTTTTAACCGCTAACCTTAGGCAAACGTTAACTTAAAAAAATTTTTCAACTAATTCGAAATGTCAGTAATAAACCCACTATTTTGGTTTGGTATATCAAATAAAGTAACTTTAAATTACAACAAGGAATACCAAAACAATTTTACTTCTTATACAAAAAAATGGTCGAGAAATTCCGATTAGCGAAGAAATATGTTTTAAAACGACTGCGCAGATTAAAAAAGTTTTAGTCTTACTTTAAGGTAATTTTATTGCTTTTTCAATAAATTAAACTGTTTTGAGTTACGTGAATTTATGTTGTGCAACCTATTCCATTTTCTAAATTACGGTATATTTTGAAAACAAGAGCTAACCTTAAAAGCCACTGGATTCGGCGTACTCGAATTAGCTTTACCCGCTGAGTGCTCTGCTAATCTGTTTTTCATATAGCACAGTGTTATTATAGGTATTCAGTGCCATATTATTATCAAATACGAGTGTAACGTTGCAAAGTTTAGTTATAATTCTGTGGCAGTTCGAAATGTATCACTTTATATATCAATTGTTCTAGTAAATTCGATAACATTCCGTACTCAATATACTGTCTGGTAACTTCGTTAATATTTCATATTATTACGATTTAACCTTTTTAAAAAGTTTGAGTTCTTTTTAATTGCGTCAAAATAAAATAAAACCACGTTGTTGTTGTTTCATAGTTTTTATTTTCTCACTTTATCCTTAATACAGCAAGTTATTAACTTGCACTTGGCATTCGTTTGTACAACACTTTTATTTACGCCTAAACACGATTTTACTTACTGACTGCAAAACGATAACTAAGTTGATGTAGGCAAGCAGTCTCCTTATATACCTAATTGTCTACAGTTTGGAAAGTTCCGGAAATGTCTCAAATGCTCTCATATCCTCTATTGTATATTCGTTAATTTTAAGCATGTGAGATTGTGTTACCCAAAGATGTTCGAATTGGCAATGCCGTCAAATACACAAATCAGTACGGCAATACCATCAGATACACAAGTCAGTACGGCAGAACCAGGGTAACACATTATTAATTTTTACACAAACCAATGATATTTTTTATTTTAATGTTCATTGAAATACATATGTACGTGTTAATATTTTGTTTATTACTCTTCTATTTTATTTTTAGTTTGTAATGAAATTTTCAAGTTTTTAATTTTTGCATATACCTATGAACATACCAGATATAGTTATTTCTTAATAAGTCTTATTTATTTATTAAGAAGTCAACGATCGCATTTCTGGCTGATCTTTATTTGTTACATTTCAATTTGGCAGGCCTAATTCAGTGTTTCATTATGGTTATTTAAAAAGTTGTGCTGAATGCAATAACATTTGATTATCTATTCCTTTTCAGAGGCGTTAAAATAGTGCTTTTAAATGTCTAAATGTATTTTTAACCAACCTACGGCATTTAGACAAAGTATAATTAAATTTTGTTTGTCTTACTGAAGCGTTCATATAATACGGATATGGTTTTATAATGCATTCAGATAAACGCAATTCAGAATCGCCTATAATCAAAACCGGTATTTTCACTCCGTCGTAAAAAATAGTTGGCGGTTGAAATATGGAGTCTTTCAGTTTTTTCTAAATACAGATCTCTCAACACCAGGACATCCAACATTTATATTAATAATCGATATCTATAGTCGACAACAGCAAGTAAAACAATCTAGTGCTACAGTTACGAGTAAATTGTAATAATCGCAAGTTTCCGATGATGGGTGATGAACTTCAAAATGACATCCATCCATTTATGGTACTTAGAACAAAATGAAAAACGTAACGCAAAAATTATACAAACGCTTATTTTAGATTCTACGCTTCTATAACATTCATACCAATTGCTCCAACATATGGTGGAAACCCCAGATTGATTTAAAGCCTCAATAAAAAGCAACAATTTTTTATTATGTATGAAAGATGCATCGTCCACTTATCTAATTCCTTCCACTTTTAAACTGATGATTCGTATTGACTGCCAAGTCATTTAGACCAAATTTAGAAACTTTCTCTCAAGATATAAAAAAATTAATATTTATTTGTATGGTAGGTACGTACCATACCCACATATCCGATTATTATGCTCCCACTTATTGGCTAATGATTTGTATTAATTACGAAGTCATTTTTGCCAAATTAGGAAACTTTTACTTTTACAGTTCTCAAGATATACGAAAATCAATATTTATTTTGTATTAGAGGCACCATGCTCACGTATCCAACCCCGCTTATATTTGCTGCACAACTTAGAATACGTGCACTGAATCGACGTGCCAATTCTTATATAAATACCTTTAACAGGAGCTGTTATAATGGAATGATCACCTACAGCGCCATCTGTAGAAAATTTTTGACTTTTCTTTTGCCTAAACCTTCGTGTAGTAATTACGAACAAAATCGCAGAAGGAACTATCCAATTTGGTACAATCGTTTTCAAGTTTTAAGCATCGGAACAAACCACAATCCATTTTGATATTCATATATGTATAAAAAATAAACAATAAAATAATATTATATAGAAATATAGATATAGATAATCTATCTATGGACAGAAATTTATTAAACAGCTAAGGTAGAAAACTAAGCTTTGCTTTACGCAAAGTTTGCATAAGCTATGATAAATTTACTTTTGTGGATATCGCTACATGTGTATATGAACATATGTATGTATATGTACATACGAGTATAAACATTTAAATAAGATAACATTGGAAAGAAGTGGATGTATGAATAATACTAGTATGTGTGTATGTGTCTATGTATATATTTTGGAGTTACGAACATTAGCCAAAAAAAATATAACATATCGAGCCCTAACCTCTAAAAAGACGTAAACGCCATGATTATCAAATCGGTAGTACTCCAGCAATCGCAGCATCGTACACAATTTTAGAGTTGCAAAATGTACCTTAATGATTTTACAGCAATAACACAAACGTCTTATGTACACACAATAGAACAAATATATTTAAAAAATACCTTCTGTAAATTTTTCTTGTCGCTTACGTCTTTTTGTCGGTAATGGCTTGATATATTCATCACTAATTTCGGCTTAAGCCGATTTACATACATATGTAGATTAACCAGAATATTTTATTTGCACTTACTCTATGGAGTTCTGTGTTTTTTTAATATTAATAAGAAATAGTTTAATTAATTTGAATATTCTCCTAAACATTCTGCTTGCACAGCTTGTGAAGAATGCAAAAAAGATATTTAATATTTATTATCTCAGGAACCACTTCCTGAATACCCTGAGACCTCGATTTTCAGCTAATAACTACAATGGTCTTTTAAGCTTAAAGAGTTTTAATGAAATAGTGGATACATCAAAATCTTACAAAAAATGTAGAATTTGTTTTCTAAAGCTGATAAATGTTGTCTAAGGACTGGGTGTAATGAAATATTTATATTCTATGAGAAACAGCAACTATTAAAAACAAAACAATAACAAAAAACAAAAAAAGGAAACCTTGCAACAACTCGAATATCTTTATACCTTGATTTTGTTTTGTAACGTGTTTTGAATAATTTTATTAAAATAATTTACTTTATCAAAAAGTATGCAGTTTATATTTTAAACATATCCCAGCGAGCAATATTATTTCATTGCAAATATTTGATGTGCAGACGGAATCTACTAAATTATTACTTTTACGAAATCAACATTTTTCAGTTTACTGGGCATTGTAGCAACAAACAAGAGTCTTCCTCATAAATTCATAAATTTCTGCTGATGCAACAACTTTTCCAAAGTACCTTCGTAATAAGTCGGTAGATGAATTGTTTGGCAGAGCGGAATACATACGAAGAAAGACTTTTATAACATTAACAACAACAACAATAATGAAAATATTAAATTTATCCATTTTCTTTTTAATTTTTACATTGCAAATAAAAAAAAAAGAACAAATTTAATTAAATTTTATAATTTGATATTGCAACTGTAACTGACCCAGTAAATGTGTACGTGCATAAGCAAAAAAAAAAAATATATATATATATATGTGTGTGTGTGTATATATATATATGTGTTTGTTTTGTATGAGTTGCATCAACTTGTAACTGTTGCAGTGGATTGGCTTTCATACAATCTGGTTACGATAGAGTAATTGCAACAAATACCAATTGGTAACGATGAATGCATATTAAAATTATAAAATAAAATAAAATAAAATAAAATAAAATAAAATAAAATATTAAAACCCAATTACGAGCATATCAGACTGCCATTGGGAGTCTTATTTGGAAAATAAGAAATTTTTTAAATTTGTCTTTGAGTCGAGTAACGAAAGATTATTACATTTAATTTAAATAACGAATAACTCTCAAAAAAAAACAAAAAAATTTACTCCATTTTGCAAAGATTAATGTGCACAGAAATACTGGAGGGGGAACTTTATATACTGAATTTGTTTTTATTTAATCTAGGAAGGGGTATTACTTTCTAGATTGTACTTATAAGGCGTAGTTATTATTTTTCAATAATAGACTGATATACCCTATGATTCTAAATTGGACTACTAATTTAGTCATACAACTACCACAAAAACAATTTTTGTTTTCGATTTTCCTTATTATCACACTGAATAAAAAACGTTCAGAATTCTTTTATGTAAGAAATGTAAATAATCGCAATATTTTTATCTTTTTTGGTTTTCCTGGTAGTTCACTGCTCCAAAATACTCAAGTAGAATCGTATGGACTTCGTTTGAACAAGACCACACATCTTACGAGTACTGCCATTCACATCGTAATCTATACCAATATGGTATTAAATGCATTCACGCATACATCATTATGTCATTTACTCTAGACCCAGATAACACATCAAGGTTGCAGATAATGTAGCTGCCAAGGTTTCTGTTTCTCTTAACAGCTAGGGCTGCTCCCTGTTTCCAGTAATTGCAACTGCGAATATAGTCGTTGAAAGGGACTTCGAGTCTATATGCCGGCACCTAATGTCTGGTTATTACTACCAGCAACTTCGTTTGGCTGTCAACAAATAAGGTTGTGTTAAAGTGGAAATAAAAGCATTGTATAAACGAATATTAAGTGTTGTATTGAAGTTATGTTGTATACAAGTTATTGTGTAGTAAAATAAAAACTGTAAAACAACAAAATAAAATGGTGTTTATTTTATTTTAATGCAATTTAAGCGAACTCAAACGTTTTAAAAAGGTTAAAACGTAACAATATATTCCCCCTATAATGAATCTTAAGTTCCACAGTATGTTTTTCATTAAAGGATAGACGTCGAGGTGATGCTTGTAATGAATCTGGTTGCAGCCTTTACTTCAGCCTCCGAGTTAACCAGAAGATTTTCACTAAATCCTGCCTTCTTTACAGGCATGATCACCGCCTGAAATACACTGCAGTGGTCAGAAAACTTTTAAGACAGTTTAATGTCAACACCCATTATATATAGTAAAACCCACTCTACCTGCTCTGCTTGCCTGAAATCTTAACAGATGAATACAGTGTCAAGGAGGATAGGATTGAATAAAAAAAATTAGCACTATACTTGTGTGGACTGAAATCAATGGAGACTATTGTTATCCTCATCAAATTAATTTAATTATTTGCATAAGTGTCTTAATTATGTTTAACGAAAAGGGAGCCGGTAGAGTAATATAAATCCGATAACCGCCTTGTTCGTCGCTCACCGCATCTAGGTTTTGAGGAAAAAAATTTAAATGCGAATTCGAAGAGGCATTTTGGATGACATTCGTGCACCTAAAACGTGATAATTTTTTAATAATTCAGCAACAAATTGTTCTGACATAATGATGATATGTAGCGCGACTATCCCATAGACAAAGAAAACAACAATTTTTTCTGAAACCTGGTATGCAACAGTCAACAAACTAATGACCTGAAACAGATTAATTTACAGTTATTTACACAAAGAAATTTAAATCAGACACCTTAAAGTCACCACAGTTCTTCCACTGCGACAAATATGAACGAAGTTGAAGTACCTGGAATTTTATACTATTTTTCTGAGAGGCGCTGACGAGCAGAACAATAGTCTGTTTTTTGAATTCTCAAAACGCCTTAAAAATCTCGAGTTACGGGCAAAAACCTGTTTTTCGGACCTTCATGCACTTACAGGTTAATAACTTGGCCTTTTAGAAGATATATATTTCGCTTAAGTAGCCTTAAAGAATTTGGGTGTATTTTTTAAGCAAACACATTTTTCAACAAATTTGTTCCACATTTTTCAAGTTTAGATGCGTTTTTGCGCAATAATTTATATAGGAACCATATTATTTATTAATTAATTAAGGAATTATTTTAAGTTATAAATAAAATGGGACTTACGGTTTAGAAATTCGTTGGAAGTTTAGGAAGTTATTAAGTCGTTTCGTAATGTAACTCATGGAAAAATCATAAAATTTTCAGCAGTGATGTTCTTTTATTACTTTGAACCTGTATTCTTAAAAAAGTTTAAAATTTTGTAAAAAAAAGTATGATTTTTTCATGAGTTACTTTACTAAAAAATTTAATGGGAATGACTGGTAATGGATCATTTGGTGGACGTTGAACTGGCTTGGAAATCGCGCAATCAATATTTTTCAAGTTTTCATATTGAATCCAGCAACTTTTGTTAAACAGAAATAACAATCGGCTTGGTTACTTGACTCTCTCCAAAGTACTGGAATTGAAAAATCGAAATAGATCTTGCCGTTTGATCTCTTGTATGAAATTTAAGTGACAGTATTGCCAGCATGCGATAAAAAATGAGCAAGACGTGATAGCCCAATTTTTATGCCTGAGTCGAAATCAGCACACCCAGATTAGTTAAAAAACATGCTTCGTTTCTGCAGTCATTTTTTTCAAATTTGTAGACCTGTCTAACTGACACAATAAACGTCTATAACTCAAAAACATTTAATGAGTGACTTTTACTATCGTACAAAAAATAATAATTTTCAAATACGCAACTTTCAAATATAAATATTTTGCAATGTTTTATTTTTTATTACAATGGGTCATCTTTTATCCAAATCTATTACTTAAAGTGTTTAAATTCAAGAACATAATCCAGTCAAATATTAGCACATCGTCAAAAATAAATAAATACGTATTTTAAAAATGAAAAAGAATTCTATACTCAAGTTTGGCACATGTGTGGGAAAATCTAAGATGTTTTAGAGATTTTATCATTTCATCTTTCTTTTTCTTTTACACTTGACAGAAAGTGGCACTTATTACTCATGATATCAACTTTTTTCTTTAGTGCCAAAATCAGACAAACACCATCTAAGGCACCCATATTAATTTATTAAGTTTTAACTCATATAACATATTACAACATTGAGCGAGTTGAAAAAAATATAGTTTATATAGTTTTTATTTTATATTGTTTTTAATAAAAAATCAATCCCTCATTTTATTAACTTTACTAAAAAATGAATACGTTTTTTTTTGTATTTTGTTTTCTATTTTACAATTTTGTTTATATTCGAAACCATGACGTTGCCGTATTTATTAAAAAGTACTACGACCAAGGCTTACATTGACATCATTAGCAAGAACGCCTTTATAAACACCTACAGCTAAATATCTAAGCGTTGTAACTAACTGCATGTTTTCTGGAATAGAACTGCTTCCAAAAGATGGAGCAATCATGTCTGAAATCATAGAAAATGTCTCGTTATTCAAGCGAAAAAGGGATTGAAATCTTAAATGAAATAACATTGCACGTGCGATTCATCTGGAATTATCATAGGGTTAGATGCATCTGTTAAGTACTTTCTTTAAATTTTTTGAAAATTATTTTCTCGTCTCCGTAATCGTGTATCAGGTGCACCGGTATGAAGTGTGCGTCAACATAAAATTGTCGCCATAGGGAACATTTATTGTGAATGAGCCTTAATTTTTTTTTGCATTAGCAACGACACATGTCAAATATATTCAGTATATATCAAATTAGTAAACAAACAACATCACATTTTTTCATTGTATTAAAGATGGCGAATTTTGTACCAGAAAATTATGATTTGCGGAAAGCATTATTTTTTTGTTTTCATTGGAAAAAATTGCTGCAGAATTGCATCGAATGCTTGTCGAGGCATATGGTAACCATTCTCAAAACGTAAAAAATCATGGATTAATCCGGGGCAAACATTAACTTCGGTTGCAAAATCCAGATCGTTTTGGCAGAAAGACAATGCTGTGTGTCTGGAAGGACCAGAAAGGTGTGGTACGACAGGTTCAGGATAAAATCAAAGCATTAAGCTGAGAGATGTCACCTCACCCGCCGTATTCACCAGACTTGGCTTCTTCCGAATACTATTTGTTATCATCGATATGACAAGCATTTGCTGCACAGCACCTCAATTCCTACGAATAAGTCGAAAATTTAGTGACTAATTTGGAGTTTCATTCGCGTGGAATCCACAACTTGCCCGAAAGATGGGAAAACTGTGCAGCCAGCAATAGCCAATACTTTGAATAAAATGTTTTTTACTTTCCCATTAAAAATTAATGGTTTATTTCACACAAAAAACGCTGATTTCATACCGGTACACCAAGCATACGATAACACAAACGCTTCTTGCATTTTTAAACAAATCTTATATTTTTACGTAACAAAATATGTGAATATACTATTTTGTTAACAGCTGATAAAACAACTGTTTCTTTGTGTTTTTTTTATTAAAATTTTTTTCGAACAAAAAATTCGAATAAACAAAAACGTGCGGATTTGAGAATACCAGTTTATAACTTATGGGGATTCAAAAATTTTTCAAAACGAGTCGAAATCTAAACATATTTTTCAAATCACCTGATTCTAACAATCTTTATTAAACAGACATATAAGAGGATTGAGAATCAAAAGAAACAAATGTTATTTTCAATAAAGGAAAACTGTTATCTCACTTAATACAGAAAAGTATCTTGACGATATCAACATTTTACATTTGTTCCGAATTTAGTTGTTGGCGAAGCTTTTACAAAATAAGCTATAACCGCCATATTCACAAAAAAATAAAATCTATTTGAAATCTATGTTAAGAAAATATTTTATGGAAGCTACGTTTCAAACTCACTTAAATTTTCTGAATATAGAGTATTTAATTTACCTTGCGATTAAATAAAAGAGAAATATTTATTTTTATTACTTTTGGTTTAATTTTTCTATAAATTTTTCATCTTTCAGATATGATTGTTACACCTAAAAGGGAAATTAATTAAAATTCCTTAGCAAGCATTACTCGTATGTGCACATTTATAATTTCCTTAAGTACATTTATAATTTCTTATATTTTATAATTTCTTTAAGGCTTAATATTTTGTATAGCCTCTTCTGGCTCTTTTAGTGGCCAGAGTGTACACTAAACTTTAGTAGTCGCTAGGTTCAGTACGATTCTATGCACCACAATCAAGGACATTGTTACCGTTGTCATTAAACTATTTTTGCATGATGTTAAAAAGCGACGCTCAGTCCGTTGTTCCAACTAATTATCGGCTGAATATGTATAGTACTGAACGACTTTTTTCGATTACTTCGCTATATAGCCGAAGGACGCTAAACTTAACTAATTTATAATAAAATATACTATACAACAAATTTTGTTTTAGATACTTCAGAAAAATTGCTGTAAAAACTCCATTTATTTAAAAATTTTTTAAAAGTTTAGTTTTTTAAGAACTGCAATATTATAAAATAAATTTTTATTTTTTTCTACTTTAAAAAACGCACTAATTTCAAAGTTTAAATTTACAAAACTTGACGAAGTATTAAAAAATATATAAATATTTTTTTATCCCCGTTTTTGAAATTATATAATATGTGCTATCAAATGAAAAAATTAGAACCAAGTTTGTCCAACGACTTGAAAAATTTTGAAATTTTAAAAATGTACAATTTAGAGAATTTTTCCTAAATTTTCTATTTTTAAATCATCACCTTGTATATATAAAATATTAACCCAGAGGTAATTAGAATTATTATTCAAACTCCAAAATTCCAGTACAACATCGGATTTTCGCTAGATTGCAATACAGTTTTATTATTATATTTTTACAACATCCCTAAAACTCAACTCGTTATTATTTGGAAACTATTTAACATATTTGTATCAGTAATTAACACAACTCTGTGCTACAAAGAATCTTTTTTTTAATAAAAAAAAGTAAAACTAAAAGGGTATCTTAAGATAGGTTTTTATTTGCTTTAAGTATATGTGGGCGGGGGCGTGCCCGTTGCCCTAGCCGTAATAAATGTCTTTACTAAATTTCATTTATCTACGACGACTCCTTCTATTTTTGTCCATCCGCACTATGGAAGCGACGCACTACGCGACGTCTGCAAATCAGAATTTTTCAGCAGTTTCGGATATTTTATTGCCTTATATGACACATATGAGAGGACTATGGACTCCAACTTCTTAACCATTAGCAGCACCGTTCCCTTAAGTGATAATAAATAAAGTTTAAGGTTGACCTGACAGCTTTCTCAGCCTGAATTTCAACAAAAAAATTTCTTGACATAAAACGATTAATTTTGGTTTCATCCGACCACATCACCTTAGCCTACACATCTTCCTTTCACGAGGCAAAAACCATATCTGTACGAAACCTTGAAGGAAGTAGGACAGCTCTGTTAAGTGACTTTTGTATACTTTATGTAGTACCATTGCAAGTGCCACTACAAGTAAAGTTTTATGTGTTTTTTTCTCCTATTTACTATGTTTAAATATATTTGTAAGTAAGCGATGTTTTACTTGAAAATTTTAAGAAATTGTACAAAAAAATAACACTTTACCAATGCAATTGGTTACCATACTCTTATGTACTACGAAACAAACTTTGGTGTGAAATGGTTGTGAAACCTATCAAGAGTGAGAGAAACTTAAGCGAAGGGGATGTACAGAGGAACACAAATGTAAAAGGAAAATATTCACCTGATATACATACATACATACACATATATGTATATGTTTTGTTTTATTATATATTTTTTGTTCTTCCTTTAAAAATGTTTTTATAAAATACCGTCATCATCATTGTTATCATGTGATACCTTTCGTTTGATGGCTGTAAATTTAAAGAGGAAGTGAAATGTAAAATACAATAATCCATTCAATAATGTAACATGTACCAAGGAACGAAACAACAACCAAAAAAGCAACAAAAATATACAAAAAATAAAACATAACAATAAAAGTTTTTAAATGTGTAAAGTACTTTTTTATTTAAATAAACAACCATTTCAAAAGTCGTGCCTCTCTTAACACTTTTCCATAACCCACTCCATCGTACTGGTTACACATCTTTGTTAGCCTTATTTGGATTCTTTTCTGACTTGTATTTCTCATTTTTTGGGGTTTCCGTTTTAAATGTTTTACAGCATTAATGGATGGCTTGTGTAAGTAATGAAAAACAACAAAAAACAAGTTGTTAAAATAATCCGGTAAGAGAAGGAAACAAAAGCAACAACAACATAGCAACAACACAAATGTTCTTTTATGACAACTCAATTTTTGGAACAAAAGAAATGTCTAAAATACATGAATTTACACACATTCAATTTACACACGTACTTACTCTGTTTACACATGTATGTATAACATCTAAATTGGGGGTATCTAAGTGCGTATATGTATGTACAAGTATTTGTTGGCAAGTTGTAAAGTATTGCTAAAACTTAAACACACATAAATTCAAGTCAAAAGCGAGTTACATAACAACAATAACAACAAATAAAAGTTTGAAGAGATATTAAAATGTTTGACAACAAATTTATTTCATATTTTTAGTAATTTTGTACCCATGCCCCATGTACCATGTACCTTTTGTGCATAAAGAAAAAAAATGTAAAAAAGAAATCAAAATAAAAAAAAATATATGGTTTATGCCTTTAATTGTTATCACATCAGCCATCTTGCGTTTTTATTGCAAATGAACTTGACAATCTATTTAGGTATCATTCACCATACAATCGACTATTTATTAAGCTGCGGAATATATCCACTTTCCTCAAAAATTGACAAACACGATACAACCATATTAACACTACGAAATACAGCTGAAATATTATACTTAAATGATATTAAAACCCAACCATATACACCTATTTAGTGTATGGCGATAACAACACTCATACAAATACAATTCGTCATAGAGATGGAATACCACCACTTATGCGTTCACATACATTAATGTAACCGTAAAATGGGTGGATTGAATTAAATAATTATTTTTAATCTTCATGCAAATATCGCTTACAATTCTGTTATCTGTATTGGTTTCTATTAAATTTAAAGACTAAAAAACTTAATTTAAAATTTGAAAGCTTATTTAATATTAGTTAGTAAGATTAGTTAGTATAATATTAGTTTTCTTTTTGTTTAAAATGAAATTATTATAAAATTATAAAACCTTAAACATATCTTAGATCTAAGCAATTCAATTAAAAACGATCAAGTTCAATCATAAAATTTAAGGCAGTAAGGAAAAAGAGAGTGATACCAGAATAATTTTTTTTACAATATACCATATATACAGTGGTGGAAGAAATAATAAGGACACTTTCAATTATGCTAAATAACTAGAACAACGTGAAATGATCTGAAGAAGCGAAGACCAATTTATTTGGGTTAGATGGAAAATCGTTTGTACGAGCTTCTTTCAATTACAACGAATTTATAATATTTAATTCTTGTAATGATAAATTTAAGAAAACTTTAAGAAAATGTTGATATATCCCTCTTACTTCTTCCATCACTGTATAAACACAATGCATTTGCAATAACTAGTTAAACGAATTAAAAGCCACACGCTTCATATTCTTTTATTTTCTCGAATTCCAAAAGTATTAAGAACAAAATTGAAAACTTATAAATAATTTATTTTTTATTTTATGTATTAAAATATCTAGTTATACATATGGGCATTTCCATAGAAAGGTTCACCATGATCGAAAATTATATGTTATTAAACAAATGATTTTTCTTTAATAATATATTAAAAAGAGTTAAAAACTTTATAAAGTGATGTTTCTCAGCTTGTCTCTTTTATTAGCATTTTTTTTTTCGTATTCTCAGCTACATTTAACGTTATTTATCTTCAATATAAATTGTTCATTTATATCTATGTATGTTATGATTGTGCACATCTTAAGAAATCTTTCTATCAGCAACAAACTGAGACTAAAAACGAAAAAAGGAATTAAACAAACCTTGACAAACGTTACATTTTTTATTTCATTTTGCCAATATTCTACTGTCCCGTTCCTGTACTTAAAACATCCAAAACATTTAAAACATTTCATCAGTGCATCGTGATCTCTCGCCTAAAGTGAGTGAAAAGTTTCCTCTTAATTAACATTTAGTAGCTTGATTGAAAGAAAAAAAAAAATTCCATATATTACACATACTAAACACATACTATTTGCTACGTCTAAAAATTCATATATGTTGTATACACAACATGTATAATAAATATAAGTCTTGTGGTATCCGAACATACTAAAATTTTAAAACGACTGGACCATATTATATACTTTCTTTTGCGATTTTGTTTTTAATTTTTACACGAAGTTTTAGGAAAAAAGAAAAGTAGAAACATTTTCAAAAGGTGGCGCTGTATGCTCCTGTTGGAGGTATTTGAATAAGACTCATCACGTCGATTCAGTGCATATATTCTAAATTCTGCAGCTCGGGACTAGACAAGTGGGCGTGGTACCTTCAATACAAAGAAAATATTAATTTTTGTATATCTTGAGAACGGTGAAAGTGGAAGTTTTTGAATTTTGTATAAATGACTTCGTAGTTAATACAAATCATCAACTAACAAGTGGGTGGAATTGCATAAGTGGGCATGGTATGTCCCATACAAAAAAATATTGATTTTTCATATCTCGAGAGGAAGTTTCTAAATTTGGTCTAAATGACTTCGCAGACCATTCAAATCATCAGTTTAAAAGTGGGCGGAATTGGATAAGTGTGCGTGACATATCACATACATATTAAGAATTCGTTGTTTTTTATTTTGGCTTTACATCAATAAGTAATCACTCTGAGACAGCATACAATACAAACCATTTTTTTCACTAAATAACTGGCCACTACCGTACCGTAAAGGGAAGCAAACATACGGCATACGGCTAAGAAAAATCCACTAAAGTACAAGGATTATTGTGATAAAGCAGCCGAGAGAATTAGAAAAAGCCGTGAAAAGTTACCGAATTTGGCAAAAACAAATAGCAAGAAGAAAGAAAAGAAGAGAAGAAGATCGTATAAGAAAGAAAAAATTACGCTATAGGAAGAGAAGTGATGTTAAGACAAATGAAAAGCTGGAACTTTATACCTGCGAGCAAACTTTGGGAAAAGTAATAAAGAAGGCAGGAGATGCATTACTGGTTAATTTGGAGAAAAGAGGTAAAGTTATTAAGTAGCTATATAAAAAGTATGTTCCACCATCAAATACTACACATAATACCATTGGATACTCTTTGGAAATGGAAATAAAATTGAACATAATAAAAGACTTTTACATGCGTGTAATGTCCAGTCTGCAAGAAAAAAGGATACCATCATCGTTGATAGTGAAATTACTGCTAAGCGCTTTATGGTGGTAACGGTATCAGAAGCCTACGAGCTTTATAACAAAAAGTTTGCTTTGGGATGTGTAAAAAATAATATTTTAATTTAAATTTAAATTTCAAAAATCGTTAATAAAACCTGTTATATACACTGCCCGTCATCAGGATAGCGCTAGTCTGCTGCGCTATAATTCTATACTATAGCATTCTAAACTATATAGCATTTAAATTCAAAGATATTATAAATATTTTAAATAGTATTAAAAATAATTAGTAATTCGTGGGAACACTTTTGTTTGAAATAACATCGAAAACTCCACTGGAATTGTAAAGTTTTTGAATATAGTTCATCGGAATGGTGGACCCAATGTGCACGACTCCTTCTAAAGAGTCCGCCACTAACGTTTATTTTTTCAACTAGTGCTTACTACGTGAATGGTAACACTTAGCTCATGTCTGATTTGACAGATAATTAGTTTTCTCATTCCGCTGAACGAATATGGTTGTGTATACGCTTGAACAATGCTGGGAATATTGCGACATTACTTTGTAAATCATGGTAATGTTTCAGAATGTGTGTTCATCTTTTCAGATGAAGCTCATTTTGATCTATGCGGATATGTAAACAAGCAAAATTGTCGCATTTGAGGCACAGAAAACGCGCACGCATACATTGAAAAGCCGATACATCCCAGACGAGTCACTGTTTGGTGCGAATTTTGGTCCAGAGGCATAATTGGGCCATTTTTCTTCGAAAATGATCAAGGAGTGGTCGTTACAGTCAATGGCGATCGTTATCGGGCCATGTTGAATGAATTTTTGTTCACAAAAACTGAAGAGGAAGATATTAGCAACATTTGGTTTCAACAGGACGGCGCTACGTGCCACACAGCCGAAGCTACACTCGATGTTTTGCGCCCTGTTTTTGAAGATCGCATTATCAGCCGCAGAGCTGATGTCGTTTGGCCACCTCGAAGCTACGATTTGACACCGTTGGACTGTTATTTGTGGGGTGCCGTCAAAGATAAGTGTTACACCAACAAGCCAGAGTTAATTGACGCTTTAAAGGACAATATTCGTAAAGCCATTGGTGAAATACAGCTGCACACAATCGATAATGTACTTAAAAATTGGACCGATCGTGTAGGCTACTGCATGGCCAGCCAAAAAGAAATTTGAGAAAATATTCAGTAGTTTTTTTTTTATAGCATTTTCAAAAAAAAAATTATTTAGCAGATCCTTTATATACATACAGAGTTATAAATAAAAAATAAAGGAAAATATGTACATATATATGAAAGTATATAACATTTTTTTTATTTGTTATCTGCATACAAATTTTCTTTTTTTAAGGAAAAGTTTTGGAAAAAATTATTTCATATTTTTAATATTAAAACACTAAACTATATAGCACACAGTGGCCAACTTAATATACTTATGTACAGTGGAACTTACCAGCCTCGTTGCCTTTCAAACACGATAATGACTTAAAGCATTTGGCTCACGTAAGGTGTATGAGCCCATATACAGCATTTTATACGTTCTAGCACATATGTCCACAATTACCATATCTAGATATAAACAAAAATTTGATTTTTGGCAAGATTTGTATAGGTGATTAATTAATCGGGCAATAACCAAAATTATAAGATGAAGCAGGTATTTGTCTAAAAATTTTATGATATTAAGACAGCAGTCACCAACAAATTTTTGAACTCAATCCCAAAATGACGGAATGCAGTTATAAAACAAAAAGAATTAATGTATAATATTAATTTTCGATCTATAACCAATAACTTATAGTTTCCAATCAAGTTTGCCAACAATTATGTTCAGCGTAAATTGGTGTTTTTTCTTTTTTTTTATTAATAAAAAAATAAAAAGTTTTGGAATGAAACATAGTGAATTTTGTAGGAAGTTTATCATTCTATCTAGTAAATATATTAGTCTTATATCTTAAATCATCCATGAAATTGAAAGAGCTTACTTTGCTAATAATCAAGTTCGTCAATGTATGTATACTAGGGTGGTCTTTAGACGTATGGAAGACATTTTTTTTCAAGTTAGAGACCGTAACTCCTCCCTAAAATGTGTGGTTTTGTGTAAAAATACGTTGTACAATATGGGCGTCGGGTAAAGGGAAGACGTGGCGCATCTCCTCTCAATATAGGCCCTGTTGGTGAAATAATCAAAATAATATATTTCTTATTTGCTTTAGAATGCGATAGAGATATAACTTTTTTGCTATAATTTTATTAAATTTACGGTAATTGCCATGATTTGTTACAAACGATTTGATTATAAAAACTTGTGAGGAAATAGATTTTAAGTATTGCAGCAGCAAGTAAAATGTTTATATTTTAAAATAATTGAGATTTAAATAAAGTTTTTTTTTAATTTTTAATACTCTAATTTTTTTATAAGGTGCTTGTGTTTTTAGAGCAAGCAATCGAAAAGGACACTTTATATTTACCATTCTGACATCACATCTATGAAATAATTTAAATAAGTGTTTTCGGTAAAATAAATTCAAAAATCATCAGGTTCTACTGTTCAATTACTAAGCAGGTTTAGAGTTGTTTAGAATAAAATTGAGAAAACTAAGTAACTTTATGACTGGTATTGAAGATCAGAAACTGAGCGATGCAGTTGAGAGTGTATCTAAGATTATTAAATTTGCATCTCAAAATCTTGAAGTAAAGCAACTACATGATGATTATGAAGAGCTTCTTCAATTGAGTATAGTTTTTTTGATGGCATAATTTCGCTATTTATCGAGCATTTCATCAAATCCGTTGAACGTCGAAAGCTATTTATTGCCTTAAGTTATACTTATTTTGATATGAATTCAAAATGACACAATTGAAATTAAACAGTACGTTATTAGATATACTTGTATATTTGTTTTAAGGGTGTACCTAAAAAAAGAATACAAGCACCAGTTGAAACAGAAGCCCCTATGGAGGTTTAAATTGCTTAAAGATTTGCACGACTCTAAGAGTATTGATGACAAGATAAGTCCTACGTCAATAAGCACACTATAAGCCAATATCTTAATAAGAATATCGAATATTTTAGATCACAAAAATCACATCAAAGGGTTGGTATTCCAACTGACTTTTTGAACAAAAATTGCAAGCGTGCGACACATTCAAAGCTTGTATACAATTACTGTTTACATTTACACAGCGTTTGCATAGATATTCAGATGACTCTGAGGAAGCAAACATTGTAAGCGACGGTTGAATGCGTCTGATGATAAAGGCATTGTAAACGAAAGTTAGATGCGCCCGATGATATAGACATTGTAAATGAGGGTTAGATGACAGACATTGTACGTCAAGGTTGGATTGTTCTGAACTCTCAAATATTTATTTTATCATTTTATTTATTTAATTATCAAATCATTAATGCAAATTCAGATAACAGACTATAGTTGATTCGATATAGTCTGCTCCATATACTACACAACGTACACGGCTATTTCACCTGCACTTTCAAAAAAAAAAATATTTTCTTATTGCCATACTACTCGTATACATAATAGTATATACGATAGTAAAATCGGATGAGTTTTCATTTTTAATAACTTTTGTACTGCTGAATACAAACTAATAAAAATAACATTTCTCTGTATTTTTTTTATTGGTTTTCAGTTAATTGTGTATATACGCATAAACATACCATATGTAAGTGAAAAAAAATAAGGACCACCCTAATGTACATACATAACTAACAAAAATGTTAGATGCTAGAATGCGGATGATTGTGTCGGCCGCTGAGTACATTAGATTTTACTATTCTTTAACAAGCAAATTTGGATACATACCATTGAAGTTTGATTTAAAAGCGCAGTAAAACCCAAAAATATTAAGAAAAGTAGTTCGACTTCTTGTTTAAAATAATCAGTATAGAAATAAGAAAAGATAACAAAAACTCAGTAGCAATTAAACTTGGCGTTAATTTTTAAGCAATTTTATGAAAAAAGTCAACGTATCCAATTTTGCATTTATAAGTTCATTCACTCCGCCAGCATAAATAAAATAATAAAATGCAATCAATTACAGTTTTGCTACTTGTTATACAGTTTTGAAAAAGGTATCAAAACAAGCAGCAACAATTTTTTTTTACTAATTGTCAACTTCTTTCAAGTTGAATTGAAAAATTTGTTGGCGCCGTTAGTTTTATGTGCAGATTTAAACCTATAGATAAAGAAGTAAGAACATGGAATTATTTTTCAGAAATCATGAATGGCGGTACAACTTTTCTCAATCTTCTAGATTTACATTCTGGAGTATAGATGGAAATTTAGGGAAATAAATGAAAGATCTACAGTAGCTCACATTGAAAGTCGGGCAACTCATTACATAAATTTTAGATGCACGTTAAAGAAACAAAGTAAACTTTTTCAATTTTTTCAAAATTATTTTTAATAAAGCACTAATTAAGCAATAAGCACACACAAAAAAGTTGCTTCTACCTTTAACATAAAATTTTATAAAACAAACCAAAGTGAAAAACTCCAAATTTGAGCTCACATTGAAAGTTGGGCAAACGTTTATATCTAATTATAAAATAAAAATTATTATTTTTTGCATATACTTTCTGATTTTCCGCAGGCTACAGTCTCCTTGGGACGAATTCAACTAATTTTTATCACACATTAGGCCTTATCTGACTCCATTCTTCCTAGAATGCGACCTTGGGAACCCGTTTTCAGGGCATTTGGGATACACCTGTGGGTCATTGCCTAATAAAATTTAAAATTATTTACAAAATCCAATATGCGCGCTAAAATAGTGTAAATAATTGTGGACCATTGAGGCACTTTACAGGGAACTTCTATAATTTTAGATTTCGCGTTTTTTTTATTTTTCTTGTTGTCTTCTGCATAAAAAATAAGAAGTAAGCCAACGATTTACATCATTGCTAAGTCCTATGCTTGATATCTTTTAAAATATCTTGGTTAACTTTATCAAACACTTTAGTAAAAGCAGTATATGATACTAGACAGCATCGATAACATAAGTTTTTATGTATTAATTAAACTATCATTTATTCTATTGCAATATGAAAACATATTGAAGTGGAGATAAAAGGTATAAGATTTGAGAGTATGAATTGTAAACTGTGATAATGCAGTATTAAAATCGTTTCGTACAAATTTTGAATTGTATTCATTGTTTTCCTATATAGTTCGTAAATCCTAGTTTACTTTCCGAATCAATGGTGTCACATATTTAATGATTTTTTTAAATCAAGTACATAACTTAGCTTCTTCTATTAAGCTTCGAATAACATAACCGCCTAAGAAGACGTAAAACATCTAATTTCGTACAAGTACTATCCATTTTTACTTATAATTTGATTAACATTTAAATACATTTGATAAAGTTGCTGTGGTAACTGTACTGGTAGATATTTCATAAATTGAGGCAAATATTTGAAGAACTTATTGTTACTTTAGTCATTTAATAATAAAAATATAACGTTAAAAAATACATAATTTCATATTGTGAGTTTTCTTTTTTTTCATCTAATATTTCCTTAATAAAACATTGCGTAGTGTATGTATTTTGTTAAGTACAGTTTGCTTAAGTATACTGTGAGTGTTTTTGAAGGAAAAATCAAAATAATTTAAAGTCTCTTATTATTATTATATGTGAAATATAAACAAAAATTTGAAAAATAAACAAACAAACAACAAAATTAATAAAAAAAAATAATAAAAACAAAATTAAGAAATATTCAAATTTTGTGTTTATTTAACATATATATACGAGGGCGGATTGACATAGAAGCTACCTAAGTAGGAAAAAACATTTTTTTTTTTCAAAAACCATTTATTTCTCAACATAGTCTCCTTTTAACTCAATACACTTAGTAAGACGATTTTCCAACTTTTTTATACCATCTGAATAATACGATTTTGGGAACTCCTCAAAACACGCATTAGTTTAGGTAATCACTTCTTCGTTTGAGATTAATTTTTTCCTGCGAGCCATTTTTTCAAGTTTGGACGCAGGAATAGTTACTCGCGGCTAAGTCTAGACTATAAGGTGGATAATCAACCAATTCGAAGTGGATTTCTCGTAGTTTTAGCATAGTAACTAATGATGTGCGAACCTGTGCGTTGTCTTAAAGAAAGAGCACATTTTCTTGTTTAAATGTGGTCGTTTTTCCTTGATTGCATCATTCAATTGATCCAATAATGTACGATAATACTCTCCTGTGATTGTGGATCCATTTTCAAGATAATTGATGAGCAATATTCAGTGGCCATAACCTTGCTAGCCGATTTCGCTGTCTTCGCCTTCTTCGGAGCACTTCCACCAGCTTCCACCCATTGCTTCGATTGATTTTTGGTTTCAGGTGTGTAGTGGTGGACCCACGTTTCATCAACAGTTATTAATCTACGCCAAAAACCAGCAGGATTATGCTTTATCATGTCCAAACACCGCTGTGAAGTGATCTGTCGATCTCGTTTTTGTTCAACACTGAGCAAACGCGGCACCAATCTTGCCGATAGCTTTTTCATATGCAAATGTTCATGCAAAATGTTGAACACACGTTCGTATGATATGTTTACCATTTCAGCAATCTCACGGATTTTGACCCGGCGATCATTCATAACAATATCGAGGATTTTCTTGATATTTTCTTCAGTAACCACCTCTTTTGGCCTTCCTGTTGATGGTATTGTTGCAGTGCTTGTTCGGCCCAATTTTCACCATATAAACTGACGGAGCAGATTCGCTCTAATGTTTATCAAGCTTTTCTTTTGTCTCTTTCTCCGTTTTGCCTTTCAAATAATAGTGTTTAATCACTACACCAAATTCACTTTTTTCCATTTTCCAAAAAACTCAAACGTTGCTTACTTCAAACGACTACAACAAATAAACTAATCGCTGAATTTGGCTAAAATTTTAACAGCTGACAGCTGCTGCCATCTATCGCTAGTTAGCTTCAATGTCAATCCGCCCTCGTATATATATATATATATATATATATATATATGTATAATATAAATATAATATATATAAACTTATTTAATTATTTATTACGCATTCATTTCTTACACACACATACATATACAATACATACATACATGTATATATATATATATATATATATATATATATAAATATATATATATATATATATATATATATATATATATATATATATATATATATATATATATATATATATGTATATCAATATATATATATATATATATACGAGGGCGGATTGACATTGAAGCTAACTAGCGATAGATGGCAGCACAAACACAAAAACTTTTTCTTTCTTAGAAATTACGATCTGTCAAACGTATATATATATATATATATATATATACATGTATGTATGTATTGTATATGTATGTGTGTGTAAGAAATGAATGCGTAATAAATAATTAAATAAGTTTATTTAAACACTTTCTTTACGTACATCGCTTGAGATTTTCCATAAAAACTCGCTAATTTATGGATGAATCTTTTAATAAGTTTATATTTACAAGTACAACAAAAACATTTCGTTGCCACAAGTATTGAAATTCATTGAAGAGGAGAAGTAAAATATTGACTAAAAGAGGCTGTTAAAGTAAAACTTGTGAAAATAATAATCAGAGAGGAACACGTAGCCATTATACAATTAAATATGGATAAAGCCAATGATAGACAGCAAGGCCGAATGTCTTACTTTTATTTTTTGTTTTATTGTACGATTATAATAATGAAACTGTCAATGGTCTTCATAAAATAATAATCATTTGGCGACCAACCTTCTGTTTAAGCTAGTGGTGTCTGAAATTAACGATTCCAAAACATTACAACCAACAATAAACTGTAGGGCATTGTTAGACAACCACTTTTCCATAATCAAACCTAATGAAATTTTATATAAGATTTAGCAAAAACAATTGAAATTAAGAAGGTTAGACTGTGGAAATGTTTTTCTGTAGGAAACAAATCAAAAACAACAACAAATAAAGTTTTTGTCATCTAATACAACTTTTAGTTTTGCCTTAATTTAAATTCATTTATTTGTTTTGGGCTTGTAATTACGTTACATTTAGCTTTGGAGCAGTATTTGATAAATTAGTTTTCTAAAACCTCAGAAACCTTAAGCACCTTGAGTTGTTTCATTAATTGTTTTTTTCTTATAAATAATTTTATTCTACTATAGGGTGTTACCCAATTTGGGTTTTACCAGCCTTGGATTTCTATCTTACCTATACGTAGCTTTTAGAAAGTGCGAAAAGTCGAAAAACTTTTGTGTTCATTTAATTATAAAACATAATTCCCATAGCTCTCACTAATTTCTCAAAAATACAAAAACTATTAACAGCAACAAAAAAGTCATGCTCGTGTAGAATTTTATTCAACATGTTTCATTCCTTGGTTTTGTCTTAATTTTCTTTTATTAAAGAACAAATAAATGTTCACTTGAACTTCTACGTCTACAACATTTTAACACGAGCAATCATTAGTAGAAAGAATTTTAATTTTATTTACACATTTTGTTTTATATGGTATACAGTTGTTTTATATATGTACTAGCTAACACCCGGCGTGATTCGCTATCCCAATCTTAATTACTATCCTAAATGTTATTTTAGTTAAATTTTTTACTTTTTTCACCCTTTGTCCCCTTCCGGTCCAAATCTAAATATTTGAGATAGCCTGTAGTTCTTCCAGAAAGACACTATAGAATCTGTATACAGTCTTCACACAAATTTTTGTATATAAGATGCATATGGTATATAGATACCTTTTATCCAGAGCTCTTTCTAGAATATCCACTCTTTGGCTAATGTGGATAGATAAAGCTGCTTTAATTGTTGCCGTTCTCCGTTCTCCACATGTACAAAATTCAATATTTAGAGTGAATTGAATTGCGCACAACCACTTATCTATTTCACTATTTGAATCTAATTCAGAAACTTCCACATTAGCGTTCGCAAGATATACCACGCCTACATGTGCAATTCCTCCTAATTTAATGGCTGGTGTATTTGTTGTCAATATTTTGCTGTTTTGAGTTAATCCTTTTATTACTCGTAGGTACCGTTTCATATTCTCTATTATTTTGCTGAAACAGCAAAAGTCTAATATAACCCAGAACAACTACATGAGGGTCTTGAAGAACTTATCTATAAAAATTAGCTACTGTTGCATTTTACTAACAAGTTAATATTTTGCCGCTTTTAGTTCTAAGCCACTAATGCTGAATAAGAAATTAGAAAAAGAATAGCTTAGTAGTTGTTAATTTTTTCTAGATAACGAAGTGACTTCAAAACAAATTACTGCAACAAAATAATGAAAACATTTATAGATGCATAAATAGAATAAAATTGAGAAGAACTGATACCACTTTAATATTGATAGGGACTGAAACCGAACTTGAACAAGTTCAGGCTACAATCTTCACACAATATGAAGTAAAAAGGGAATATTATAAAATCTACAAGTGGTAACAGAAGAGAACAGGAGGACAAATATCTAAAAAAGAAGAAAAGCTTTTGTAAATGAAATTCTTTGTTTGTAAATGTCACCGGTTCGATTGATGGCTTACTATTTAAAAATGAAATTGCAGTGTATAAAAAAATCGAGTCTGGGAAAAAATAAAAATATTTTTATTTTGGGAGTGACGTTATATTCGCAGTATATATGTATAATTTCCATAACATTCCATGAAGAACACGGGGACTTCTTTCAGTCAATGAGCTGCACCCGATTCTATTTTTAGACGTTTTTAGAAGTTTTCGATTGTAGTAATACTCATAACCAGTTAATAGCTAATGTTATGAGGTGATACCGCTGTTGAAAAACTTTTTTCTTTTTTCAGATGGTCTGGCCTGGTATTTTTCCAAAATTGTTTGTATAACAATATTGTACGATTAACGTTCAATACTTTTTTATATTCTCTTGTTACTTTTTCTTTATACTAATTTAGATAGATTGTTGAGTATTTCTGGATTGGACAGTATAATCTCGCCGCGCCTGTAGATTCACAGCGTTAACATTTTTGATGACACCGACGTGATCCGAAGGCGTTTCAGTTTATTGAAATGGTCATAGTGAGCAACTAAATTTTTGGCATCAAGGTGTTACAGTGACGTTAGTTGTACACAAAGTTTTTATACAAGGGAAAACCACGAGTTTAACTTGGCAGTTAAGATGAAAAAATATATTTATACTGCCATCCCTAAATAAGAGCGGCAAGCGGAATGTTTTTTGCCGCTTAGCTTTTACGCTCTGCGGCCATACCTGAATAAAAGCGGCAAACTTACGTCAAAACGATAAAAACAGGGTTTTTAAAAATTTTTACAACCCTGTTTATTTTGACAAGTACATTATATCTTTGTTGTGTGACTTACAGTTTGTGAAAGTAATAAAAGAAATAAAAATTGTGTAAAAAGCAATATGTTAAAATTCATTGTCTTTTACAAATTTATTTTTGAAAGAAAGTGTTTTACTATTTCATTTTTAGAGAAAGTATTGGCATAATCAATAAAATAATAAACAGAAGTGAAATATAAATAAAAACAGAAAAAATAATTATTAGTTTAATAATAGAATAAAACTTTTTACATTAGCCAATAACATATAACCTTTTTGCAAATGTTCACTTTTTCCCTCTTTTTTTTCTTTGTTTACATTTGTTGTCTTTGCAATCAACTTCACTATTTAACGCTCTGTCAAAATTGGATTTTCCAATTGCAAATACAGTTAGTGTCATTAATATTCGGTTTTATTAAAGAGATATGTTTAACTGATTCGCCTTAAGCTAAATGTATATCTTCTTCAACATTTTTTTCTTTTCATTAATAGTTTATTTAGACACTTGAAAGTTCACATTTGTATTTAGAAAAAAAGAATAACAATATAACAAAAAGAACTAAATTAATTCAGGTGGCATAAAATATTGCGCATCAATAATATTCGGTTTTCTTTGAAAAGTAACAAATAATACATTAGAAAAATGGTTTTATATAAAATTCAGTATTTTGTTGGATAACCCTTTTGTTTTATAACTTCACTTAGACGGTTTGACATGTTTTTTACTATTTTAGCTGTATAAGCTGCAGGAATACGATCCCATTCTTCTTGAATCCGCAATTTCAAGTCTTCAATGAATGTTATTTTGTAGTTGCGGATTCGCCGGTCCAGCTCATCCCATAAATTCTCAATCGGATTGAGGTCTGGGGATTGTGCAGATGGATGGAGAACTTTAGGGCAGTTATAGAGCAACCATTCTTGAATTAAACGCGACTTGTGCTTTGGGTCGTTATCTTGAGAGAATTTAAAAGAATCTAAAACGCCCAGCTTATTAGCACTTTCTTTCAAATTTTGACGAAGGATATTCAAATATGATTCCTTATTCATAATTCCACTGATAAAAACTAATTTTCACGTCCCTTTAGCTCCCATGCAACCAAACACCATAACACGTCCCTTTCCAGCTTTTCTCGACCATGAAAACCTTTTTTTCTCATGGTACTTCGTATAGTAGATGCAGATATTTTCTTTTTAAACTCATTGAGCACCTCTGTGACTAATTTGGGAGCACTTAAGCGTGGGTTAGATTTTATTTTCGCACAATTGAATTTTCTTCCCGCTCGGTCAATTTTTTTGGCTGACCTGTTTGCTTTATGAAGTGTATTCTTCCTTCATTTTTGTGCCTTCTGACAATGTCCCCAACTGTATTTGGTTTCATATTCAGAATTTCAGCAATCTCTTTGTACTTTTTACCTTTTTCATAATGGAAAATAACAAGTTTTCGCTGTTCTAAAGGAGTGTTTTTTCCTTTGCGCCCCATTTGTATAATTTGCAGTGAAGTAGAATTTTGGACAGACAAGAAAGAAGGTGTTATGCACTTTTATTAAAACGTATCTCTATATTGCTGGAAAAGTAGCTGAATAACATGTTTTTTTTGCAAATAGCATATAAATAGGAGAAAAACCGAATATTAAGGCGCTTAGTAAACAGGGTTAACAAACTTTGATCGATTTATCACGGTTGCAGGGTTACCATAGAGCCGCCGCGTTGCCGCTGCTTTATTTCGGGATGCTCCATACAAATTGTATGTGCATGAGAAACTTTGACCGATAAAAAACGCTTGCCAGTCTTATTTAGGGATGGCAGTAAGCCGTACATAAGTTTTTTTTTTTTTTTTAAAGAACATAATAGTCAAAAGGAGTGCACAAGTCAAACCTCATACTTGAAATAGATATTCATTTTAAAATTATAGATATAGTATATTGCTTGAAAATCAAATGAATCGAAACTAATGAATTAAATGCTAAAATCGTTTACATATTTAAATAGAAAAGAATAATTTGTTATATTATCAAAGAATAATGTTTTTTATAAAGTAGACATTTAGAGAATATTTGGTGAATGAGCAAACAAACAAAAAACTATACACAACAACGTGTTTTCTTGAAGAAAAAAACAAGGGAAAAAGGCAACTAAAGGAACTTGATCAGCAAATTAGTTTTGCTTTACATACAAACAACATATAGATTGGTGACACTTATTATTTGATTTGTGTTGTTTTGCTCATTTCAATTCCATTTATTTCAAATGCAACAATATTATTCTCTCTTCTTATTAATACGATTGGCATGCCAAACGCCAACGAGAAAGCTATTGGTGCGCCAAGTGCTGGTGTAAACGCAACCATTCAAAAATTAAATGAGTTAAAAGCAATCAGGAAAAATGCAACGTCATCAATGTTACGCATTCTATCATTTATCGATTCACTACAGATCCATTATATTACAAATTATGCCTAGATGTACGGCAAAAGATTGAGCGTTTGGTGTGCGACAATGCAGGTAGGGCAGAATTAGATGAAGTTTACATAGCGGCCAAATCTAAACTTGTAGCAGAGTTGCAAAGACAGCGCAAGGATGTAAGCAATGATTTAATACATCAACATACAAAAACAACTTTTCAACTGACCAACATAAACGTAAAAAATAATTTTTTTAACATAATTTATAATATATATGTATTCTTTCATAGCGTCTGTTTGGAGTCAATGACTCTATAAATAGTAACGGGCTTAACTCATGGGTTAAGAGTAGTAGTACCTCTTGTTTCAGTTGGACTGTGGGGGGAATAAAGTACGTAAGTAAACTTGTGATCAAATCACAGTTAGAACCTTAAAAGACAATTTTATCAAATTTGTTTTTTAATACGGCATATCATATCAGATATTTTGTGTATACACGTAAGCCACACACGGCGCTTTAAATCATTACTCTTACAAAAATCGATAACACTACTCAAGACTGGCGGCCCCCAATTGAATTCAATGGCATTGGTTTACATATGGCATTGGTATATATGGTCAATATTCTCCGAAGTCGCAAAAGGATCTGGATTGTGTACACATTGTGTAAGTACACTGCCAATACGGCCAATTCCAGTTTGAATTCAAATCTTTAAAAATGAAGGAATAATGGGCGCTAGAGGACAAGATCAGTTAAGGTGGAGTTCCAACAACGAGGACTAACGTCAGTACGTTTCCCAATACAAAAAAACTTATGTAAATTATAATTTTTTTAGAATATTAGCTTAAGAAAATCCTTTGACATGTATATAGAACTATCTAAACCCAGGGGTGCTTCGCTCTACTCCTTTCTTAATTACAACCTTCTTCCTGCCCTAAGGCTAAAAGGTCTAGCTGTTTAGCTATGTATATACTTCCAAAAATATATATTTAGCTACTTTATATTCAAAAACACATGTATCTTTATATATACAAAAAAGTATATCTTTTACCCAGTGAGCTTCGTTGCTTCTTTATAAAAAAGTATTACTAACTTATTCAATCTCTTCTGCATTTTGGCTGATGTTATCTTGAACTGTTATCGTTCTCCACACATGCAAAATTACATATTTAGTATGAATAGGAGAAGCCATGCCGGTGTGTTCCGTCAATTTTGGGGCGTTTATTGTTGTTGTAATTCCTCATGATCTGCTGGACAATTTTGTTGTCTTAGTAATTTCTTCATATGATTTATTTTCCTTTTGAAGATTTACTACCATATTTCAATCTGAAATATGTATCACCTTTCGATTTGCCATTTTCAAGGATAAAAATGCAAATAATATCTTCTTTTATTATCACTTTGTCTACTTCAACAATTGTAATGTTTGTAAATTTGAATAAATTCACAATGTTAACTATTATTTCGCTTTCTTTGTTCTTAAATTTCTATTTAATATTAAGAGTTGCACGAGTTTTCCCTAATAATTTCTAAGTTGTATTTATTTTATATTATTTTTTCTTCAGATAATCTTTATTATAAATACCTTAAACATGGGTATAACATATTTCTCAAAATTTGCCACTAATTCTCTAAAACTTAAAAATCGTAGGTTGTATGTAGACTTTTTCCCTGACTGTACGTAAGCCCTAATTTTTATATAAATATAAATATGTTTCATATTAGATCACATTTCATTTCACATTTTATATTGCAAAGTAGGGTATCTTGCTATCAGAATTATCTATTTCTTTTTTATATATTTTATTAATGTAGTGAAAAATGTTTTATATTTTTTTATTATTATTTGTTATTAAGCCATATGTGCCTGCCAAAAAAAAAAAATACACATTTTGACCTACAAGGTGCTCGGATTCCTTTATACAAATCTCATAGAAAATAAAAATTTTTGGAAAAATATGTTGAAAAATTCCAATTTAAAATTACAAAATTAGACATAAAACAACGCAGCCGCTAAAAACAATATAGTTAAGACTCGGAGAAGATGATATACATACATATATCACACACCCAGTTCAAAAGTGACTCAATTCGAGAAAAATTGTTTTTGATCTAAATAAAAATAGTGAAAAACAAAAACTTCAGACAAAGTTTATTAAGAGTTAACAACAGCAAAATGCACTGATATTAATTTTTTTTAGGTAAACAAGTTTATTGTGTATAGTTTAACCCATTTAGTACCAGGCTAAGAAAATGTTTCAATATTTTAATGAAATTTTCATGGCTATTTAGAAGTCGGCGAAAAATAACATTTTGAACTATTTTTTATCTGAAATTACCTAAGAAAAATGCTGGTCAAGATCTCGACCGCTGGGGTAATTAGAGCAACTAATTTTTTTTAACTACCTAATAGTAAGTAAGCCTCAAAGCAATTATCTACATATAAATTTATATTGCACTTGGAGGTATAAACAGTATGCTTTTTCTCATCGGCGATAGCAGCGCTTTACATTTACAGACATATGCATACCTTTTATTCTACGCAGTGATGATGGGCGGTCTATAAAGTCGTCACTACTTCCATTTTCTTCATCCGATGAATCTATTTCGCTGTTGTTTGATTCGACGGAAGGTAACAGAGTTTCTGTTAAAGAGTTTTTGAAATCAATTTCGCTTATAGGCTTCTTGTTTGTCTGTTCAGCAATCATCCAATGCAGTTTCCATGAATTAACACTGGCGCTGTCCAAGCGGGTAACCCAGATTGGCTACTACCACTTCTTGCCTCTAGTTCCAAGGCGGTAATTAGTTACAGCATTATCATGCAGGTCAACTCTGTCCATATGTTTTTTATAGTTAAGAATTAGGTTGGGTTGGGGCACAGCGATCCGTTTTTTTTTTTTTTGCTTTCGGTAATATAGTATTACATTTTTAATCGGATCAATCGGATCATAATTTGTAGCCAAAGTGACCTCTGCATTATCTCTCCATCAAACCAAAGCAATATTACATATGTGCTTGATCAAATGCGTAATCCACATCATAGTGACTTAATTTTGTTTTTAGGTTTGCGTCTACCAATCCGTTTGCACGTATTGCGCCAGTTGCACAAAATTCTTTATCCGACCGACGTTAGACTCGTAACTACACTAGCAGCTAGGCCAAGCTGTTCATCATATGCATCCGATGCTCCAGCGTATGGTTTGAATTGGATAAGATATCCTTTCGATGAACACAAACATCAATATTTGTACCCAAAGCGAATAGGTTTTTCTCTGATAAACATCATGCTATGTCGACCAATATATGGTACTATTCGTTCGTCAATCGAAAGATTTGGTTCAAAAACACCAAACTTCATAAATCGAACACCCGAGAAGATCAAACAGTGGTCTTAATTTAGCGAAATTATCATTTGTATCTAATTCATCCAATTTCAACAAGTAATTAAAAAATAGTAAATAACATATAAGAATTAAAAATAAATTTAGTGCGCTAATTATCCCAGTGGTAGAGATCTCGACCAACCATGTTTAAGACGGTTCGGCGGTCAACTGGAAAAGCATTATTTTTTATTTGAAATGTTTTCAATTGAAATTTATACCTTTTTTGTTTATCTGTTTTATGTCAGTAGTTACGATTAGTTTCACAATAGGCTACTTTTAGTCTATATTTGTGCCCCTGGAAAAGTTATTAAAAGTGGGAGGGGTGGGGGGAAAATGTCACGATATTAAATCTAATACTCCAAACTTAATAATAAATAATAAAAAATAAATTAATTTTACTGTGTAATATTTTTAATTATTTAATGAAAAACACCAAAAGTATGCGTTCGACATCTCGACCGGTGGTACAAAATGGGTTAAGCATATAAACCCGAAAAACTAAAATTTTGAGTTGAGTCACTTTTGAACTAGGTGTGCGGTATTTATGCTGGTGTTCATAAGTCAAATAGAGAACATTTTTCTGAGCTATGGATACTTATTTATTTGTCATTCATTTTGGCTATCTATTCGATAATTGTGAACTTCGTTTATTACGTGCCAAATCCTATAAAACCGCAGCATTTCGTGTTATTTGGGTTATGTGTTAAGTTACGATCTCGGCAGTGTAAATAACATATGAGCAATTATACGGATATCTGTATACTGGAAAACCAATAGAAAGCGAACGTCAGATAAATATAGGAACAAGAACGATTTTATATCTTGTTAGTTCCTTTCTTTACTTGAGACCAGTACTCGGGGGATGACTCCTATTCATGCAGTATATTGTGTTGGTGCTAGGAAAATAGGTTACGAAAAGGTTGAAAGGGGGCGTAGTGCTTATGGCCATTCAATTTAAATTTACTCATGTGATAAGTGGAAGAGAAGACTATCGCGGGAAGATTGTTCCACAAACGAACAGTGTGACTAAAGTACGAATTCTCTATATAAAGCGTTGTGCGTATGGCTGATAATCAACTCACTATTACAAAAGAATATTTGATTATTAGGAATTAATTAGCTTTTTTCATCGGAACACATTCCGTTTTGGCACGGATATAACACAAGCTACATTGCGACGATGCTCTAACTAATCGATAGAATTTGCTACCATACCATTGATAATAAGCACCTGCGCAACTTCTTGCTAAAGAAACTCAAGAAGAAATATTGCAACCGATACGTTTTTGTCTTGCATTGTTTGAATGTAAAAAAATATAAATTCGTGGAATCTAACGCACGTGGAACAGTTAAAAAAACAGACATATATTTCAGGCAATTATTCTTGACATATTTCGAATTTAGGAAACCTTATGTTCGTATGTGCCAAAAAAGAAAAAGCCATAATAATGATATCTTTCAAGCATTCTGAAGCGTTTTTGAAAAACTCTTTGACGGCTAAGTCAGACATTACAAGCAATTATAATAAAGCTAAAGGAGATCATGACGAAATGGAGAAGTTATTGGGCAAATACACTTGCAAGCGCAGGATAAGTCGGTAACCGTTACCTTTATTTTTTTATCACTGTAGACGTAGCAGCATTTGCGTTATTCATTGCTTACATATATGAAATACATTGTGTAATTCAATTTCACAGACCGCCGTAGATAACTTTTAAAATATTTTAGCTTACAGTTATCTATAGAAAACAAAAGCAGCGTGCTAAAAATTCAAAGTTGATGGCTAAAACTTGCACGTGAAATCTAATAGAGATTATATTCTGAAAGGTGTCTGAAACGAGTGTAAAAGCAGATGCCTCAAACATGTAAAGCATTTCTCCTACACTAGTTTGAAACTCATGCGTTTAAATTAATTTTTGTTACCTTTTGATAACATAATTTATAATGAAACAGAGAAAGGTTATGTGACACTAGCATTTTTTCATAGAAATGCATAAAGGTACCTGGGAAACTTGACACAGAGTTAATGATGTTGGAAGAATGTCGACATGCTTGGTCTATCTGAAAATAAAAAAGTAAGAGCTCTCAAGAAATGTCAAGTATGACGTTTATCAACTTCTGCAAAAAAAAATTAAGTTTCAGAACGCAATAGGTACCTGGGTGCATTGTCAGTCACATAAGGGTTAAACAAAATAAATTCTGTTTGCTGGGATGCAATCGATAAAAAACACTCTATATGCTCTAATTAATTAAGTGATACCTAAAACTGATGAAAAGATGCATAAGCTAATTATAAATATCAATGTTTTTATTGGCTTATATCCTATTATATATGATACTTTACACATGATATAAAAATTACAGTCACTTAAGTTTTTTTTTTTTTTTTTTTTGAATTCATTTATAATAATTCGTTCCAAATAAAAGTATTTCATTTATTTGATTGTGTTAACGTTAAGTATCTCATTGATTTCGCATTTTTTTTAATGGCCCTGACATGTTCTAATTAATATATAATAATTAATATAATCAAGCTGTTTAGAAATTATTTTTTCAATCAAAGCCGTTTTTCCCTTATTTAAATTAAAATTTTTAATAAATATGCAACAATGTAATAATATGTTATTGTAACTGTATAATAATGTTTAAAAAAAGCAACAACAAAAAAATAAGCTTATTCATCCATGTATATTTTTTTGAATACATTTACAGGACTATTGTTTTCTAAAAACAAAAAAAAAAACGATATGATAAAATACAAAGTAATCCAATACTTATGAAGGCATTTATCGGGTCCGCCATCTAACGGTTTTTTTTTCAACTAGTGCTTATTTGGTGAATGGTAACACTTAGCTCATGCCTGATTTGACAGATAACTAGTTTTATCCTTCCACTGACCGAATATGGTTGTGCATACGCTTGAACAACGCTGGGAAATATTGCGACATTACTTTGAAAATCATGGTAATGTTGCAGAATGTGTGCGATGTGTGCAGATGAATCTCATTTTGATTTTGGCGGGTATGTAAACAAGCAAAATTGTCGCATTTGGGGTACAGAAAACCCGCACGCATACATTGAAAAGCCGATACACCCCAGACGAGTCACTGTTTGGCGCGGATTTTGGTCCAGAGGCATAAATGGGCCATTTTTCTTCGAGTGGCCGTTACAGTCTATTGCGATCGTTATCGGGCCATGTTGAACGAATTTTTGTTCACAAAAAATGAAGAGGAAGACATTAGCAACATTTGGTTTCAACAGGACGGTGCTAGGTGCCACACAGCCGAAGCTAGACTCAATGTTTTGCGCCCTGTTTTTGAAGATCGCATTATCAGCCGCAGAGCTGATGTCGTTTAGCCACCTCGATTTGACACCGTTGGACTATTATTTGTGGGGTGCCGTCAAGGATAAGTGTTACGCCAGAAACAATTGACGCTTTAAAGGACAATATTCGTGAAGCCATTGGTGAAATACAGCTGCACACAGTCGGTAATGTGCCTAAAAATTGGACCGATCGTGTAGACTACTGCATGGCCAGCCGAAGCAGCCATTTGAATGAAATTATTTTCCATTATTAGCCGGAAGGATTGTACTTTCAAATAAAAAAAGATATTTGAGAAAATATTCAGCAGTTTTTTTATAGCATTTTCAAAAAAAAAAAAAAATATTTGGCGGACCCTTTAATTTATTTCTGTTTAAGTTTCATTAACGAATACAAAAATTAACATGAACGATTGACAAAGTTCTGCACAAAATCACGTTTACTGACAAAGTACTACGCAGCATTTTAGAAATAATTTTCACAAATTAAATCAAACATATACTCGTACAAGTCATGTTAAACACTCCTAAATAAAATAATGCTGACAACTTTCCAATCGAATACACTGATTAAATGAAAACAAAAGAAAACTTCTTGGCCGTATATTCTTTCGAAATAATCTCAATAATGCTTAAGCCTTCACTAGAAGTTAACTCACAACGGTGGAAGAGCGAATTGGAATGAATAAATAAATGTCATGAATAGTAAACAAATCTACGAAATACAGTTGATGCACACACACGCACATACACACACACACAACCCTATTTTCACACAGGGCTGAGCGTAGGCTACTGTGGGGGTCAGCAAGGTGGCGGATAGCTGAATGGCCCACAGATATGTGGGTTAGCTGCGAATATTAAATAAGCACTCTCCGACCAATAGTGGCAGAAATGGAGACCTTAACTTAAAAGGTTATTTGGCTCAGTGAAGTTTCTGTGACTGGGCGATTGATGCCGCCCATTGATTAAGTGTCGACATCGAAAATCCTGGTAGCATCTGACCCAGATTGAGCGGCTTTCTAGGCAACGTCTGCCTCCATGTTAGGAGCGGCTGGTTAAGAACCTGTCAGTAGGTATAAAATAATATGGGTAGAATCCCAGAACAATAAAACAACAATGGAAAGTTCCTTAAAGAATAAAGTTACGGTGCAGGGTGTAATGAGCCCAGTGCCTGCGGTTTTGCGGGGTGAGCAAGCAGGCTCCCGGCCGTCGATATGCAATGACTGCAATGATACGGTGGTGGCGAACTTGGCTGCTGTATCAGATAATGCTACAAGCTTAGATGGTTTCATGACGAGAAACCCCCTCCAGCGCGCTTCAAGACTCGCGCGAACACCGGAAAAGGCGACGCCAACTGGAACAGGTGTGAGATCTAGATCATCTCCACCGTCCCTGACCGATGGCACGTCTACGGATAACTTGGCAGACCCTGAAAGAGGCACCGAGGTGTTCTCCAAGCTCGGGGATAAAATTGTGGAACTGCAGGAGATGATGGGAGGAGGAAGGCGATCCATACATCAACCAATGCGCGATCTAGTGGCCTTAATATCGTCACTATACCAACAGGCAGCTAGGAGTAAATCCCAATTAATGGCGAATAAGGTCAGAACTAATGACAGATGTACGCAGACGATTCAAATGGGATCATTAACAACTACGTCAAAAAGAATAAGGGAGGAGACTGAGAGTGGCAGGAGAACTCAGCCTAAAAAGACTAAGCCTGGTCGCTCGGAGAAGAAAACTAATGGGACATCGAAAGACCTGAATAAGGTACCTGCTAAGACTACTGATGCCACCAGGGTGGATGAACCGAACGGCATTGTAGATGGGCAGTCCAGTCAAGATGGAGGCAATCGGAGGCCTAACGAGTGGATTACCCAAACAAAAAAGCGCAGGAAACCCAGACCAGATGTGGTAATAATTAAGCCCACAGAAAAGCTATCCTACGCGGATTTGCTTAGAAAAGTGAGAGGCGCCCCTGAGCTTAAAACAGTTGGCGATGATGTTCACCTGGTTAAGAAGACACAGAGGGGAGAAATTCTCCTCGAACTTAAAAGGTCTTCCGAGATGACGGCCGAGTTGCATCGGTCTAAATTGAAGAATGTGCTATCAAAGAATGTGCTAGGATGTTGAGATTAGGACACTTACTCGGGAGGCAACCTTCGAGCTAAGGTATCTAGATGAAATAACTACGGAAGACGAGATAATAAATGCATGGAAGGAGCAAATAGGCGAATTAGAGGCTTCCGCGCTCAAGATTATAAGAAGTGTTCCTGGAGGTACGCGAACGGCTATTATTTCAATTCCAGTGAGACATGGATATCCTAGGGCAGGATATCCTAGGACAAACTGTGAGACACCAGAAGATAGATCTGGCATTATTGAGTGAACATTAAAGAGTACCAGAGAATCCCCGCTGGGCTAACAGTGGGTGCCACAAGGCTTCGATATGGTGTTGTGGTAATTTCCCCCTGGAGAATGTTGATAGTAGGAGGGAGTGTTTTGTTGAGGGTACTGTTGGTGGAGTGCACTTCTTTAGCTGCTACTTTCCCCCAGGCTTGTCAATCGAGGAGTATGGGCATCAGACTGGATGACCTTGTCAACAGGGCAAAGGATCTACGGCCTGTGGTTATTGCTGGAGATTTTAATGCATGGGCAGTTGAATGGGGTTCAGTCTACACGAACCCGAGGGGAGAGTGTTTACTACAGGCATTTGCAGCACTGGATGTGGTGTTGCTGAACTGCGGTCAAAGGGATACATTCTCGAGGAACGGAAGAAGCTCCAGGATAGTCCTGACATTCGTCAGCGATGCCCTGGCAATCTCGACTGACTGGAGCGTATCTGACGTATACACGCACAGTGACCACCACGCTATTATCTTTGAGATACGCGAACGTTCCATCGATCCAACTTTACCTGTGGTCCCTCCCGGTCCCCGATGGGAGATTCCACCTTTGATAAGGAGGCCTTTGTTTTTGCGATGGAGGACAGCCAGTTGACTGGAGGCGCGAACGATATGGCAGCTGAGCTGATGCGGCGGGTCACGGAAGCTTGCGATGCATCCATGGTAAGAAATTTCCATAGATCTGGCAGAAGGAATGTATACTGGTGGAATGCGGAAATAGCTGAGATAAGGCGTAGGTGTAACCATGCATGGCGGGTATGCCAGAGGGCGAGAGGCCGTGACAACTTTACAGGACTTCAAGAGGAGTACAGAACGTTAAGATCCTGCTTGAAAAGGGCCATTGCGTAAAGCAAAAGAAAATGCTACAGAGAGATGTGTTACGACGTAGAGAACAACCCTTGGGGTACGGGATATAAAGTTGTGATGAGGAAACTGAATAGTTTTCGACCACCATCTACAACATCTGCGTCCAGACTGAAATCAATTGTCGAAGGACTTTTCCCGCGTAGGGCCGAAATAACCTACTCTGTACAAGAGGCCACCCCACCTTGAAATTCCGGAGGTTAGCAGCCAAGAATTTGAGGCAGTATGTAAGGATATTAGGCTGAAAAAGGCACCAGGAGTTGATGGAATCCCGAATATTGCATTAAGGACGGCTATAGAGAGCAAGGCGGAAATATTTAGAAAGGTTTTGATGTTTGTATCAAAGAGAGGACATTCCCTAGGATCTGGAAAAGGTAAAGGCTGGTGCTCATCCCGAAGGGCAATAACAGACAGGATGCATCCGCATATCGCCCACTCTGTATGATTGACACAGACGGCAAATTGCTGGAGAAGATAATCTACAGGAGATTGGAGACGGCCTTGAATGGATCGGGTTTATCGGACCGCCAATTTGGCTTCCGGAAGGCACGCTCTACAGTTGATCCCATAGAGAGAGTTGTGAACATGGCGAAAGGTGCCATCAGTGGAGACCGCTGGCTTGAAGGTGATAAGGAATACTGTGATATCATCACCTTGGATGTTAAAACGCGTTTAACTCTGCAGACTGGGATGCCACGTTGACTGCACTCGATGAGAAGAACGTGCCGAAATACCTGATCGAGCTGATTGCCGATTATCTCAGGGACAGAGTCCTCTTGTACGACACGTCTGATGGCAGGAAATCATATGTAGTATCGGCTGGGCTCAGTTTTAGGCCCTATATTCTGGAATATTATGTATTATGGTGTGCTAAGGCTCGAACTCCCAAGGGGAGCGCAAATCGTTGGCTTCGCAGATGATATTGCCTTGGTGATAAGGGGAAAACATCCCGACAAACTGGAAAGAGCTTGCAATGTTGCAGTTGCTGTGGTCAGAAGCTGGATTGTGAGCGCAGGTCTCAAACTTGGCGATCACAAAACTGAAGTTCTACTGGTAAGCAGTAGAAAGAAAATGGAATTTATCACTATAACAGTTGGTGACCAGCAGATAGCCTCTAGACAAGCGATCAAATACTTGGGGATCATGATCGACAACAGACTCACATTTAGGGAGCACCTGAAGTATGTCGGTGGGAAATGTGCACTTACAGCTTGTGCACTTGCGCGGATAATGCCAAACATAGGCGGCCCTAGACAGGAGAGGAGGCTGTTGCTTACTAGTGTGGTAAGGTCGATTGCCTTATACGCGGCACCCATATGGGCTGAGGCTATGCTTAGGAGAACATATAGGATCGGTATTGATGCAGCCTATAGAAGATGTGCGCTCAGGGTCGCCTCTGCCTTCCGCACGGTATCCACTGATGCGGCTTTTGTTATTGCGGGACTGATGCCACTGCAGCTGGTGTCGGATGTTGAAGGAAAGAAGCATGCTGCGAAAAGATCAGGGTAGGCAAACGCGGGCCGACTGGAGGAAGGTGCTATGGAAAGGTGGCAACATGATTGGGATAACTCCTTGAGGGGAAGATGGACCCATACGCTCATACCGAGTGTAGATGATTGGGTAGGAAGGAGACACGGGCAGGTAAATTATTACCTGACTCAGTTGTTGAGCGGTTATGGATGCTTTAGGGCCTACCTTTTTAAATATGGGCACGACGACGATTGTCCGAATGTGACCGAAACCGCGGGTCATGTTTTCTTTGACTGCCCGCGGTATGAACGTCAAAGGCGTTCCCTGGAAACGGCGATTCGATCCCGGATTGTGCCGAACAACATCGTTGGACTAATGCTGACCTCAGCTACTGAAACTGGGACTTGGTGTGCGTTTTCGCAAAGGAAATCTTGGTGCGTCAGAGATTGGCCGAGAGGGCAAGATCTGCGGAAAGGGGAAGCAGCATTCGCTGAATCACCACTCCCCTGAAGTAATACTTGATAGTGGTCCCGGGGGAGGAAATGGATGGAAGGATTACGAACGTGGATGTGGTTTAGTACGTAGGCGCATGACAAGCCAGATAGTAAGTCTTGTCGCGAATCGTGTATATTGGTTAGTCCGGACTACCAATAAAAAAAAACACACCCTATTTTCAAACATTTACGGAAATATTGATGAAAATATTTTTATGTTTGTAGGCTAGAAATTTCAGAAAAATGCCATATTTTTGCAAAAATTTACAAATATTATAGTTTAGGTAAACTTAAATATAACTGAAACCTGGCGTACTTCGTACTACACAAACATTTGAGATAGCCTACAGGTTCTTCCAGAAAAGCACTGCTGAATCTGCCCTTTAGCTGTTCATAGTCTTCAAAAAAACATACTTTCATTTTTATGTAGCGTGTTCCGCTGTCATTATCGTAATTAACTATTATCTTATCTTTTTCGCCCATTTTATACCCTCCCGGTCCAATATACTGTAAAAGTTTTAGAACAATATGTTGTGCGTTTTAGCTTTATGAAGTCTTCAAACAAACACTCATTCATTTTCATAAATAAGATAGACAGCTTTTACCCGGTGTACTTTGTGCAATACCCGTTTATCCAATCTTTACCGCTTTTTAACGTGTATGAAAAGATAACGGCACTTTAACTGTAACCGTTCCCTACATACGCACAATACCTACAATCTCATATTTAGTATGAATGGAACGTGTTACGCCAGCTTATCTAATCTTTCCCAATTGTTAATTGGTGATCAAAACAATATTTAGTTTGTAATGGAGGTACCACGCCCACTTTTCTAATTCCGCCCACTTTTTGACTGAAGACTTCTTTGAACTATTAATCCATTTGGGTCAAATAAATATAAACTTTGTATGGGCGTGGTACCGCCGAGTTGGAATATTAAAAATTTATATAGCCTACATTTCCTTCATGACATTACAAGGTGGTACTGTAAGTTTTTGAGAAAATTAGTACAGTGGTTTTGCTGTCTATAAGGCACAAACAAACCAACAATCAAACAAACATATATTTTCAAATCTGTCAATACTTATGTCATTCTATTCTGTCACAAAATTCAGTATATTATCTCCACTGAACGAAATGATTCGATTTACGCTTGAGCAACTTTGAAATTTTTTGGAAATTTATCATCTTGGTGATTAAGTTAATAAGCAAAGTTGCTATATTTGGGGCTCAGAAAACCCAAACGTGGTCTTTCAGAAGCCACTTTACGAGTGACTGTTTGGGGCGGCTTGTGGAGCGGAAACATCATTGGCCCATATTTCATATTTCGCAACCATTACGGTCAATGGAGACACCTATCGCACCATGATAACCGATTTTGTTGTGGCTGCTCTAATGGTATTGATGTAAACGATGTTTGGTTTCAACAGGATGGTGCAACTTGTCACACATCTCATGCCACAATCGATTTATTGCGTCAAACGTCCGTTGATGGTCGTTTAAGTAGCTGAAATTGTGATGTCAGTTGTCCGCTAAGAAGCTACGAATTGATGCCGTTGGACTATTTTCAGTGGGGCGCCGTTATAGGCAAGTGTTATGCCGACAAACCAGAGACATTAAGCATACGATACTTAAGATACAACCCCGTATACTCGAAAAAGTTTTCGAAAATTGGTCCCATTGAATGGGGTACTGTGGGGCCAGTCGCGGCAGCCATATAAATGAAATATAATATAAACATTTCAATATATATAAATATTTCATTTCTTACCGGAACAATTGTACTTCACAAAAAAAAAAATAAATAAATAAATTAATAAATTTGCAATATTTCAAACCGTTTTTGTTTTATTGCATTTTTAAATTTGAACTTTTAAATTGCCCATCCTATACAACGAACCAATTACTATTTTTATCGTTATCCATAGTAACTATGATAGTTTTAAGACGTTCGAAATAGTCCTGGCGTTGACGTTGTTCATCTAATCTGAAATTGTTATTTCATAAGTAAATAGTTTTATTGTACATAGAGTCCATTAAAACAATATGACTATTGATAAATAAGGCATATGACTTCCTAGCTTTAATTCTTATATCTATATATAGAAAAGAGGACTATAAAATGCGTTGTAATTTATGTTCTCTGGAATGCGCTAACCGAGTTTACTTTGTAGGCCCGAAAGGTAAATCCTTAACAACCTTTTTTTTATAGGCGGTTTTGTAGGTCCATTGGTTCTCTAGCTATTGACGATAGAGTAAAACCTTTGTATTGCATAAGTTTAACTTGAAAACGTAGTTTTTTACAGCATTTAGACCTTTTGTGAGTTAGAAAATATTTTTAAAACTGTGTATATAAAAAGCATATGAAAGCTTTCATTTGATGTGTGGCTTCACTATTGTTTAACTGAGCTGTGCCACCCCCATACAAAATTTGTATTTATATGCCTATATCATGTAAACGCTAATAGTAAGTGTCTCTAAATTTGGTTCAAATAACTTAGTAGTCAATAGAATTCATCAGTCAAAAATTGGTCCGAATTAAATAAGTGGGAGTAACACCTCCCATATATAGTAAATATTGATTTTTGTACTACTTTGGAACGGTAATAGTGGAAGGTTCTGAATTTGGTCTAAATAACTAAGTTGGTAACACACATAACCAATCAAAATATGGGCGAAACTGAATGGGTGGGTGTGGCATCTCGCAAACAAATTAAATACTAGATAGTACAAACCATCAGTTAAAAATTGGGCTGAATCGGATAAGTGGGCATGATACCTACCATACAAATTAAATAATAATTTTTGTATATCTTGAGAATGGTTAGAGTTGAAGTTCCCAAATTTGGTTTAAATAACTTGACAGTCAATACAAACCATCATTCGAATGAAAATATGGAATTTTTCATGTGTAGAGAACGGTAACAGTTAAAGCTTTCTATATCTTTCCACATCAGTTAAAAGCAAGTACAACACAAAGGCTTCCAAAGGGAGGGATTACTCTAGTTCCAGATACCAAGCACAAATATGCCTTATGAAACTTATAATGCATCTTTTGTATATTATTTCATGGAACGTTATGAACTAAGTTATTGATTCAGCTCATAGCTTAATATGTAACTAACAAATCGAATTTATAAAAAAAATATTTCAAATTTCTACAACGAACAGCGGGACAACCGAATATATTCAACTGAAGGTTTGTAATAGAATTCAAAAAGCCGTAATATTTTTCACCTTCTTAATGTTGACTTTAATTTTCATGGAGTATAATCAAACCCAAAACCCCAATGAAACTACTCGGAGTGTTTTAGTGAAAAGTAATAGTAGATGTTGTAGTATTTAAGAGGGGTGTCAGGCAAATTAACGATTTACGCCTTAAATGTTCAATTATGTAAAAATAAGTGGGTACGGATTTCTAAAAGTATGCAATTATAGAAAATGCTTAAAGTTTTTTGGTATGTGCTTATGTGTGTTAACGAATACAATTTAGAAATGTTGCTCACCATTCCAAATTGGAAAAAAAGCAAAGAAAAATCTTTAATTTTTATACTATTTTAATTTATTTTTATACTATTAAATACTAAAAATAGTTGGAGCAACTAAAGCCTTTTGTTAAAGTACAAATTTACATTTCCTTGACATATTACTACCTTAGTTGAAAGCAAAAACTTGTCTTTCACGTCTTACCCCCGCCTACTTCAAAATCGGCCTTCTTGAATACTTTTATGTTAAAATTTGATTTATGTATGTCTGCAGTCAGAAAACGAATAACTGTTATTAGCATTTAAGTATTTAAATTAATACGAAATACAAATTTATATACATTCTTCAGTACATATAGTATGTATGTATGAACATAAACATTTTCTTTTGCAGACTGTTTTAACTTATAGTCTAAAATTTCTTTCAAACGAAAAATATAAATTTTCTTAGAAAACATGCACAACGTAGGAATGTCCCATTTTGATCACCTTCGCAAAATTCAAATTCAAACAGTAAACAAGAATGAAAAGAATGAATAATTAAAGGATACAAAATCCAAAAAAAAAATCAAACCACAAACTTTAAATTTCATTCATTAAAATTGCAAAGGTGTCAACATATTCCCAAATCAAAATGTAAATTTGACATTTGAATTCCAAAGAAAATGTTGTAAGTGAAGTGGCAGTAAATCAGTTTACACTTCCTCACAATATTTTAAAAAATTTTAAAAAGTTTAGTGATAAATAAGGGCAGTTTTTCGTTGTTAATTAAAATAAATCAGTCCACTTATATATGCATGACACCTAAATTAATAGGCATTTATGGAAAGAACTCTATAAAAATACAAACAATTACACTGATCATCAAAATACCTATATTCAGGTAGTGTGTGGGAGGAAAGATGAAGTAATTTTTATTGACGCTTAATTTTAACTCATATTTGTTGTAATTGACTAACATTAGACAATCAAATTCAATTTAATATTCTCTATGGAAAATAAAAATAAGAATGTATGACCATTAGAAAAAAAATTTTTTTTATTTATTTAATTCATATACAAATTAAAATTTTTAATTGAGTACCCAAGCGCCCTAAAGGCTATGTATAGGCAATAAAAAAGTGAATAATAATATAATTGTCTAAATAAAAATCTAAATGCATGACTATGTATATACAATATTGTTACGAAAATAAAAATGCCTAAAAAGAAGATAAAAAACATCAGTGCATTTAAAACTGTATTGTGAGATTTTGGCCTATTGGTTTGTGTCAAGGCTGTCAATGTGTCACCCTGGTAATGCTGTACTTATTTATGTATTTGCAGCATTGCCAATTCGACCATCTTTGGGTAACACGCTTTTACATTTGTAAAATTAACAGGAAAGTAGAATACTTGAGAGGGCTTAAGACTCTTCCAGAACTTAATTTAACGTAGGCGTTTAAGTATATAATGGACGATATTTTGTCTACTTCAGTTAGTTACAATTTGCAAGTCATTGTACAAAAAAGTCATTGTACGTAAAAGTGTGGAGTAATTGTGTATTAAGTGGAAGTTAAAGAAGTTGTTGTATAAATATAAAAGACTATAAAGTAAAACATAAATTCGCTGCATTGATTTTATTTCACGCAATTTAAAAGAACTTAAACGTTTTAAAAAGGTTAAAGCTTAATAATATGTACAAACTTTTAGTAGGTGTTATGTTAAAAGTATTTCAATACGTTGTTGTTTAATTCGGCTTTTAAATGTTGATACTACTTGTACTAATTAAATATAGTATAGTTCGAAAACTACTAATTGGTTGTATTCACGACGGCCAGAAAATGTTATACTTTGTTTTGTTAAGTCAAGTCTACATCTTATTTAGTAGAGATTATGAGCTTGTCTTGTAACTCTTCTTGTAAGACATATATTTTCCACAAACTGTATTGTTCTATTTCAATTTTCCTAAAAAGTGTTGTGAACGTGCATTAATACTTCTTGTTTACGTAGTCCCCGTATCGGCAGTATGTTTTTGGAAAGGAGTTTATTTTATAAATTGAGCGTAGAATATCGTAAAGGGGTATTAAATACTAACTTCAAGGCTTTCTTTTGAGATGATTATAGTGATCTATAGAAGGCAAATAAAATGGGAATGTATTAGTACTTTATGAAGCAGTAGCTTCGTATTACTGTTCAGTTTATTTTTAAACTTGTAAACTATTCCAATTCAAGGTGAAGTTTGAAATTTCAAATTTAGTATATGTTCATCCCCTAACAAGTTTTGAGTTCAAGTTACTCCAAGTATAGGGTGGCTTATGAATTTAACTACATTAAGAAAATCAAATAACTTTTTTTATAATTAATATAAATGATTGGTTTTTATATCATTTAATAGAAGGTTATGTTTTATTAAATATTTTTAATCGTTTTTAACAATACTTGATTTTAAATAGGATCCTCGCTGAGATGCGCATGTGTGATATTTAATAAAAAGCTTTTCATGACTGCCTGCAGATTAGATGTCGAAATCGCTTCAGTTATTGATTAAATAAACTGAATTTAATAAAGTAAATTTAATGGTTTCGATTAATACGCATTCTGTTCATAGTAGCCCAAAAGAAAAAATTTGCTGTACCAAGATAAAGAGACCAGAAAGGCCACAGAGCTGTTATTTTTTTTTTAATTTTATTTGAAAATTTTCGGTGTAACTCTGCCATAACGAGCCTAGCATGATCAGAACTTACCCCATCTTGTTGAAACCACATAAAACTGAAAGAAATTATATTTTCGAACATTTCAGAAGAGAAAAATTCCTGCAACATTTTTAAATAACGATATACAGTTACAGTTACAGTGCGACCGCATTCTTCAAAAACGTTTGGCCCGACAACACAGTTTAATGATACTGCTCACCACAACTTAAGTCGAGCAGGTGCAATTCTCTCTCTTGGAGAATTTGTGGAATAGAGTCAAGAGTTAAGACATCTCATTATTCCGGAGACAAGATTCGCAGGCATCTCCGGAAGTGCGCCAAAACTTGCACTGAACAACAATTATTGGCTATTGTACGTGCTACCGGCGTACAATCCAAATACGAGTGTCATCATCCAAATTTTACATTTCTACTAAATATAGACATCAGCCACCCTGTATTTTATTTTATCAGATTCTATAATAATAATTTCATCAATGTACAGACACAGGTTGATTACTACTTAAATTGTAAAGCCTTAGTCTTAATGAGTTCGTTTTGGCTGGATTTATAAATAATTTATTACATCGAGAAAATTCAATTAATATCGACGTATTGTATTCAATTTGAGTTTCAATGGTGTATTTATAAGGATAATGCATATGTCGTCTGCATACGTTAATAATATTTCGTTAAAATATCCACAGGATAATGAAACTCACGTCATATTGCGTCGATGCTCCAACGAATCGACAGAATAAGATGCCCTACCGTCATTCAACCTCTTCTGTACGCAGTCTAGAATTTAGTTTAACGTTAACGGTCATCGGGTCAGATTTGTCCCATATTGAAAATTGTACATATTTAGACGAAAATAAACTTCACTGAAATATGATGTAGTTTATTATTTTTTGCTTATAAATATAATAAATATTAGTTGTATTTTTAATAATATTTGTTGTAAATGTATGATTTCATTACTCTTTGAAGTTGTTTCCAGTAGTATACGTATGTACTTGGTATATAAACAATTAATATTGGATTAATACAACTTTTATTAACACATTTCTTGCTTACAGTAATTGTATTAGAGTGCCGTCAGCATGTGCTCTTTAACTGTCAGTTTTGGAGCATAATAGTTAGCGACTTCTTTAGGCTAGTCTACATATTTTCCTCTGTATTTCGAAAAAGTTGATTCCAGCTGGTCTGTTCAGGTTTATCGCTTTGTTTTTATGCAATTTCTTTTGAAAATGATGGTCTTGGTAAAGTTTTTCGCTGCTTTATCAACGTTTGGCAAAATGTTTTTATTCTAGCCATGGTTAATTTACTTATTAACGTCACAAAAGTTATTAAATTAACAAAAGCTTTATGAGAGAATATAGAGAATATAGTATATAGTATATAGTATATAGTATATAGTATATAGTATATAGTATATAGTATATAGTATATAGTATATAGTATATAGTATATAGTATATAGTATATAGTATATAGTATATAGTATATAGTATATAGTATATAGTATATAGTATATAGTATATAGTATATAGTATATAGTATATAGTATATAGTATATAGTATATAGTATATAGTATATAGTATATAGTATATAGTATATAGTATATAGTATATAGTATATAGTATATAGTATATAGTATATAGTATATAGTATATAGTATAGAGTATATAGTATATAGTATATAGTATATAGTATATAGTATATAGTATATAGTATATATAGTATATAGTATATAGTATATAGTATATAGTATATAGTATATAGTATATAGTATATAGTATATAGTATATAGTATATAGTATATAGTATATAGTATATAGTATATAGTATATATAGTATATAGTATATAGTATATAGTATATATAGTATATAGTATATAGTATATAGTATATAGTATATAGTATATAGTATATAGTATATATAGTATATAGTATATAGTATATAGTATATAGTATATAGTATATAGTATATAGTATATAGTATATAGTATATAGTATATAGTATATAGTATATAGTAGTATATAGTATATAGTATATAGTATATAGTATATAGTATATAGTATATAGTATATAGTATATAGTATATAGTATATAGTATATAGTATATAGTATATAGTATATAGTATATAGTATATAGTATATAGTATATAGTATATATATAGTATATAGTATATAGTATATAGTATATAGTATATAGTATATAGTATATAGTATATAGTATATAGTATATAGTATATAGTATATAGTATATAGTATATAGTATATAGTATATAGTATATAGTATATAGTATATAGTATATAGTATATAGTATATAGTATATAGTATATAGTATATAGTATATAGTATATAGTATATAGTATATAGTATATAGTATATATAGTATATAGTATATAGTATATAGTATATAGTATATAGTATATAGTATATAGTATATAGTATATAGTATATAGTATATAGTATATAGTATATAGTATATAGTATATAGTATATAGTATATAGTATATAGTATATAGTATATAGTATATAGTATATAGTATATAGTATATAGTATATAGTATATAGTATATAGTATATAGTATATAGTATATATATAGTATATAGTATATAGTATATAGTATATAGTATATAGTATATAGTATATAGTATATAGTATATAGTATATAGTATATAGTATATAGTATATAGTATATAGTATATAGTATATAGTATATAGTATATAGTATATAGTATATAGTATATAGTATATAGTATATAGTATATAGTATATAGTATATAGTATATAGTATATAGTATATAGTATATAGTATATAGTATATAGTATATAGTATATAGTATATAGTATATAGTATATAGTATATAGTATATAGTATATAGTATATAGTATATAGTATATAGTATATAGTATATAGTATATAGTATATAGTATATAGTATATAGTATATAGTATATAGTATATAGTATATAGTATATAGTATATAGTATATAGTATATAGTATATAGTATATAGTATATAGTATATAGTATATAGTATATAGTATATAGTATATAGTATATAGTATATAGTATATAGTATATAGTATATAGTATATAGTATATAGTATATAGTATATAGTATATAGTATATAGTATATAGTATATAGTATATAGTATATAGTATATAGTATATAGTATATAGTATATAGTATATAGTATATAGTATATAGTATATAGTATATAGTATATAGTATATAGTATATAGTATATAGTATATAGTATATAGTATATAGTATATAGTATATAGTATATAGTATATAGTATATAGTATATAGTATATAGTATATAGTATATAGTATATAGTATATAGTATATAGTATATAGTATATAGTATATAGTATATAGTATATAGTATATAGTATATAGTATATAGTATATAGTATATAGTATATAGTATATAGTATATAGTATATAGTATATAGTATATAGTATATAGTATATAGTATATAGTATATAGTATATAGTATATAGTATATAGTATATAGTATATAGTATATAGTATATAGTATATAGTATATAGTATATAGTATATAGTATATAGTATATAGTATATAGTATATAGTATATAGTATATAGTATATAGTATATAGTATATAGTATATAGTATATAGTATATAGTATATAGTATATAGTATATAGTATATAGTATATAGTATATAGTATATAGTATATAGTATATAGTATATAGTATATAGTATATAGTATATAGTATATAGTATATAGTATATAGTATATAGTATATAGTATATAGTATATAGTATAGTATATAGTATATATAGTATATAGTATATAGTATATAGTATATAGTATATAGTATATAGTATATAGTATATAGTATATAGTATATAGTATATAGTATATAGTATATAGTATATAGTATATAGTATATAGTATATAGTATATAGTATATAGTATATAGTATATAGTATATAGTATATAGTATATAGTATATAGTATATAGTATATAGTATATAGTATATAGTATATAGTATATAGTATATAGTATATAGTATATAGTATATAGTATATAGTATATAGTATATAGTATATAGTATATAGTATATAGTATATAGTATATAGTATATAGTATATAGTATATAGTATATAGTATATAGTATATAGTATATAGTATATAGTATATAGTATATAGTATATAGTATATAGTATATAGTATATAGTATATAGTATATAGTATATAGTATATAGTATATAGTATATAGTATATAGTATATAGTATATAGTATATAGTATATAGTATATAGTATATAGTATATAGTATATAGTATATAGTATATAGTATATAGTATATAGTATATAGTATATAGTATATAGTATATAGTATATAGTATATAGTATATAGTATATAGTATATAGTATATAGTATATATATAGTATATAGTATATAGTATATAGTATATAGTATATAGTATATAGTATATAGTATATAGTATATAGTATATAGTATATAGTATATAGTATATAGTATATAGTATATAGTATATAGTATATAGTATATAGTATATAGTATATAGTATATAGTATATAGTATATAGTATATAGTATATAGTATATAGTATATAGTATATAGTATATAGTATATAGTATATGGTATATAGTATATAGTATATAGTATATAGTATATAGTATATAGTATATAGTAAAATCCAGAACTACACGCATACTTTGGTTTCTTTCAGGCTTAGCTCTAATTTCTTTGCCTGCGTATGATTGTTTATACCAAGCGTAACTATTACCAGAATTGGTTTTGAAGTTATGTATGGGCGTCTTCCATTAAACGCCACCAACTCATCGATTACTACGCCTTGAAGCGGATTATAATGTTTGAGCAATATATCAGCCCATTTATTTAACAATTTGGTTTGTTTACAAGCTTCTCCAAAATTCGCCGATCATTATGCTCATCCATATTTGTAATATTTTTATTTGGGAATTATCGCATAAAGTTTGTTCAGGATAACATCAATTCAAGCTTTTTACTCAGGGCCAAATTTGAAATAAAATAAAAGTCGAAGCATATCAAAAATATAAATAAGTTTTCAGCAAACCAAGTATTTTGCTCCAAAAATGGGTCAATATTGGCCCGAAGACCTTATGCAAGTTAAGTCGGATATACAGTAGCGAGCAAAACTAAGCACATTCTTAGAAGTCGAACAGAAAATTTCTTGTAAAAATAAAAATACGTAATCAAATAAACCAAAACTTCTCACATTTATTCATTTATACATCAATCAAATTGAAATACTAGAATGAAAGAACATTATATTAAAAATTATATAAAATAATCTGATATGTTCAGTTTTCAACGTTTCGCTTAAATATATTTTTATTGTTTGTGGTGCTTTTACTGCATTTAGACATACTCTCTATAATTTTCTTTAGAAAAAATTAAAGAAATTTGGTTGCATTCGCATTATGTTCGTTACCATTGTTCCAACATATTACCTGAGGCCCAAAATAAATTTATCAAACATTTTTTTTATTATCCAAAAATTCTCCATTGAACCGGGATTAGGGCATTACGCCAGCCAATCCATCTCTCGAACTTATATTATATGGGGCTTAATAGCTTACCCTTTTCTTAAATCTTAAACTTTTTTAATTGTTTCGAGTTTAACGTATGAAGCGCCTTCAAAGTACAAATTTCAAATTAAAGAAAAAAGTATTTATGAAATTAGTTTTTATTTTATCAACTTTAAACGGCTACAAAATAAGAATGCCATCGATTTAATTTGTTTTTTTACGTTTAGACATATGCGCATTTCTTTATATTATCACTTATTAACTCTACATAAATTCAAATGATATGACGGCTGTGGCACCAATTTAAAAAATCAAAATTTTATTTCTTAAAGCTTGAATCTTTTCGTGGCAAGAGTGGGCAAATATATTTTTATATGGGTTAGTTTGCAATTTATAAAATAATAATTTGTATTTATTGGGGTGGCGTGGTGTAGTGGTTAGAGCGCACGCATAACAACACAAACGACCCAGGTTCGAGCCCCAGTAAGAGGACATGACGACGGAAAAATTTAGTTGTGGTTTCGAATGTTTAATAATAAAAAAGGCTTCAACTTCTTCCCTCCAGACAACTCCATCTAAAACAAAAAATAAATAAATAAATAAAAAGAAAAAAGCCCCGCTGACCTTTCTCGCATACCTCTGGTGATAATGGTAACATCAGACGAATGATCAGGAAAAACACTCCGCTTACTGGGAAAAAATTACAAAAATTACAAAAAAAAATCATATGGAGGAAGTTATAGCGGATTAATCATCTATTTAGCTTGAAATTTCAAATTGTGGAGAAGCCAATATGCTATCTAGAGGAGTGACTGAAAAAAAAATCTTAAGAATGCCATATGTGTATTTGAAACTCTTATATTTTTATGATTATCTACATGAGCTTAGTAATTTTAACCAAACAAAATAGTGCTCTTTTATCTTTTTCTTTATATTTTTCAACCAGAAGTAAATTTTTTTGATTGATATCTATACCTTATAGCTGAACAAGTAGTTTAATTGATTTCACATTTGATTCAATACTGTCCCACTGTGAATTGGCTTGTAACACACTCAAATAGTAAACTTTTTTCAAATGCTTTCTGTAAGTCTGTGCCGGCAAAAGTTTATTTTATCCAAATGACAAAGCTTATTTTTTCCGACAAGCTTTTACCTTATCGAAATAAATAAGCGCTTAAAATTAATCGCTTTCTTGAATTGATATTTTTGAACGATAAACCGGTTTTTTTTCTATTTGATTGCCACTTTATAGTCACTAGAGTGAAATACTCAGACCGTAATCTGTATAATGGCGATCGTAATAGTAATATAGCATGTTTTGGTGCCAATGAAATATTTTTAGAGCCATAAGCCTTTACACAAAATAAGAACTCATCTCTCTGTAAGATGGTGATCCAAGATAGACCGCTAAAATTGTTAAAGAATACCTGTCTCAACAAAAAATTCCGGCGATGGATTGATTGGTCAGCATAAAGCCCTAATTCAGATCCAATGGAGAATTTTTGTGGTATAACTATTGCTACCACCAATAGCGTTGTAAATTAAACACAACCAGCATCAAAATTACACATATGAAGAAAAATTACACACATAATTCTGTTTTTTAGAATAAGTATTATGTATATACATACAGTGAATCCAAGGTATAGTCTTTATCATAGAAAAGTCCTCTAAACATAAAAATAAATGTACTAATATTTTCGAGTGCTAATTATACTGTGCGAAAAAAAAGAACGAAGTTGAAATACCCCGGAAATAATACTATAGCTTTATCGAGTAAAACAAGGATCTGTCTTTGGAATTTTTGAAACATCTCCAAAATCACGTTACGGATAAGAAACTGGTTTCTCAGACCTTCACAGACTTATAAGCTAATAATATATCTAAATATTGGCATTCTTCCGGCTCTATGGACTACTGAACTTTTAATTACCATATGTTTGCTTAGGATCGTTGTGTTGGAATTGCTCTTTCTCTACACTTTGCCTTTTATTTTCCTTTCAAATATTGAGGTAAACAGATTTGTCCACTTAACTATCAAAAAATGTGAGCTGTCGTCACCAGTATTTAATACCACGCTCCCCCATGCTTAAGGAAGTTCTTTTTTGTTTTTTTATGATTAAAATCGGTTTGTTTGCAAAAAAGGATATTTCGTATGTCAAATACCACATGGCAAACTTCAAAATATGGCCATTAAAGAAAACGGTCGAACAAAAAGTAAAATTACATACAAAGATAATTAGACACAGACTACACACGCAATGAAAATTGTACACAATATGTGTAATTAATCACAAGGTGGCAACACTGAAAATAACAAAAGAAAAACACAAATTTCTTCAACTTTTTTGTATAATTTTGTAGAGAGTATACCCTAATGCATTAAAAGCACAACAAACAATAACGACATCTAAGAAGGGCTTTGAAAATATGAGTCCCTATACATTTAAGCCAAATATGTAAAACTGATTCTTTTATATAATTGAGTGTCTCTCATTCAAGTATTTTAATTTGATAATTTTCAGTTCAACTTTAAGCATGTGCTCATTTTTGCTCGATACTGTAGGTATTGTATATATTAAAAAGATCAGATGAGGTGCAGTATTTCCAGCATCGTTTCAAGAAATCGAGGCATTTTAATGCTTTTTTCCACCTCGAAAGTATGATCTTTTCAACGTACATCGCAATAAATTTTCAGATCTAGAACATCAACAGCATTCATTTTCATATTTATTCCATTATCTATATTCACAGACAACTGACTCGACACCATTATCATCACTACAACAATATTGCATCCTGTACTCATTAAAATCTACCCTGTACGTACGATTCAAGTTGAAGATTTTCACCAGCAGATGATAAGCCCGAAATACATCAATAGAAGTTACTACTGCTATCAAAAGCAATACATTTTGATATGTAATGTACCGTGTGAAACTACTTCAAACGACTTGGAAATATCTAAAATATAATCTATGAAAGGATTAACTCTACTTTTCGGAGACCAACGTAGCATAACATAAGAACGGCTCTTACTTTACAGGACAGTGATCGATCATATTCTTATCGTTGGAGAACGCGCAACAAAATGCAATTGAACTACAGCTCTTGTGGATGCTAGCCTTACTCATTTTAGAGATTGACGCTATATTAGCAGACCACATGACTCGAATCGGCTTATAACTTTTTCAATAGTTAGCCTTAAAAAAATATTTAAAAATGTTTTAGTTACTTAATAAGGGGTATTAAATTTACTAGCCTCGATGTAATTACTCGCCCATAAAAGAATCAGAAACAAATCATTATTTATCGCTTATGCCAGCAGAAGAACTATACACTTTAAGCTCCAATAAAAAGGTGAGTATTATAAGCTCCCCACATGCTTTTAATTGCGGCTTCTTTCTAAGCAAAACTGCGACAAGTCGATTTAATTTCTTTCGTGGTTTATTGCTGCATTGGCTTTTATTAAATCGAGATATTATATACCAACATACATATATATTTAGTGATCCTTATATTCGTTAGCATCGATACCAATTGCAAATTTTGGTAACAAAACTCTGATTAGAAAAATCAACTTGTTGCTAAATAGTAAGATCGAACGGTTAATACTCGACCGGTTTTTTGGTTTTGTCGACTACGGTTTTTTTCAAATGCCCCTTTTTATAATACTGAATAAACCGGGTATTTTTACACGAATAACCGGTTAAATTAAATATGCATAATTTTTATAAGTTTTTATATTTTTTATTGCAAATATTTTTTTTTTTTTATAAGACCAGCACCCTACTCATGCAGTGCATTGTGCTGGTACTAGGAAAATAGGTTACTGGAAGGAGGACAGAGGGAGTAGTGTTTATGGACGTTAGATTTAAATTTCCTCATGTCGTAAGTGGCAGGAAATACTTTCGCTGGAAGATTCCTCCACAACTGAACAATGCGACCAAAGAACGAATTCTCCCTATAATGCGTTCTGCGATTTACTGGACAATCAACTACAAAGGGATGCGCTCTACCACAAATACGAGTACTACGTAAAAATATATGATTCTTAAGAATTAATTCCTTAATTTCGTTACAACATATGCCGTTATAGTACCGATAGAACAATGAAACACACGCCACATTGCGTCGGTGCTCCAATGAATCGATAGAGTTGGCTACCCTACCGTCATTGATGAACATCTTCGCCCTCTCCTGTAAGCGGTCGAGAAACTCCACAATAGACTTTGAAGCACCGACCCATATATGAGAGTTGTATTCCATTGGGTGGATATAGGTCTTGATTATTAAAGAGATCAGATGGAGTGAAGTATTTCTTGCACCGTCTCAAAAAACCAAGGCACTTGAATGCTTCGTTCGACAATTGAAATATGAGATCATTCCAACGAACGTCACAGTGAATTCTCATGCCCAGAACATCAAGAGCATCTGATTCCTCAATATCCGCATTACCCATTGACACAGATGACAGCACACCACCACGCCTGTGTGTTAAAAAACAACATTGAGTCTTACGTGCATTAAAATCGACTCTGTTCGCACGACCCCACTCGGAGACCTTCACCAGGTCACTTGTGTGACGTTCATATTCATCCTTCTGGCCCCAACCTCCAAAAGGCTCGGTCTACGATCAAAAGAATATGAGTGACAAATGTTGCTGTCATCCGCAAAAGAGTAGATAGGATTACAAGTTAGAAGAAAAAGAAAGTCGTTAAGAAATATTAGAAAAAGAGTAGGAGAAAGAACAGAGCCTTGCGGTACCCCTGAGCTTACCCTGAACTCGTCGGATGAGACCCCATCTATAACCACTCTTATAGAGCGATCCCTGAGAAAACTCGATATAAATCGAGAGAAGTGACTACCGACACCAAAAGCATTAAGTTTCGAAATGAGAGCCTCGTGCCAAACTCTATCAAATGCCTTTGAGATATCCAGAGCCACAACCTTACTCTCGCCAAAAACCATGAATGGACTTGTTCCACTTCTCCGAGAGCAACGCCAGCAGGTCACCAGTAGAACGGCCCTTTCCATAACCTTGGAGAGTGCGGAAAAAACTGCTATTGAACGGTAGTTCTCAGGGTTACTAGCCTCGCCCTTTTTGGGGATTGGCGTTATATTAGCAACCTTCCAGCAAGATGGAAAAATACCGGCGCGATATGACGCACAGCGTCGAAGAGCACTGCTTCAGGACCAGTGCTGGTATGCCATCCGGCCCAGAAGACTTGTTAACGTTAAGATTTGCAAGGACCCTTCTTACAGCACGAGCTCGAAATAATATACTAGGCATAGTTACTGATACCCTTTCAAGTTCAGGCAGTGGTTGAACGCTCTCCGGTAAGTGACAATTACTTGCAAATGTTTCGGCTGGGTTCGTGAATGTGTGGTCATTCTTTATAAGAGCAGGAACCGAACTAGCGTTGTTCCTCAACCTTTTAACGAAGGACCAAAGTTTTTACTTCTCCGCGGAAAAGTAAGAACTTTAGCACGAAGGCGCTGCTCGTATAAAGCCTTTTCGCGTCTAAGTACTGCGGCACATGAAGATCTCGCCTGTTTGCGAAGCAAATCAGTATGGGCACATTTGTTATTGCACCAATTCCTGAATGCTTCCTCTCTGGATCTGACTGCCAATTTACACGTCGATTAAACCTAGATTTGTTTCTGGGTTTATTCGAAAGCTTTTTGGATGGGATAAAAATATCCATCCCTAGCCTTATTATATTCACCACCAGAAATTATTTTTTATTTTATTTGTTTTTAAAATACGATACCAATTTTGATCACATTACCGAAAAGCGTTCCCGTACGCGAAAATTGGATAAATGAGAGAAATTTAAAGGTGTTAAATGCCTCTCTTCATGCTCGAAACAACCCCTACATTTTTTCGGTTTTATTGGGTAAATTATAAAATAAACAGTTGTTTGAAAAATAAATAATAATAGAAGAAGACATAAGAAAAATAAATTTTTCCTTTCAGTGAGAGAAATTGTTGCTTACTCTTATTTTACCGAACTTTGCCCAAAAGGTACAGGAACAAACCTATCAAAATTTTATTATTCTAAAACACTTTTTGCTTGAAAAATAACAACAATATTTTTAAACCATTTTAAAATTTTAGAACATTATGACAATATGACACGATAGCATACTTTGTGAATATCCCAATTGTCTGTGCTTATTTACCAAAATCTACTAAATGAAAGGGAAATAAGAAATTAGGATTTAGAGTTTGAAGTATAGAATTTATTCTTATTGAAGGATAGAAAAAGCTGCAATTAAAGAACACAAAATATTAATTGTCCTAAAAAATCTAAAGCTTTAGCTGATGGTGATGATTTCGTTCTTTATCACAAGTTTTCAACGATTGTAAGTAAGAAGAGAATCAGTCGACTTAATTAACAATCCTCTTCTTCTTCTTTACAATTCAAGTTTTCTTTCTTCTAGAAATGCTGTTAAAATAGAACCTCCATATAAAAATTTTAAATTTTAATAAATGATTTACATAATAATTCTGTTAAACAGAATGGTACGAACACTCTCGTTAGAACTTTAAATCAATTGTAATTAGTTGCTCTACATATTCGAGCAATATTTTATAGAGAAAGTTTTGTTTGCGAATCGATAATAATGCCTGGTACTGCTACTGCTGCCACTCACACTGCCACCACCTGCTGCTTTAGCAAGTCACGTAGATTCATTTAGTCAGTCACTCTCATTCATTCTTATCATTCAACACAAATAAGTGGCACCTGTCATTTAATAAATTGAATAGCCACCTCTTTCTTCTAAGGGAAATGCTAGAGACAAACCTAAATATCTCAATAATATAGCGAGTGTGTGTGTGTGTGTGTGTGTGTGTGTGTGTGTGTGTGTGTGTGTGGGTATGTGAATATGTGAAAAATGTTGTGCTTCATTGCAAGTTTCAATAAATGGCTGCCAACGATTTGTTGCTTTAGGAACGTTATTTCAAAATTTGTTTAGTACTTTATAAATGCAAGTGTAACATCACTTACACGCACACACAGACATTTATTGTTTTATACTTGTAGTTGTTCGTATAACAAAATTTTACTTTCAAACTTAATTCGAGTCAATTGATGAAATACAACTTCATACAACTACTTTATCGTCATCGTCAGCGTCATGTGTTTGCTAATCATCATTATTTCAAACATCGTTTTTATCATCGTACATATAATGAAAATAATTATGGTTGAAAGTAGCTAGATTTGTGTATATGTATGTATGTTTATAATAATATTTGTTCGTGTTTAGGCGCATTGGGTCACATTTCCTTTTTTGCATGTCATGTGCAATTTGGCACATTCCAACCGATATGCAAATTAAGTTGTTGCACTAAATGCCACCTTCACCACTATTTCATTTTGTCTGAATGTACAATAAATATGCATATACCAGCAACAACGTTATAAACACATACAACGTTATTAATATACATATATATATTAGTATGTATGTATATGAATGTATAAGTGTATACACACAAATATGGCCAACAACGCCAATAACTTATGACAGGGTGTTCAAACGCTTTACCTTGATTCACTTTGTGTTTTTCGTTACACGTAAATTTAAATTATAAGTAAACCCAATAAGCCAGTTTTTTCTAAAAATACCAAAATATTAAAATTATCAGAAGATACGAGTAAGATGATGTGAATAGATAAAGAAAGATAAAAAAATAACTATTACCGTTCACTACACATGCAAAGTTCCATATCTTTTTAAACGATGGTTGAATTGACTGCCAAGTTATTTAAACCAAATTTAGAAACTACATCTCCAACCATTCTTACGGAGGGTTGAAAAAGTTGGAACAAAGGTGCTTTTTTGGTACAATTTCAGACTTAAAAGTACAACCGTACATTAATTACTCATTTGGTACAATTTACGAACTTTCTCCATTTACTTTTTAATGTATTTTCCACAGTTTATCATTTAAGTAATTTATTAAAACGAAGGAACGTAATAGGCTTCATATACCTACAGTTTCTGATCTTATTCAGACAAAAGATTTGATAAGGTCATCGAAAATTTGTTTTTATTATAAACAATTTGATCTCATGAATATGTCTTTGTTAACGTTTCCGCATACCACCTTATTTGCCTTATTTATTTATAACAGTATACCTAACGTGAGGTTTTAATTTGAAATAAAAGACATTATTTTTGAATGTATGATTGATTTTATTAATTGTAATTGCACAAAGTTACCCAAAAAAAACTTTGTGGTGTCCGTCAGACTACATGTCAGCTACAGAGGGTTAAATATATACTTTTAAAGTATAAATGAACTTTTAAGTACCAGTGTTAGTTTTATTATTACAAAAATGAATTTTTATGTAAAGCTTTTCTGTTTTTTGTGCTCTTACTTAAGATTAAAAAATATATAAAAAAATATTTAAAAAAATATTTTGGTATAATTGTAGTCGAAAAAGTACAATTTTATGAGCCTCTGAGTACAATTTAAATGTTCTCATTTTGCAACCCTGTTCTTAAGAAATACAAAAATCATTATTTAATTTGTATGGGAGGTACCATGCTCACTTACCCGATTCCGCCCACTGATGGTTTGTACTACCTAAGAAGTCATTTAGACCAAATTCAGGACCTTGCATTCTAATTGTTCTTTAGATAAACAAAAATCGATATTTAATTTGTATGGGGGATGGCACACCAACTTATTCAGTTTCATCCATCTTTCGACTAATATGATGTGTCTTTACTACTAAGTTATTGAGACCAAATTCAGAAAATCCACTATTACCATTCCAAGGATATACAAAAATCAATGTTTACTTTGCATGGCTCAATATTTGACTGATGATTTGTATTGGCCACTAAGTTATTTAAGCCAAATATAAAGACTCTTGCAATTACCGTTTCAAAGATGTAGACATATAAATATAAATTTTATATGGGTGTGGCACCGCCCAGTTAAAGAATAGTGAAGCCACACACCACTTGAAAGCTTTTACATATGCTTTTTCTATACACAGTTTTAAAAATATTTTCTACCGCATACAAAATTTTAATGCTGTAACAAATTTCGTTTTCATGCAAAACTTATGCAATACAAAGGGGTTCAGTCTAACGACAATAATTCGCGAGCAAATGTACCTACAAAAATCGCATATACGCTTACAAAATAAAATCGATCGATTGACGCGTTTCAGAGAACATGACTTGCAACACATTTTATAGGCGATTTTTTGCAATTTAAACAAAAAAATGTTACAATGTTAGTATTATGCAACAAAAACAAAGAGTATACTATATTTTACGCGTCAAAAAAAAAAGCAACTCATAAAAAAATCATGTGTTTATTAGCAAACTTTAATATTTTTTTCCAGTTTCAAAGTTACATAAAAACCATTTAAAAGATCTTAATTTTGGTAGGTGCGATAACTCAGTCAATTTTTAACAGACGTACGCAACTAGACGTACTTCCATTCATAAATATTGCGGTGTCTATATCAAAAAGCGCTTAAAAAGATCTCTAAACTTGAACAATTTGGAATCAATTGGATGCAATATGCGCTTGCTTAAGTACTGCACAGATTTCACTAGTTTACTTAGTCAAAGTATATATCATTTAAGAGGTATGTTCATTATTTTTTGGCATATTTTTTTGCCTTGTACACTTTGTTTTAACGTGTAAAACCTTTCGTTTGTGTTGCATAACTTAAGTTGTTGTAAGACTTTTGTAGTTGTTTTGTAAAGCATTAAGTATAGTTTGAAAAAACATATGTTTATCACATTTAAAGACTGAAATAAAAACATAATTCTAGAGAATAAAAGTGCATACTCTTTTATAAAGGATGAAGACAATTTAATATTAATGAACCGATATTGGTAAAATTAATATATTTATAAGCTACACTTGCAACAAAGTGACGTTTAATTACACTGTGCTCGATTTGCCACCAGCGGGTAAACCTAATTCATGTAGTATTAGGTTAGTTCTTGTTTTCAAGATATACGATTATTTTTTAACATTCGAGTAACTCAAGACCTCCGCAATAAAATTACCTTTAAGTAAGGCTAAAACTTTTTTTTAATCTGTGAAGTTGTTTTAGAATATATTTTTTTTTTCGCAAAAGAAAAGTCACGTAAGTACGTACCTATCACCCATACGTACTAGCGAAATCTATTATTCAAAACTAGTTTTCAAATATTTCACGTCACAATTTTGGAAAATCAGTTTTTGTTGAAAAAAAAAAACAAATAAGAGTTTCTTTTCTTGAAATAAAATTTTTGTTAATTTTAGTTGCTCAATTTTATAAAATTAATAAATGTGCCGTTTATTTTGAAAGTGAGGCAATCCAATTCTGAAAAAAAATCGCTATAATGGTAGTCATAGATAAAAATTGTTATGATCTTTTTGTGTGAAAACAAATTTTATTAAAAAAAGATTTTAGATTCTGGTGTTTGTAAGATGGAAGTTTGAGCACTTAAAAGTATAGAATATATGTTGATTTTGAAATTATTATTCGGTCGAATATATTATGACAAATTTTATCACAGGTTGCTGCATGGTGAAGCAATGTGGACGTATGACTTTATGTTTGAGATAAAACTAGAACATCCCAAATAGTACAAAAAGTAGCGCATTGCTGCTTGAAAGACGTACAGACTGTGAAACCTAAAAACTCGTTATAGCTTATAGTGACATATGTGTGTGTGGTCAAAATACAAATATAAAGTTATTCAAAGAATTTTAAAAAAAGAAAGATATTTTAGAAATTTTAATTTTAAGGACATTTATTTTTACCAAATGATTGTGATTTTGGAGTGGTAGAAATGGTAAAACAAGTGTCTTATATGTATAAAGTATACCGAAAGTGTCGAAAGCATAGTAAATATTTAGTTTATGAAATGAAACTCGACAATTTTTTTGTACTCAACCTCTGAAGAAACTGTTTTAAAAAGAAAGCAAAATACCGACGGAGAAGTCGTTAGGGTCATATTTACAAGTAATGAATTACAAAAAACGTTTTATGAGGAAGACCAAGTAATTTCGGATATATAAATTTATCTATTATGAATACAAGGTCATGATGGATTTATTGCCTTGTATACCTCCAGGTTCTCATGGATTTTTGAGAAAGTAAGATTTTGTGTAAAATTAATTTAATTACAACTTCGTTTCAGCTAAAGTGAAACAACAACACTTTTAACATGTAACACTGATTTTCTTGGTTTTGCTTTGTTATAATTTGTTATATTTTCTGATATAATATTCTTTATCTTATTCCAATTCTTATCAATAGAATATGCAACAGAGCGGCTGATGAAAAAGAAAATGTAATAACTACAAAAAGAAAATGTAATAACTTTTTTTCTAATTGGGTTATTCGTTAAATTTTATTTCACAATTTTACATCGTTATCTAAATTTAGTGGAAATGCAAAATTTGGATGATGATGTATGGCGCTAGTACGCACACGATTTAATGATTGTTGTCCACAAATTATTCAAGAGAGAGATTTCACCCAGCTCGACAAACAGTGTGGTGCGCAATATGTTCAAACTATGTTGTTGGGCCATACTTCTTTGAAGGCGGTCGCACTACAACTGTAACTGCATATCGTTATTTAAAAATGTTGCAGAAATTTTTTTTCTGAAATATTCCAAAAAAAATATCCTTTCAGTTTTGAGTGGTTTCTACAAGATGGGGCAAGTTATCTCCTTGCCAGACCCATTTTGGCAGAGTTGCACCAAAAATTTTCAAATAAAATTATTTTAAAAACTCATCAGTTTTGTGGCCTACCTCCTGGTCTCTATATCTTAGTACAGCAGATTTTTTTCTTGTGGATGACTTTTAGCAGAAAGCGTATTAATCGAAACCATTAAATTAAATTTATAAAAAACAGTTAATTCAATCCATAACTGAAGCGAATTCGACATAAAATCTGGAGGCAGTCATGAATAGCTTTTTGTTAAGATATCACACTTGCGTATCTCAGCGTGGATCTTAATTAAAACTAAACCATTAAAAAAAGTTATTTGAGTTTCTTAATGTAGCTAAATTCTTCAGCCATCCTTCATTCAAGGTTTTGATTAATATTTTGTTTTTGTATTAAAAAGCCGGATAAAAAATTAAAAAAATTTAATGAACAATAAAAATAATTTTTTAAATTTTGAAAGCGAGGTAAGACTATTTATTTTAAAAAAAACTGCACTGTAAACACATTTGGATTATAATCTTACATTCTCTAGGACCAAAAAATATTAAAAGTATATCTATTAATACTTTCCAATATTTTTGAATTTGATGAAAATATCCTGAAATAAAACCAAAAACTGGACTTGCCCACTATCAAAATAAATGACGCATTTAATAAAAATTTAATATTAATAGATAGGATAATACTGGACATCCTATATATATTGAATATTTTGAGTCTTCTACAATTACAAAATATAATATAAATATAATTTAAATATTTATGGTAAAATTAGACAGTCCCTGCCTGGACCTCTTTTATACTTGTTCGTTGAGGGTTTCTATGAAATTGAAAAACTATAAAATGCGAAAGTATTATTCTGATTTACTGAAGAATTTCGAAAGAATGAGTAGAAATATGTTTCTCGAAATTCATCTTTAAGCTTTTTGCAGAAACCTTGGAAATATAGTATGAGCGACGAACATGGTGAACGGTTTCACTACGATCAAAAATCATTCGAACATGAGCTAGGTGACTATCGTTGGAGTATTATAAGAGAAATTAATAAAAAATTATGTAAAAAGAGAACTAAAATCAGCAACTTTATTTTTTAATAAATATCTCAAAAATATGACGTCTAGGATTTCTTTTAAAATTTTTCCCATAGTTAGAGGATCTAAACTAACACCCTCATGCATGTGTTAGCTAATGTACAAAAATCGTGTAAACTAGTGTTATTCTAAGCGACATGATACAATACAATATGTTAATCGATTAGGATCATACTCGTACTAAGTCGAACGTTATCGTTTCGAACGACAAACAGCTCATTTGTGGCACGATAATACTCTCTAGCCGAAATGAAACTCAATGCGAACGATAGCCAAAGTATATCATTATAAAATTGAGGCGCACCATATCATTTTTCTTATGTACATACCTTTGTATGTATGTTTGTACGAACACAAATGATAAAATCACTCGCTTGCTTGTGTCGTTTGTGTTATAAAATGCTCAGTGGAGCGCTCTAGAATGCATTTCCTTGTACCTGGTTTCGTTGCTAGGGGTGTGGCTCCTGTAAAGGATTCAGTTTGTAGCCACAATTGCAAAAAAAAAAAAGAAAAATTAATTACGTTTGAAACGGAAAACCCAACGAACGATTAGTTGTAAGATAGTGGGTCGCTATTATGAAAGAAACTTAATGACCTCCTTTCATTCGAATTAATTTTCATTCGACATCGTGGGCCAGGCTATAAATAGTTCTCAGTAGTCTATCAAAACTGATTTTAACATAGACAGAAAGATAATTTGAAAAGAGTTAGATAAAAATCATTTATTAGCTTTATCATTAATGATGCACGTGTGCATATTGGGTTATTTTTACTAGTAGTTAGTGCATAGAAACGTTACGTTTTAACTCTTTCAACATACGTACATGCTTACATAAATATATGAAATATCATCAACCATTTATACGTTCACACATCCAAACACCCATATATCTATCAAAGTTATTAATAATTGTATGTGTCGGTTTGACGAGTTGGCGGCATGATTCTCAAACTCAAATTCGCTTCCAGTAAATTTTTTATTCATAAACTTCTTGATGTGTTGAGATTGATGGTATGAAGTTTCATTTTTGATTAATGTTGTGTGAAATATGTCAAAGTAACAAATAGAAAAAAATCTGCAGGCACACTTACAAATTTCTTTTATAAGTGGATGAAGAATGGAAGGGGGAATGCCATTCCAAAATATTTAGTATGCATGAATGCATTATAAATGAGTTGCAACTGATTGTGCTTGTATTCGTTGTATTTAGTATGACATTTTGGTTGAATGTATTGTTATATCGAAACACAAAAATAATTAAGATTTCCTTTTTTCTGTGCTACAAATTGGCTTCATAAAGTAGTAAAATAATTATGTTTAATGTGTTTAAAATGTGAGACCGTGATTTACCTACATATGTATGTACGTTTATGAACGTATGAAAAATGAAAAGTACTTAAAGGGTAGAACAACTATAATGCGCGATGTTAATTGTAAGTTACGCCTTAACTTGAAGCTTTTTGCCCAACTTAACTTCAATTTTCTTTGTTTCAGTATTTGAAAAATTCAACCATGGAGAGGTACACAATTGACTAGCGCGTTAAAATTGTTGAAGCTGTTTACGAAAATGGACGTTCAAACCAAAATGCATGTGGTGCACTTCGTGATTTTGTTGGTCAGTGTAATCGACCAAATGTGTCCACAAACGGTAGAGTTGTGCACAAATTTGAGCAAACCGGGTCTGTAGAGAAGAGCCCTTAACATAGACTCGTAGTCGTGCCCAACAATGGAACATCTCACGAACATCACTGATGGCTTGAAATTGACCTGGACGATATGTGGTTGCAACAGGATGGTTCCACAGCCAACGATAAAATGGCTCTTTTGTGCAGGAATTTCAATGGTCATGTTATCTCAATGGTCATGTTATCTCATATCGTGGCGTGATTTGATGTGATTTGACACCGTTGATCTTCTTTCCTTAAGGATATTTAAAAGAAAAAGTGTACCTCAAAAAGCCAAGAACAATTCGAGGGCTAAATGATGAAATAATTCAGCACATTAATGGTGTTCAACCTCAATTATTTCTCAGAGTCGTTGAAAATATAGACCAATGGATGAAGGTATACCACCGAAGCCGTAGCGTGCATTTGGCCTACATTTTGTTTCACACATACATACATTGCCATAGATCCTTCTTATTATTTACAATAGACATCGTGCGTTTTGGTTGAACCACCCTTCAGCTTGTTCCCTATGCTTAGAGAAATTAATCAGCAATATTAATGAGTATTTTATCTGAATGATCTTTAAAAACGGTTTTTCAAATTGGAAATAATAAAATCCCAAGGTTTTTGTGCATAGTCGCCTTTCTTTTAAATTTTGATTATAAAAATGTTAAAAAATAAAATAATCATTTTAAAGTAATTGGATACCAAATATAATTTCAGCATTAGAAGTCCGTTTATGTGTTCCTAATTTAGCAATTTGTGAGTAATATGCATAAAGTATACATACAATACATACGTACGTACATAGGCATGGACTTATGTATACTACTCGTATATGTATACAATATGTTGAATGTTCATATATGTTCGGCTAAAATTTGTCGATAGGTGGCTCTATAATGTAATATCTCTGGTAATATTTATTTCATCAAACAACGCTTTAGATTACTTGAACGGAGACATTCTAAATATCAATTTGTTCAAAAGCGTTATTAAAATCGCATTGTTCTGTGAAAACTTACGTTTAAAAGTGTGTGAATATCTGAATATTACCCTTAAATTTATAACCTAACATTTTAATGTTAAAAAACACCTCGTAATGGCCGATAAACCACTAAAAAAGTCGATGGAACCATTGAAAAAATTGGTAAAGATCGGCTCATAAGCTGCGTTGGTCTTTCTACGAAACTAGGTATTCATCACCAAATAGCTACCAACCATTTGAATAAAACGAGATGCACAAAGAAGCTCGATGTTTTGGTGCCACATCAATTAACCGTGAAAACTTTTATTTTATTTTATATTTAATTATTATAAATATAATTTTATTTTATTTATTTTATAACATTCGTAATGGTATAAATTTTAATTACATACAGACCAAAAACGATATTGGATTTCGCTGGGAAATGCAGCTGCATTCAGTTAAGGATTTTTCTACAGTTTTCCCAACTGTAGATGATCACTGCTTAAACTATCTGAACGAACTGTTGATGTACTTGCATTTACTCCAGCTAATTGCTTAGTTTTAGAGATTGTGCAATTAACGGATTTTTCGTTTGTCCTATGCCGTTAAAGCTGTGTGAGTACCTCTTTTTTTATTATAGGTTTCATGTACCACATTTCAATATAATTCAATATCGCATTGTGGCTTTGTCCGAATTTATTTAGCTATTTCGTGGTAAGAATATCTTTCTGTGGGGTGAACATCAATTGTTACCATTTTCAAAGAGCTAAAACTAATTATTTTAAACAGTTGATTTATTTCACTAAAACCGCAAACTTTAATTTTATATAGTTTTTATAAAAGTTTATCGCAATGGCTCGCTGTAGCGCAACTCAGTAACTTTAAACGATACGACATTCGTAAAAGAAATCGACAACTTCTGTGGTTTGCAGTAACAATTATCTGATTAACCAATTACACTTTAGTGATAGTCGGTAACATTATTTTTCCATATACTTAAATTGTAATCGATTGCCAAATCTGCCAAAAAAACCAAAAACACAATGAAGAATTAGAAAAAATCAAATCAATTTTGAGGCGAAGAAGCAGATTTTAGTATGTTTATTTATTATTCTTTTTATGCCTACAATTTATTTTACTCATTAAGACTACTGCTGCCTCAAAAAAAACCGCGCTACAGCCGAAAAACAAAATCAACTTGATGATCAACTTTACGATTTTTGGATTGAATACGCAACACCAAAATTTTTCTCGTTGGCTTATAACAACAGCTAACATTAAATAAAGCAAATATCGTAAATAAAATTAACTGAATAGAAAATTCGATAATTCTGTCGTTTTAAGGCTTTTTACACTTATCAACATCTAATATCAACCATCAACTTACAAAGATGTTGACATTTTCAAATAAAAATTATACATACATACATTGCTAGATTTCAAAATTTTCAACATCTTTATGAAATGTTCCTAAATCATTTTGTTCCAATCAACATCTTGCGTTAATTTTAGTGCCTTCATTAGCAAATGACAATAAACTGTAGTGGCATGATTAAAAATTGAAGTTTATTAATGACTTTATTGACATTAAAATAAAACAGCATTTTTTTTTAATTTTTTATATATAATATTTTTTTAAAAAATATTTGTTTTTTTAATACTACTTTGATGTAGTATTTTCTATTCTAAGATTTATTAGGTTTCTTTAAAAACTTGCAGAAACTTTCAACGAGAGAGTAAACAATTTTTTTTGCAAATTTTCTCTCAATCTTTACTTACAATTTCTTAAATTTCGCAAAATTTTTTTTTAATTTGCAATATTTTTGTAAAAAAGTTGATTTGTAAACATAAACACAAAACAGCTGTTTGAATAATTCGTGCAAGTAAATATTTTACCAGGAAGAATTAGCAAGAATTTATTTTGTGTCTCAATTTATTACTCTCTTCTTCTCTTGTTGCAAATTTTTTGAGTCAATGAACAGTTTTCCAGTAACAATTGTTAAAAAATCGTTAGTTTAGTTACTGAAAAAACCTATAGATAATGTTTTTAATAAGTATATGTATATGTATACAGTGACGAACTTAAATATTTGACACGAATGGTAATCCGACTTCTACCCATTATTAATATAATCGCCAGATTCGACGCCGATCGACAATTTCTGGGAAGGTTTGGATAGGCGAGTGAAAAATCGTGTAATAACCAAAATTATGATTTAAAGCAGGTATTTTTCTAAAACTTGTACAATATCGAGACATCGGGCTCCAAAAATTTTTTAAATTCTATCCTAAATTTATTGGATGAACTTATAAAACAAAAATCATTAGCAATTTAATATCAATTTTTGATCTATAGCCAGTATCCTATAGTTTCTAATTTAAATTGCCAATAATTATGTTCAGCGAAATTTGGTATTTTTTTATTATACTAATAAATAATATAAAAAACATTTTTTAATGAAACAGTGAATTTTATATGAAATTTATCATTCTGTCTAGTAAATACACATATAAGTTTTGTTTCTTATAAATATGGAGAAGCTCAGGTGAAGTAAAGAATTTCTTGCAACGTCTTGAAAAGACGAGGCACTTGAATGCTTCTTTCGACACAGTGAAAATGTTACCGTTCCAATGCACATCACAGTGAATCTTCATGCCAAGAACATCAAGAGCATCTGAATCCTCAATATTTACATTACCCATAGTTACAGACGACAACACTTCACCACGTCTGTGTATCAGAAAACAACATTGGGTCTTACGCGTATTAAAATCGACCCGATTCGCACGACCCCACTCGGAGATTTTCTCCAAGTCAATTGTGAGAGTGTCATTTATATTTCGCCTATTCGCCCCAATCTACAAAAGGCTTGGCCTGCGATCAAAAAATATGAATGACAAATATTGCTGTCGTCAGCGAAAGAATAGAAAGAGAAAGCTCGATATAAATCGAGAGAAATGACTACCAACACCAAGGGCAGTAGGTTTGCGACTCATGCCAAACACTATCGAACGCCTTGGAAATATCGAGAGCCACAACTTTGCCCTCACCAAACCATAAATGGACTTGTTCCACCTCTCGGAGAGTATCGCCAGTTGAACTCCCCTTACGGAATCCGTATTGGCGATCGCTTAATAAATTATTGGATTCTAAATACTTCACAACCTTCCAGCAAGATGGAAAAATACAGGCGCGATGTGACGCACTGAAAAGGTTAGCTAATGGACGAGCAAGCGTCGAAGAGCACTGCTTCAGAAGACTTGTTAAAGTTAAGATTTGAAAGAACCGTTTTTACAGCAGGGGCTCCAAAGTATATATTAGGCATAGTCACTGATACGCTTTCGAGTGCGGGCAGTGCTTGGAGGCTCTCCGGCAAGCGAGAATTACTTGCAAACAATTTAGCTAAAATGTTTGCTTTTTTAACCGGGTTCGTGAAATGTGCTATGCCTAATTTTAACGAATGACCAAAAGCTTTTACTTCCCCTAGAAAAGTAAAAACTTTAGCATGAAGGTGCTGATTGTAAAGAGCTTTTTCAAGCCTAAGTACTGCAGCACACGAAGATCTCGCCTGTTTGCGTAGCGAATCAGTAAGGTCGCATTTATTATTGCGCCAATTCCTGAATGCTTTCTCTCTAGATCTGACAGCCAGTCTGCATGTCTGATTTATTTCTTTCTTTAATCGAAATCTGTTTGGATGGAATAAACATATCCATCGCCCGCCTTAATCTTTTTACGACCATCTCTGCCATGGCATCAACATTTGAGTCAAGGAAACAAAGTTTTCAATTAAAATGCCTAAAGAAATCATTGAGCTCAAGCCAACGTGCTTTTTCGTAGATAAAAACAGAGCGTCTCTTAACTGTAGGTGAGACGTCTTGAAGGGCAGAAATGGTACAATGATCTGAGTTACCGAGAGGTGCAAGAACCTCAACTTCATACTTTTCAGGGTGTGAAGTGAGTAAAGAGGTCGAGGGTGTTATTTTGATGCTCACCAACACACAATATATGTGTAGGTTCATTCACTAGTTGCATAAGGTGATTATGCACGGCAAATAGTTTTGGCCTTCTGGAGTTGTGCGGCCAAAATCACCTGCTACAACAATTTCACTGTTCGGGCAATTCGCAAGGATACTCGAAATGAATTCGGAAAGAGAGCCGAAACTAGATATGGTAACTTCTATTCCCGCGTTTGGACTTCTATATAAAAGCCCGAAGTGCAAAAGATGTACTCTGATTCTGAATTCTGATTTTGCAGTTAAATTCCGCATCATACATGGCTAGAAGTTGCTGACATTGGTACAAAACTTCATCGCAAGACCCTATGGAAATTAAAAAGGGATAAAATCCTGTGGAACCGCATTTTCAGAAATCTGGGTTTCACATTAGGCGAAAGCATCCGGCCTATGGAGACAAATGTGCGAACAGGCACAACTCAAGCTAACAAATTTTTATTATTATAACGCCAGAAGGGCCACTATGTCTTTTCATTTTTTTATTTATTTATTTTTTTTTTTTGGTTTAGTTTTTGTTTTCGTTTTTTCTTTTTTCCATTATTTTTTTTTTTTCAATATTAAATTGTATTAAATTGTTGTTGTCATAAATACTATGTTTTCAGTTTCGTTTATTTAATTTGGTTTGTGTTTTTATTGATATTTGATTTTGCTTCTTCTTTCGTCAAGTGTGGTGCTGTTTTTTACTTTGACAGCTAATGATGGTGGATGCTAGATGTTACAGATGTGAATGCATGTTTCACATTTTCAACATCTTCCATGCGTTTTTAAAAAATGTATACAAATGTAAAACGGCTATTACTGTTAAAAACAATTCGATTATCACAAAAACAAGTTACTGAATAGCGCTACTGGTCTAAATAAATTATGAATGTGGTTCTATTCGGTTGAACCAAAAGAATAGCGCAACTGGTCTAAATAATTACTGAATGTAGTTTTATTCGGTTGAACCAAAAAATAAACTGAAACTTGTGTACTTGACTAAAAAAAGAGATGCAAAAAGTACCAAAACAAAGCATTTCGGTTTGATATTACAGTTTAAATTATCATTTAAAAAATTTTTTATTTGCCTGAAAAACAGCTTGTAGATTCTATATTTGTAGTTTATAAGAGGTATTTACTAGAAAGCCATCTGCAGAACAAGACTTGGCAGATCGCCAAGCAGATGAATCAGAGTAGAAACTAAAGTGTAGCATTGTGGTAAACACCATTTTGAGAAATCAGTTCTCAATGAAAAAGTAATAACATGGATATTACATGGTAGACGAATTGACCTAATTTACGCAGGGTCTTAAAATAAATGCTAATAAAACCAAACCCTAGGTATCAATATGACAAATCAAGAACTATTTAATACTAAAAAAAACCCAATCAAAATATATCAACCAGTTTTGCTATCTATGAAGCACAGTATCCGAAAATATAAGTTAAGCTTGGACACTCGCAACAGATTACAGGAAAGTCAACAAGACCCATTTGGTGTTTGCTTTTCTTCTCCAGGTCTTAACATAAACCATTGTTAACTTATATGTAAAATTCACCCCTCTCTATAGTTGAAAGACTTAAAACACTCTACCCAGGGACATGCAAAAGACCCAAGTCTTTATAATATAATGTCGTAAATAGCGGTAAATTACTTTGGAGGGCAGAAACGTACAGAGTCCTCGAAGAGGTGGACGCCCAGTTTAGCCACAAGTAAAAGCCGTGTTCCTTATGTATATAAATGAAGATTACTTGCATTCTAACAAAAATATTTCCTAAAAAATGCCTACAAATAAAAATCATCAATTTTCATTTAATCTATTTAAAAACGTAACAACAATTTCATTTCCGCTTTTTATCTCATCAATTTCAATAAATATTTTCGTTGAATAACATTCAATTTTAATTTTAAAGAAAGTTCGAACTAAATTTATGTAAATTAAAGACAAGCATGTCATTTTAAATATGTTTACATCTTTGTTTATTCATTATTAATTTAACTGAAATTAATTTTTATTAAATTATTTTCTCTTCTTCTCATTTAGAATGCAAGTGAACTTTCGACAGAGCATTTGTTAAAATTTTACATATATTTTTTTCTGCACAGCTTGTGCAATAATGATAATTCTTATTAGCAATTCATAGAGGAAGACATTAAAATATTTTAAAAACTATTCCTTTAACTTCAAGTTTTAAAAATTAACAACTTTGCCACCCTTTTTACAAATTTCGTAAAATATATGTCTTCAATTATTCAACGCAATTTTTTATCTTTATTAAAATTTTGTTTTATTTTATTGAATGTTATTTGGACATCAATAAACACAGAATTATTGAATGCGAATAAGATATTAATCGTTCGTATAACATCAATAATCGAAAGTCACAGTAAAGCTGCTAGAAATTTATCATTTTTAAAAAATTCAAGTCGACTATCGCTGTAATACTGGAATGTTCCTGTTTGTTAGATTGTTATTGAATCCTTGATCATTGTTGTTATATTTCTGTTAATTAGATTTTGAATATTTTTCGTAATAACATTTTGAATTTTCAATCGTGACATTAAACATTCCTTAAGAACTCAACCACAAACATTCTTTTTAAGATTTTCTTTTTAGGTTTTTCTAAGCTAGACATAAATTTATAATTAAGTGTTGTCAACTTAGCGATTTAATATGTTCCTAAGAGGAAATAATTCACAAGCAAGAAAATTTGAAGGAAGTTTTTCGGTTGAAAATGTTAACCAATAAAATAAACGATTTTATTATTCAGTACAAATGCCAGGTTTATCAAAAAGTTTCTGGAATTTATTCAAAAAATTCAAAATACAAGCCTATTCATCTGAATATAAATATATTGTCCCTTTCAAAGTAATCCTTATCGACTGCAATACACTTATGCCAACGCTTAATCCAATCCTCGGAGCATTTTTTATATCCGGTTTTCGGTATGTCCATCAGTGCTTGCTGCGATTTTTCCATTATTTCCTCTCGGATACTGAAACGCGTTCCCCGTAATGGTTTTTTAACTCGATTGAATAGAAAGAAGTCACATGGAGCCAAATCAGGTGAATTCGGTGCTGTTGGTTGGTATTTGTTGCATTTTTCGTCAAAAAATTTCAAATAATGATGGCACTGTGCGATGGTGTGTCATCATGGTGCAAAATCTACGAGTTTTCTGCTCGTAATTCTGGCCACTTTCGGCGAATTACTTCAAATGTCTCATAACGCCCAAATAGTACTCCTTGTTTACTGTCTGGCGTTCTGGCAAAAATTCATGATGCGCTACACCGTTGTAATACATGAAAACCATCAGCATTTTTTGGTCTTGGCTCATTTGGTGAACGCCATTCTTTTGCCTCATGTCTAGATTGCGTGTCGTGCTCATAAAATTGAAATTGAAATGATCATGAAATTGAGGTCTTTTAGCACCAACTTTGCTGCTACACGACGGAAACATAAATCATTAACCGATGTGTTGTGGACGGATCCATAGCAATGTCTAAGTCCTCCGATATCTCTCTGATGGTTAATTTGCAGTTAATCACCAACATTTCTTTAACTTTATCAATGTTTTCCTTCATCACAGCTTGTGCCACTCGTAAACTAGCGTTTTCTTTAGAGAATCGTTGCCGAAACACTTCTCAACATTTCCAACGTTCGCGCACCATTACATCTGTTGTTTACGCAAAATTTAATACAAGTTCGTTGTTGCCAATTTAAATCCATTTCTAAAATTGTAAAAAATCGCCAACCCATAAGCACAAACCCAATAAAATTTTAGAAAGAAAAGGGTGATAAGGAAAAAAATGTATGCTTTAGAATTGAAATGTTCGAAATATTGGATTGCTCAGCGCCCTCCCCCGAGTACATTTAGTTCGTCCCCCTAGAATCCTTGAATTGTTATTGTTTTGTTTATCATCTGCTAATTTTTTGATGTTTTTTATTGACTGCAAAGTCGTTTAGACCAAATTCAGTAACCTTCTCTTTTACTGTTCTCAAAATACACATAATCAGTATTTGCTTTGTATGGACACCGCCTACTTTTTGACTGATGGCTTATGTCGAATACTGAGCTATTTGAACCAGATTTAGAGACTCTTATTTTTTAGCTTTTTCTAGATATAGACAAATAAATGTTTACTTTAGACACATTCATAAATAAATGTTTACAAACACACATTCATTTTTAACATTGCGATTCAAACAAATTTTTGTTTTTGTAAAGTAAGCACGCACTTGTGTGTACCGCAGTAGTATGGTAGGTAAGACACCCGCCCACCAACCAAGAGGAGCTCCTCGATTTAATATCAGAACAAACCATCAGATAATTTTCAACAGCGGTATCACCTCGTAGCACTGCTAGCGACTGGTTATAAGTATTTACGATTTGAAAAACTTTTGTAATTAATGAATATGCCACTCGGAGCCGGCGTTAAATTGAAGGTCATTTCAATGAGTCTAAAAATAGAATCGGGTGCAGCCCGTTAATTGAGAAAAGTTCCCCTTGTCTCACTTGGGATGTCGTGGTAATTATGTTATGTATGTACTCCTAGCAGTATACTGTAAACATGATATTAAAGCCTAAAATGCCTTCCTTCAATATCTCTTTAAAATATCTTAAATATTTAAAAAGTTGTGATTTTTACAACGAAATGTGTCAAAGTGAGCTACTATGCATTGTCTTAGCATTTTCTTTATAAAGATAAATATGTAGACCGAACAAAAACGAACATGGTCGCGATAAAGAATAGTTATTTTCATATCCAAAAAATATAACGGAAAAACAAACTTTGTACAGTATTACAGGGATAATTACCTCGACAAAAATGTGAAGAATTTTGTGTTGTTATGCGAATAAGTTATTTAAACGAATACGCCCAATTACCTCGTAAAGGTATGTGGAGTACTATTTATATTTCGGGAACTCGCAACAGTAATGGCAATAGCTGAAATCTGGGAATACCATAATAAAGTTTGACATTTTTTAGCATAAAAGTTTTGTGTTTGTTAGCAGTTAGTTAAGAAAACAATTTGGCCAAAAAATGGAAATTTCGAGAAAAGGTTTTCGTTGGATTATTTTTCACAATTTTCGCCTTGGATTATCTTAACAAGAATGTGTCGATGATATAATATTGCTGGTATACTGAGTTCAATCATAGTCGTAGTTCGATTGTCGACGAATTCCGTGAAGGTCGTCCAAAATCGGTTGTTGTGCCACAAAATATCGATGCAATGCGTGAGTTGATAACGCATGATACTCATTTGACATACTACATTGTCAGATAGAGGTATCCTTGAACTTTAGTTCCACTTCAATACATACGTAATACGTATGTATACGTAATTTATCAATAGCTCAAAAAATGTCTAGCGCTGATTGGTGTAAGGAAATGATTGAAAAGTTCGACCGTTGTGATTCAAAAATCGTGACAGGTGACGAATCATGGATATATGCGTATAAGCTAGAAACAAAACAGAAATCGACCGTTTGGGTACTCCAAGGCGAGCTAAATCAAACAAAAGTTGTTGGTGGAAAAAGCACAGCAAAGCTAATAGTCGCCTGTTTCTACGGTCGAATTTGTTTGCCGAAAATCTTTAGAGAAATTCGCTAAACTAACCGCGGAAGACGAATCATTCTTCATCATGACAATGCAAGCTCTCACACATCTCATTAAACAGGTGAATTTTTGAGCAGTCAAAAAATCGAATTGATGTCTCATCCTCCATACAGTACTGATTTGGCACTCAATAACTTCTTCTTGTTCCCGAAAATCAAAGGTAAATGCAACTGCAGTTGAAGCGTTCAAAAACTTGTTTTCGAGGTGTCTCAAGAGGAAAAGAAAAACTGCTTTGAGAAAGGGTTTGAACGGATGCTAGTCATCAATTGAATATTTTGAAAAACAAAAAAGCCATTTTCATTTGAAAATATTTGTTATTATTTGCTATTCCCGAAATATAAATAGTAAATAAAATTATAATTATAGTTAAAAGAAGAAATTTATAATTTTAAAAAAGCTTAATTGATGAATTGAAGAAGTTTCAAATAAAATCTAACGGAAATTTTATTTAATTAGCCAATAAGGGGTAATTAAACAAGACAAATCTCCATTTAGGGAAAAAATATGTAAGAAATGAAGTTTTGTGACGTAAAAGGAGTTTTGATGAGAAAATTATAGGAAAAAAACGGGGATTTAGAAATTGAGGCAAATAAACGGGAAAGACAATTAAGTGTGGAGTAATTAAAGGGGTTATACTTAAAAACATAAAATGTGTTAGATTTAAACCAATTTCTCTTCATATGGGAATATGTTCAAATTTTTTTGGTTTGTAAATAAAAATCATTACACGAAAATTATAAATATTGTAGTATTAAAAGTGGTTTTATTCCAAAGAAAATATTCGTCTTACGTCATCTGTAGAAGCTAACTACGGAATTAACTCCACTTTCGATCGGAACTGTGTTCTGTGACATGCCCGACAATTTGTTTCCTTTCATACACTTGAATTTAATACTTAACAATCGCTTTTAGTGAGAAGTTACTGAATCGCCCTTTTTAATAGATAATCGTTAAAGTTACATTATCGTCATACAGGTATCTTGTGCAATTACATACATATAAGAAAAAACTGATTTACTAAAAAATAAATTTTACACATTGAATTGCGTAAAAAGTTAGATTATTTAAGCAAAATATTGCGTAAGTACTAGAAATATATTAACATTTATGGCATGAATTAAATATGTGGCCACAGTTTATAATATTTTTAAGCACATTTTATAATTGGCATAATGCAATCACTGTTGTAAGTCATTGACGGAAAATTGATGTTTTATCTTTCACAATTACACATAAAGATAATCCACCACGAATCAGTTAATCAGGCTAATTTCTTTCGTTATTTGCATCCATTTGACAACATTCCATCTTTAAAATGCACAAATGTTAGGAAAACATGTTTTCTTTTCACTTAAACTTCTTCTTCTTCTTCTTATTCTTCTTGTTTTTAACAAATATCAAACTTTTTTATGTGCAAAGTTTATGTTTAATTCAACTTTGTCAGGCTCATGTTCGACAGTCAAAACTATCATCTATTTGCAACATTTGCAAATCTTTGAAAAAAGAAAATAAATAAAAATGAATTTGATATTCAGAAGAAACATAAAATAAATCCAAAGAAAATAAAGGAGCTCTTGCATGGCATGTATAAGAAACATTAAATAACAAGAACAACAACAGGGGCTACAACAACAAAAATAAAAATATAAAAACAGAGTCAATTTTGATGAGATGTCTTTGGTAGTTTTTTAAAAAGTACTTATTTATGTATTTTAACCAAGCTTACTTACCCACTTACCACTTATTTGTATTACAAATTTAGATTTCACTGCCACCACTTTCACAACAACAACTACAAAAACTTCTACGTCTGGTTACAATCTCCTCTCGTTGAATTTGCCTTCTTTTTCGTGCTTTTTTATAAATAAATTTAATTTTTTGAGTTTCTTGTTTATCTTTATATATCATACAGAAAGTACATCTTGTTTTATTGCCAGCCGTAAGAAGCATTCATATCTTCACACCACTGTCTGCCTTCACCCATCGCTATCGTTTAGTTTGACGTCTTCAGGAAATGCGTTTTTTAGTTGCGCACTCATATTTGCTGAGTTATCGCTCTTTTAAGATGTAATTTTTTCTTCTTCGTCTTTGGCTTTTTCATTTTTTATTATTTTTGATATTTTTGGTAATAGTTTTTCTTTATAAATATTTAAAATTTTATAGTACTTCCCATTTGACAGTTATCGATGTACTTTTTTCTTTTGATACTGTATTTCTCATATTGCATCATATGGAAATGATGTTTTATTATTTTCAATATTTCCGTTATTCTTTTAAAATGTTTATGAAGAACACACCCATATACACACACACTGCTTATATTTCCAAATAGGGTGGATCAACCGACTTCAATGCCTTAATAGCAAGAAGCGCTTTTTATAACGATAGCCATTGCATCTAAAACTTTTTTTTATTTTCTGACAATAATAACACCACTTTAATTTTCATATTATATTTAATCGATTTGATAACAAAAGTTATGATGAAGTAGAGAAAACCTACAATTTCATTTTCCAATTTCTTGTCCCACCCTAATAAAATTTTCTTGCTTTAACATCATGAAGTAGAGAAATTTTCGGCATATTATTATTTTTTTATGTATGCAAAATTTTGACACTGACTGTCATTGTGTAAAGCTCATAAAAGTCGAGTGTGTATTTCCTAAAACTTTTCGCTGATATCGAACACAATCGTCGTACAAAAAATTCACTTCTATAACATGAAGCATTTACTTTTATCTTCTTAACATTAAAATATGTATGTACATATATGTGCATAAAAAACTTTCAAATTTTTAAGAAACGGAAAACTTTTTATATTTTCTAAAAATTATTTTCTTATACGAGTAAACCAAAAGTCATTCGTTAAATATAAAAAGGGAGTAGAAATGAAAGTTAGACAATAAAAGGTGATTTAAAAAGACAATTAAAAATTTGTAAAAATCTTTATTAATCTCCACTTACTACAAACTTTTGTCTGTCAGTTGTTATTAACTTCTATTTTTTCTGTTAAGCAGGACTGATTGACAATGGACAACAAATAAATTAAAATGTTTCTTTTTTTGCTTTATTTACTAAGCAAATATAAAGGATATAAAAAACAATCAGACAACTCTGAAACAACACGAGAAAATTACACATTTTAAATATTAAAGCCCACACTCAAAATGGGACCCTATATTTTTCTCACTAACTTTTTAAAATAAATATATTTTCAATACTTAGAACACTTTCCATTGCTTGAAATTTTAGCTTGAAGATGTCGTAGTATACTTATTTTACAAACTTCCGGTTCGATATTTAATAACAAAAATAAAATTACCTTGAAGTAAGACTAAAACTTTTTCTATTCTGTAAGTCGTTTTAATAATATATACAGGGTGTCCACCGGGAAAGTACACTACTTTTTTTGCCGCCATTTTGGTAAACATTAGTCTTGACAGTTCATATTTGGCAGTAGTGAAGTAGAGATGTGGCAAATTTGGTGTTTTAATCGTTAAAACATTTTATCAAAATCAATCATCGATTTTCATGAAAAAATCATAATGACTGACGAGGCACATTTTCAATTGAATGGTTATGTGAATAAGCAGAATAGTCAGCTCTGGGCAATGGAAAACCCTCAAATTATTCATCAGTCACCTTTGCATACATCAAAAGTGACAGTCTGGTGTGTAATTTTGTCAGAAGGAATCACTGGACCTTATTTCTTTGAAACTGAAAACGGCGTAACGGTAACTGTCAATGGGGAGCGATATCGTGATATGATTGAAAACTTTTTAACGCCACAACTGTATACTTTGGGCTTGACTAACATGTGGCTTCAGCAAGACGGTGCCACATCGCATACAGCCAGGATTACAATGGAATTACCGCGAGACCTCTTTCTACAACAAATTATTGCAAGGAATGGTGATGTTGATTGGCCTCCACGGTCACCTGATTTATTGCCCCGCACTTCGCTTTGTGGGGATATCTGAAAGGCAAGGCTTATGCAAACAAGCCAGAAACACTGAAGCAACTCAAACAAAATATTCGTAATGAAATTAATAAAATACCGCGTGAAATGTGTGAAAATGTAATGAAAAATGTGCTCAAAAGGGCTTGTATTTGTGAGGCTAACAGAGGCGGGAACATTTCTGATATTGTATTCCATACATAATTGCCGACATTAAATAAAATATATATCAATATAAGATCCACTCTCTTTCATATAATCAAAAATTATAAACAATCAAAGTAGTATACCTTCCCGGCGGACACCCTGTACATAAAGGGTCCGCCATCTAACGTTTTTTTCAACTAGTGCTTATTTCGTGAATGGTAAATCTTAGCTCATGTCTGACAGAAGATGCCGATTTTGCCAAAAATATCATCTTTTCAGATGAAGCTCATTTTGATCTTGGCGGGTATGTAAACAAGCAAAATTGTCGCATTTGGGGCACAGAAAACCCGATACACCCAAAACGAGTCACTGTTTTTTGCGGATTTTGGTCCAGAGTTCATACGAATTGAAGAGGAGGATATTAGCAACATTTGGTTTCAACAGGACGGCGCTACGTGTCACACAGCCGAAGCTACACTCGATGTTTTGCGCCCTGTTTTTGAAGATCGCATTATCAGCCGCAGAGCTGATGTCGTTTGGCCACCTTGGAGCTGCGATTTGACACCGTTGGACTATTATTTGTGAGGTGCCGTCAAAGGTAAGTGTTACGCCAACAAGCCAGAGACAATTGACGCTTTAAAGGACAACATTCGTGAAGCCATTGGTGAAATAGAGCTGCACACAATCGATAATGTGCTTAAAAATTGTACCGATGGTGTAGGCTACTACATGGCCAGCCGAGGCAGCCATTTAAATGAAATTATTTTTCATTATTAACCGGAAGGATTATACTTTCAAATAAAAAAATAAATTTGAGAAAATATTCAGTAGTTTTTTTCTTATAGCATTTTCAAAAAAAAATTTTATTTGGCGGACCCTATATAAATTGTTTGGCTAAAGAACATTGTGATCCCATTACCATGTAAATACGTACGTATGAGTGATATTTCTGCTTCACTAATAAAATATCACTCATACGAACATTCTTAAGTAGTAATATGTTATTGTTAGGACTAATCAATCAGTAAAGGTTTAAACGCTGGTATATTTAAACTAAACTAAAATTTATATTAGTCTTAAACTCAAAAGCAATAAATCATTACTATTTTAAACATAGTTTAAAAATTAATTTTATAGCAATACTGAAGTATAAATATGTCAAAAGACAGATGCTTTTACAACGTGCAATCAATTCACTTTAAAAAATTAAAATGAAAACAAGATGTTTAAACCATGAAACAGTATATCATAAAAATTGAATTTAATTGTATTTTTCCCTTCATCTCCCATCCGTCTATCATTATAATTCTTTAACGGTTAAGCGTTTTTTAGTCATCGAAACAGATTAACGTATCATCTAAGCAGTGAAGGTCTTAGTAAGATTTAATACGTTAATATCCGAGATGGTACGGAACGAATATTATCAGAAAACTTGTACTTTTACAGTGCTGTGCCAGAAGAACTCCATTAGCTCGCTCAAATCGAAAACAATAGTTTGTCACTGTTTAGTCACTATCTTCGTCATGGTCTACTTGTACGAATTTATCTACCGGGGAAGAAATATTTTTGCTGCCAGTGAAATTAAAGCCATTTATAATTTCAATAGTCCAGCTTTTACAAGACAATTTTTTGTTTCGGTACGGTTGAAGCAGCAACCAATTGAGAATACACTGAATGAAGTGAAAACTGAAAATATTGCAAAACAAAAATCTCCCACTAAATCAAGGAAAAATTTAACAAATTAAAAAAAAAAATTGTGGCACATTCCGAAGTAACTTCCGTTACAAAATGTTCCGTTAAATTTAGATGTGTGCATATTTATATATTTATCCTCCACATTTTTTGTTTTTTTGTTGCAAAGTTTTTCTTTTTTTGGAAAATAATAAATAAATCCAAATACTTAAATAAATTTAAAAATATGCTTATTTATTATTTTATGAAACAACAAATTTTTTAATATCAATTTTTACAATAAAAATCGGTTGTCAAATTGATATTGTAAATAAACTGTAGCTTAAACGCCCAATTTTATGCGTTTAAGCTCTGTTTATGTGATTGCTGCTTTATAGATTTATTCGTTAAACAATTTATATGAAAAATAGAGTTTATCTTCAAGTGAGTTGTTGGTCACTAGTGAAACATCCATTACCAAACGTGGCGTGGCAGGTATAGTGTTGTCAGATTCAACATTGCAAAATTCTTGACATATATAGAAAAAATCATGATCTAAGAAAAAATCTTGACAGTCAAAAATATTCGGTGTTCGAAAAACTTTGGTTACAGATTGTCGGTAAAAAGCTCTAAAATGTAATTTTTCTGGTAATATTAATTATATCAGGCAACGCTTATTTAAACTTATTTGATAGGTTCGAATAATTACGAGCGCTGAAAAGTGGTACGACAATAATGTTCAAAAAAGATCTTGGATGTAGCAATTTAAAGCTTTGTAGACAGTGGCGAAGTCAGGATTGAATCCAAGAAAGGTAATGCTATGGGGTTAGCAGGGAATTCTTCTTCTACAACCTGCTCTATCGATTGATTCTGATCTCTTGTGTCAAAAACCAACGAAATTGAAGCGAGCACTTTAATTAAAACGGCTATAATTGTTTAACAGGAAAGGGTTTTGTGTTCCATCAAAAGAACGCCAGACAACACTCATCTTTTTAACCCGGTAGAAAATCAGTGAGCTTGGCTAAAAAATTTTGCACCCACCATATAGCCCGAACTTTCAGATTATAATTTATTTCGATCTCTGTAGAGCTCTCTTAATGGTGTAAATTTAAATACCTTATTGACCTACAAAACGCAATTGTTTCAGTTTTCCTCTCAGAAGTTCCACACTGATGAAAAACTCACTTTACCCCAAAAAGTGGCGAAAAGTTATCGACCAAAACGGCACATATTTGGTTTAATAAGGATTTTTTCATATAAAAGAGAAAAGTTGTTAATTTTTTTTTTTTTTTCAATTTAAAAACGAACTTTTTCCAACACCTATTTCAAAAATTTCAGTATAAATTTGTTGGACAAAGAACGCTTTACGTTATTAATTCACTAAAATGTTTAAAAGCTTTTTATAAAACTTTGTGTAAAGTAAACTTGAAACAAAATCATACCAAACCATATTTATTCTTGCTGTAAATCCAACGAAATCAAGATCATCTAGCAACCCTAAGGAGGTAGGACAACCGCCAATTTTTTAATGGGGAACCTCGTAAACAGCGCCGCATTGAGGTTGAGGACTGCACATATAGATGTAAATTTCAACCACAATGTGGCGCGTGTTTAAATTTAGATATCGTTTTCAAATTCCCATAGAATAATTTTTTTTACTAATATGAAGAATTTAATTTATCCTCATTAAAAAATAAAAAAAAGAAGAATATTTTTGCCCTATAAGGTCCCTTGCAATAAGTCTAAAAATACAATTGAATACAGATCATTGATTGAGGGTATTCCCCCTTATATCAGTTGGTATGTTGCGGAAATTATGTGTGTTGTATGTATTGATTTGCACGCAGCTTGGAAAACTTTAATTTAATTGTGAAACTGCTTCTTTTGATTTTACTTAGATTGAATTTTTATATCTCTACTAAAAAAAAAACAATAACAAAAATGGAAATTTTAAATGTGATGAAATTGGTTTCGCAAAGACTTTTTATTGGCTACTGCAAATAGCCAGTTCTTGCATAGTTTTTAAAACAAAAATTTTATCAAATTACAGATTTTAAAATGGTAAAGTAACGAAAAAAAAGGTTGATATATTAATTCAAGAAATAGAAACTAAGCTCTTTATTCTTCATTTAGTCTGTTGCATTTTGAGCTTACTGTTAGTCATAAGCGCACTAGCCTTTAAGAAATTGTCGAGGAACTACAAGAAGGTGAAATATGAAGTGTACGGTTTAACTATTCACCTTTTTCTAATCAATTTAGTTTTTATTATATATATTATTTTATTAATTTTTTTTTTGCATTTTGTTTCAATTGGGTATGTAACTTTGTTCTCATGTTTTCACCACGATTTGATCATACATATCGACCTGGCTTATATACCTTTGTATTTTTTGTCTGAGCAGTTGTCTTGCAATTGATCATATATCATATGATCATATATCATATGTATTTGGCAATTTAAATTCTTAATGTTTTTTTTTTTTAGAAAAATTCTATGCTTCAAATGGAAGATAATGAATATATTGGTTGAGAGTATATTTTTGGTTAATACTTAAATGCTAATATTGTAAGGACATAGATAATACATAAAGTAAATTAAGTTTAGAACAGACAATGACAAAAGTATGGTTTTATGTACTTTTAAAATTAAATTGGTGACTAAACATGTAGGAGTGAGTAATGTTAAAAATAAAACGATACCTATACATAACATATTCAAACCGAGCGCAAATTAATTAACTACAAGAAGGAGTTGCGTGAAGTGCCTATCATACCCGCAGTTATAAGTGTAAAGTGTATATGAGCATGGTTATATTTATACTTAGGTATGTGTATATTTCTACTCGAGTATACACAGAGTGTACTTAGTGTATATTTCTACAAAATAAAACCTTTTGAAAACGCTGTGATACAGTTAATATAATTGTTTTATATTTGGCATTTTAGTAATGATAATATGAATAAGTATATACTAGGGAAATCGGATGGTTATTATTCGACCGGTTTTAACAAGTTTTTTTTTTGGTTTTGTCGAATACGGATTTTTCAAAATCTTCATTTTTCGAATGCCAAATAAACCGGTTAACTTAACACGAATAACCGGTTAATTTAAATAAGTATAGTTTTTATACGTTTGTATATATTTTTTATTGAAAATATGCTCATCGTTTAACTATTTGTGTACATGACAACCTTGAACGTCTCACAAAGAACGTGAAAACCAAGGTAGATCGAAAAAGATATGCACTCTTGAGTAAAAATAACCTCTTGTTATATTCCGTAAGTAAACATTGATTTTTATATATGGAGGATGATCGACTAGAGTAATTGAAAGCCCACAAACCCACAAATGCCGGTTCCGAACGGCAGCTATATTAGTTGGTGAAGTTTTTTACAGCGTAAATACACAGAACCAATAATATTGTGCGGTAATATCGCTGCTGAAAATTGTCAGATGGTGTGGCCTGGGATTGAACCGACGATTTCTTGGTTGGAAGATGGGTGTCTTAATTAACATACCACAGAGACACACACACTATTAAACACGTGGTGCATGAATTTGAATACAGTGCTGTTCGAAACCTAGACAACTTTTCTTGTCGAGGCAATTAAAGACTTGTATATTACTAATAGATTTATTAAAAGTTTTTAATTCTTGTTCTCTTAGTCACCTAAATTATAACTATAAAAAAAACCTCTAATTCCATTCTCTACCAAGTAATATAACAAAAACGAAATTAGCTCCTTAAGTAACTGTTCGAAGCTTAAGCATTTTTCAGTAGTTTTGTAATAAACGTTGTTTTTTTTGGCCTCCCCACACTATGTTGGCATAGTTTTTATGAGATTTGTTAGAACTATTGTTAGTATTGATTGTCTCTTTAATTTTAGTCTTTCCACCAGCTTCTGCTTATTTTTAAGACGACGTGGTCCAGCTCTGCGCTTCAAGAATTAGGAACGATTTTATTTAAAATAAAGAACCGGTTAACCGGTTATTTGTATTATTATTCGTAATGGAAAACCCGTTTTTATTTAAAGTGCTACTTTTCGAATTATCAGAAAACCGGTCGAATAATCGATCTCCCTACTTTGTACATATGTGGATTATTTTTAAAACACTCTCAACGGATTTTATTTAAAAAATTAAATTGCTTGTTTTGTATAAAAAAATAAAAGCTGATAAAAAAGTTTTGATAAAATACATCATTAAAGAAAATTCATATGATAAAAAAATTCTGTAATTAATATTTGTATGCTTAAGCAAAATTCTCTTATATTGTTTATTTCGTTTGACTGTAAAGATATTGCAGGAGGATATAAAAACAACGCTGCTTTATATAAAATAGTTACATTTGAACCCCATTTCTCCAAGTGCGACATTATATTAATCTTTAGAGCGGCGATTCGAGCTTCTTCATTATTTTCAACAAGGCAAATCATTTTTATTTTATTAAGGGATGGAATAACGATGCATAATGTAGGAGACACACTCGCTTAAAGTCTTTGCAAATCTCTTCTAAACCTTGGAGGACAGAATAATTAAAATTAAACATACTTCGCCTTTGAAATTATCCGCAAAAATTTCATTGGTTTTTGCGTAATTTTTAAAAATTAACTCAATCATTGAAAAATTCAAACTCCACCTCGTAGGACAATAGCTCTTCAAAGTTGTTTCCAGCATGTGCTGCTTATTGGACTTTTTAAAGTATTTTACTATTTATTTTCACGCATTTGTAATCCCTTTTAATTTATTTAAAATTTCGAAATCATCGGTTAGGATATTAGAAAAAAGATGAGTTGCACAGTTTAATCTTGTGAAATCTCTTAGTGTAATTAAAATATTACTTTCGCAATCAGTCACGATCACCACATTTGATATATCAGTCACACTGAACTCTTCTTTTATGTTAACTGTCGTATTAGCCACAATATTCTAAATTCACTTGGAAGTATTAAGTGGCACACAAGAAATTTCTCTTAATGAAATCGTCGCTCCACATATCAATTGTAACTTCAACTTCACCATTGGTAATAAAATTCTGTGCGGCTTTAATTTTTTTTTTCTGTGGCTATCGATCGGGTTTTTCGTTTTTCTTGCGTTGGGAATATTATATATATTAATTCCCATAATATTCCACGAAGGAACACGAGGATTTCTCTCAGTCAATGATCTGCACCCGATTCTATTTTTAAACTGACGATTGAAGGGGACATACAGCTTAAAGCCGGCTCCGAACGGCAAATGTATTAGAGAAGTTTTCAATAGCTGTCTAAATCTACATTTTTGTCATACCTTTTACCAATTTACAGAGACTTTTGAATTGATTTACGAAAACCGGAACCTTCAACGCTATTCGGTACTCCAGTTTTTCTTAGCACAAGGTATACACCTTCATTTCTTTTCTTTAAAATTCCTTCACAGTTCTCCATTATTAAAACTTGTATCATACGATCACATATCATACCAAAAGCTAAAATGCGTAAAAACTTCAATTGGTTTATTACTTACTGTCTAATTTTGTGAATTTCCCACTCCTTTATTGTCCCATATTTTTGTAGAAAATTTTTTGCTTTTGATCTTCCATGAAAGCTTTTAGAAATTTGTCATAAATGAAAGATCGTAAAAATTCCTATTTGCCTTTAAACATATATTTTACGTACGACAATGTTTTTCCATGAAATAAGAAAAAAATTTTTTCTTTTAATATTAATTAATATTTTAATATTATTATCAAGTTTTAAAAAAGTTTAAAATTTTGTAATATTTGTGTGATTTTTGCCTGAGTTGTATTCTTAAAACGCTTAATAAAAAAGAAATTTAAAATCGGATAATATTCAGCTAAGTTGTTAGCTTATAAGTGCATGAAGGTCTGAAAAACCAGTTATTTACCCGTAGCTCGATATTTTGGAGGTGTTTTAAAAATTATAAAAACGGATCCATGTTCTACTCGATAGTGTCTATTAGCAAAATAGTATCACTTGCAAGATATTTTTTTGTCGCACCGTGTTTATAAGTTTATATAAGTGTGCGATTTGAAGTGAAGAATGCATTTTGCGATTTTTAATTTTTTTCAACACTGTTTAAAAGGACTGAATTTTGTTATTTTATTATTTTTTTAAATACATATTTTTACTCTAATTAATGATGTGTAATATAATTTTTAATATAATATTGTTACGAAAATGAAAATGCTAAAGACAAAATTCACCACGTCAGAGCTTATTATGAGCTTTTTGGTTAAAAAATGTATTGGCTTGTGTCAAGGCTTAATAACTTCTAAAATTATCTGTGCTAATTATAAGTGCTGCCAATGCATGGATCGGTTACTATTTGTTATTTTAGATCAGTTTGAATTAACGTCCAAAAAAGATTCGTGTCCGTACTAGAACATTCTAAACTAAGATGAAATACTCTAAAACCGGCGAACAGCGGCTTGTGATTAGTTAGTTGTGAATTGGCTGTCAAGAAGTAAAGACTGTTTAAGGCGCAAATAAAAGTGTTTTTAACAGCGAATTTGGTGTATTAAAGTACAGTGGAATTAATAGAGAAAGAGACAGATTTAAAAGAACTAAAATAAAAAAAAGAATTCTATTTTATTTTTAACGCAATATAAACGAACTCAAAGGTTTTAAAAAGTAAAAACGTAACAATATATTAATATTGCCTGTTTAATTCAAGCTATTAAAAAAATGGTGCTGTAAGTGACACCCAGTGTATTCATATTAAAAATTTCTTAATAAGTTTATTTGTCTGTTTGTTTTCATTAAATCACGCGTAATCACGACTGAACAGTTTTGTTGAAATTTGGAACACAGATAGATTTAACAAAGGAAAATGTCTTAAGGGCTATGCATTTTGTATAAATCGGACCTGGAAAAGGTTAAAATCTGGGAAAATGACCCAATTAGGACCATTTGGGAGTTTGACTTTCATACTTTTTAGCTCTTAATTAAATTTTTTAACATTGCAAATTTTATTGAAATTTCAGACACATGTAGATTTAGCTACAGAGTATGATCTTTTTAAAATTTGAAACTGGTAGAGCTTAACATCGGGCTAAAAAAAATTTAAAACAAGCCAAATTGGATTATATGAGCATTTAATTTATTTTATTTGTTTATAAGTTAATCACGCGTAAGCGAGTTAATCGATTTAATTTAGATTGAGAACACAGATATAGATCCAGCTAACGAAAGTGCAATATAGTGTTTTTTTTTCAAAATCGGGTCTCGGGGACATTAAAATCAGGAAATGACGGGCAAAATTAATGACTTTTATTCTAAAATGATACACATTTTTTTATTCATTCATGTGTTGCCAAAAGTTGCACTTTAATTAGCTAACAGGAGTTAAAGGAAATGTTTTTGGTTCATAGTCCAAACCGAGCAATGATTTTAGTGCAGGTTTCTCTTTCTAGTTTTTCAAGTTTTTAATTGAATATTAAATTTGTTAGGGCTTTTTTTAATAAGCTATGGATCCACATTTTCACAGTTAGATCAGCGAATTTTCTAAGTGAGTTGTTTTTGGAGGTATGTATACTAATAGAAAAAGTTAAATAAGCATTTTGAAAAAAATCGAGATACGCCATTTCTATATTAAGTCAACGATATGTATTAGTTTTGTATATTATTATCTAGTCATAAGGCAAATACATTTTTTAACATCCAAATTAAAAACCTTATACTTTCTTAGAAAACTACAAAATATGTTTGAGTGCGTGGAAACGAATATCCATACCACTGCAGCTTTCTCTGTCCTATTTATATGTTAAATAGATTTTGCTCTATATATAGCAAATATGCCGCTAGTATATTAAGTATTTTATTGAAACATGTTTATTTATTTATATTACATGGGTTATTTTAGAATTGCGTTATTTGTTTTGAAAATGTCAAGTTTTAATGCATTCATATATGAAATTAATAGCAAGATGTATGAAATAGACGATATATAGTATTGAAATGCAAACCATTTCAATAAGGAAATGTGCTTTGCATTTTAATAAGGACAAACTGAATATATGAATATATTCTGTATCAGTTGAATGAATATTTACTAAAATAACATTTTTAAGTTGCATATTGTATTTCGTTACATGTAGGTACTGCTCTATTCGAATAAATCGTAACAAATTTGCAATTCGCAACTTTTATCACATTCTAAAAGGTAAAAAAAATCTATTCGTTTGTTTAAAAATGCACAAAATGAATAAAACCATTTGCCATTAAAAATGTAACGAAATAAAGTAAAATAAAAAGGAAAAAAATGTATTTCTACTTTTTAAAAATGATTCCTTGTAGCACGTTTACTGCCATAGCACTCATAAACACATAGGCACACACATAAACACACACTCATATAATATGTAGTATATAGATTTAGAAGAATCACATTCTGTAGTCTGTCCTTTCCAGTGTATGAAAATGATTCGGAATTAAATTCATGCCTTGACAATTTGTCACTTTTAAGTGGATATTTTGAGGGTAAAAACTTAAAAAGTAAAAAATATGCGAACGCAAATTCCTTAAGCACTTAAAATCATAATACACATGTGCAAACATGCGTTTGCACCATATAAACATATAAATACATCTGTACATATATACTTATTTGTGCTCAACAGGCCAAATTTTAAGGCTATCATTTCTCCGACCCTCTTAAAGCCCTTTTAAATATTTTTTCTTTTCGTTTCAAATCTAAATTTCTTTTCATTTAAAATCCACAAAAAAATTAAGAAATTATCGAAATTTATCATCATCTAAATTTCATTTTAATTTCATTAAAGTCAATTACGGTCCAATCTAACAAGTGTCGATTAATTAACCCAAGATTTGATTTCGCTGCAATTTGTCAACTTTCATAAAATATATGTTACTAAAATGAAAACACCTAAACAGATACACCAACGCTATAAACTTTATTTTAGAAGTTATTGTATTGGTTTGTGCCAAGGCTGTATTTATTTAAACAGTGCTGCCAATATCACTATAATTCAGATATGGTATTCAAACCTCAACGGAAACTGAACAATAGCAGTAATGTTCTACTAAGAGTTGAGTATTGAATAAATTTGTGTATAAAGTGGAAGTTAAATAAGTTGGGCTTTGCGTATAGTGTTAAAGTGGAAATAAAGACAGTATAAAGAAAATAACAAATTCGCTTCATTTATTTCCTTATACGCAATTTAAAATAAATGAAACATTTTTAAAAGGTTAAAACTTAACAATATGTATGTAAGTTGGCGGTTGAGAGTTTAGGGTTAGTAAAAATAGAGCATTACATCACAGAATGACGGATTTTATTGTTAAAGAAAAATCTCAAATATAATCAAAATTTGGTGATCATTTATTCAAAGTCTTTACTAGCGTGTACTAATCAAAAGTCTGAGTCTCAATGCTTACAAAAATTAAGATTCTGACGATGCCCAATGAATAGCTGTTGAATTAGTTATTAATTATTATTAATAGCACGCTGTTCAAATTACTTATACAAATTACCATCGTTCACACTGCATTTTTATAGTCGTTTACGCGTAACTAAGTAAAAAATATTTTTATGGGTTTTATTTTAATACTTTAGGAGGTCAATTAAATAAATTTATAGCATTGAGAGTGTGATAAGAACATTTTAATTAAGAATTAGGTGTTGTTAAGACGCAGGTAAACTGCCTCTAATCGAAATCCAACATATTACACGGTGCGACAAAAAGAACGAAGCTGAAATACCTGAGAAATGGTACTACTTTTCTGATAGGCGCTATCGAGTAGAACAAGGATTTGTTTTTGGAATTTTCGAAACACCTTCAAAATCTCGAGTTACAAGTAAGTAACAGGTTTTCGGACCTTCATACACTTATAAACTAATAACTTCGCTGAATATTACCCGATCAAGTTTCTTTTCGGATAGCACCCATCAGAAAATTAGCATCATTTGCCAGCTATTTTTTTTTTTTTGTTTTGTTTGTCGCACCATGTTATTAAAAATAAACTTCATTATAATAAGCGTTTTTTAGAAGGACTTTAATAATGCCTTCATTATAAAGAGGCAGGATCTCTTTAGGATCTCTTTATGGAATCTCGGAGTATTTATAGCTTCTGAAAGGCCCCTTATTTATACGTTTTACCGATAGAGTCAATAATGTCTGTGTGTGTTGTTGTATATGAAAGTCCTTAATGTCGAGTTCCATTATAATCTTACGTTTAAAATATAATTTTTATAAAAATTACATACATTTTCGTATTTTTTATATACGCTTATATACATACATATGTATGTATGTACATAAATATAAAATACATATGTATGTATGTATTCATATGCAAGCATACAAAAATATATTTCATCTATTTTTTTATTTTTATTATGTTTATTTTATTTATGTTTGTTTTTGTGCTATTTGTTGCTACTACTGTTTGTTTTATTTTATTATTTTTGTTGTTATTATAGCATTTATGAAAATGTTTTAAAAGTTCTTTTTTCAAAATACGTGTATAAATATTAAAACTGAAGACAAAATAATAGAAAATAAAAGGAGAAATGAAAAAATGTAGGCTAAATAACAAAGTTGTTGTAAGAAAATCCATTTTATTAAGGATTCTGTAAATACAAACAAATAATTTATGGACCACCTATTCGCTACATGCGTATATGTATAGATGTATATGTTTTTGTATTAGCACATACGAGTTAATGTATGCGTAACATTTAACAGTGTAACCAGCTTTCTATTTGCTTTTAGCAATCGCCTAAAATTATTAGAGTTTAAACAGCATTTAGTCACCGTAATTGGTATTGGAATTAAATTCAGAATATTTTCTCCATCAATCTGATTTAAATAAATGTAATTCGTGCTTGAATCTGTTCTGAAAGATTTTTCATCTTGGCTTTATGCTACATTTGTAATAAACTTGAAAATCAGAGTACTTAAAGGTACTTTAATTTCTGCCTGTAACCCTCTTTCATTCTAATTATACTGATGCCAAAATTCAAGATTTTTTGTCTTCAGTATTTGGTTTAATACTTGTTTATTTTAATTAATAACAAAAGAAAACTGGTGACTACTGTCTAGTGACTAGTACCTATCTTTACTTCCTTCGGGTAAGAGTTGGTAAAAAAAATTATGTAACTTTTGTGCCCAAAAAGTTTCACAGTTATAAAGAAGCCACATATATTGTATGTACTAACCGTATGCGATTTATATTTATTTAAGCAACCCTGATAAAATAAATATTGCGGTTCATAATTTTAATGAAATATGTAATGTATGTTTGTTGTGCATTTACCTGTGATCATGTAAAGAATAGATCTCTAGGATCAGTCTAAGGGGCTTACGCAGTAATCTGGTCAGCCTCTCTTTGTAGCATAGCATACTTCAAGGAGAACTGCACAATTAAAACATCACTTATACCACATGTACAATGTATGTATATTTATACCAGCTTAACCTATTCAGAGTTCCCCGGAATATATGTAATAATGTATATTATAAATTGGAGTTAAACTCTGTTTTTCCCCCCGATTTTATCTGTTTTCTACTACCTATTTGTCTTTATAAAGAAAATTATATGAAGGCCATTGAAGTCTTCCGTAGATTTATTTATTGAGATGTACGATACTAAACATAATTTTTAATGGAAGGTGCCACACCCACTCTTGCTTTAAGCGTTTGTTTGATAAAAGAAGATTATATTTTTAATAGTTTCCAAGATATACCCATTTTTAACTGATGATTTGCATTAAATACTAAGCCATTTAGACCAATTTCAGAGACTTCCACGCTAAGATATACAAAAATGAAAATATTCACTTTGTTTGGAAGGTATCAGGTCTACTTGTCCAATTCCGCTCATTATATAACTCATGGTTGGCATTAATTGCCAAGTCATATAATCCAAATTTAAATACTTACGGCCATATGAAAAAAAATCTAAAATTAGATTTCTAGTGCACGTTGGTTACCACACACTTTAAGCTTAACAATCATTTGTTTAAAAAAAAGTTGTGCAAAAACCCTATTTTAACTAATGATTGCTTTACTGAATTTTAAGTTTTCATGCTGGTAATACCATGACTTTTGTGCGTCATTTTCATATCAGCAATACAAAAAAAAAATAAATAAATAGAATAGCACACATACGAGAAGTCGAATCAAAAGAGATTTGTTTTTATTAATATAATATAAAATTATATTATTTTTATTAGATCTCTTTCATACAATATTTCATTACATTTTTACATTTTAAATAATTCTATACAAATTAACTGCAAAAATTTTTCAAATCCTAAAAAATTAAGTCAATTAATTTTATTAAAGAAATACTTGAAAAACGCGCTTTGTGTAGTTGTTTTGTTTTATTATGCTTAAATGAATAAATTTCATAGAAAAAAATTAGTTTTAAAAGAAAAAGATTCGAAAATTAGGCACAGGATTATAAATTAAGTGTATAAATTAATATACATACACACATTATATTACGTACCCCACAAAAATATTTTAATTCTAAATATACTTAAATTTTTTGCTTGCCATAACTCAATATTCACATTGTTCCAGAAATTTGATTTTTTCTCCGTATGCTGCAGTGCAAAGTCAGCGACTGGACTTTCTTTTATTAAGTTCACTTATAAAAGGTTTTTTTCTTAATTCTCTACTATGGACTAAGTTTTTTACTCAAAACACTGAACATTAAAAAGTTTGCGAATGCACATTAATATTGTGGTCATTTTCCAATGCACTACGATTTTGTACCGATGTTGTTTTAGGTGTTTTATCCACAACACTTTTTATGTACATATGTACGAACAGTTTTAGGTTGCTTGCTAAAGATTTCGTTTCAGACGTATTTTTAACCACCAATAAATTTATCAATTGCATTTAATAAATTCTTTTTTCTTAAGTTTATTACTTGTCCTCGAATTTAAATACAAATATTCTTTGATTTTCGACTTATTTTCGGCTAAAATGGTATATTTTTTTACCGGTGACAAGAAAATTCTTAAGCTATTATACAAATTTGCCCAAATACATGGCAATCAATATAGAAATTCTTTCGTAAAACTTACAAAAATGTAATATCTTTTCACGTCGTACGCACAAATTTCTGTGTTATCTGTTTTAAGTGTTGGAGCGCAATAAGCTCGTACTTAGTGGGACATTTTATGGTTGGTTCAATGGCCTTTGTCATTATATTCTAAAATGTAAAGGCAACTTCGATTAGATATGTAAAGTTATTCTTAAAAACAGTATATATACAGCATATATGTAGCATTTATGTTTCTGCATATGAAATTTTCCTTTTCTATCTTTAAAATAATGCAAATAATATATCTCAGTGCATTCAAAAACCAATAGCACCAATAATCCACCGAAATTTTAGAATTTCCTTTAACTTTCTTGCCAACTTCACCTCTTTTTCAGCTGATGATGACATTTTTATTTAATCTTTAGCATGTTTTGCCAAGACTCGTGCAACTTTGACACAAATTCTACTAACAGCAGATTATGATAGGCTAAAGAGATCTTCAACATTGTCTTGAAACTAAATATATGTTTTTTAAGTGTATACAGTTTTGTGATATTTTATTTAGCTCTCTTCGTCCGCAACAACGTAAAACCACCATAATCAGAGTTCCAGCTGGAGTCCCATATCCTTCTCTATCTATCTCAATATCATTTCATATAAGATTGAGGACTTTAAAACCGTTTCTTATTTAAAACCATATTTATTTTTAAACCCCCCGTCTTGACTGGCTGAACCATCAATTCATGTTTTATAAATTCTTGGCCGTACTGTATTAGCCATTTGGACAATAGTTCCTACATATATAAAACATTAAACAAACTGGCTTTTCACTTAAACATAAGCTTACCAATATTTTTTAATAACATATGAATACACTCATTGATGACCAAAAAAAAAGCTTTTTTGTAAATCAGTTGAGTGGTACTGGAGTTATTAAAACACAAACAAATGTATAGACCTCGGGTACATATATGTGTACTTTAAATTATTCTTATTTATTACAAGTTGCTGCATTACTTGGAAGCTGCTAGACTTGCATATCTTGGCGTAGACTCTAGGGCTTCTAAAACTATCGGCAAATTGCATTTTTACCAAAGTTGTCGTCCTTTTTTTTGTACAATTGGAGAATTTAATTTTTTTTTTTTATAAAATATATACAGATATACACAAAAATAAACTGTTATCATAACCGCTTCAAGTTCAGGTCTCAAGAGGTTATGAAGCATAGGGCTTCAATAAATTATCCTCACTTCTCTCTAAGATTTGTCAGTTGTTGTTATTTCTGCTAAAATTTTCGTTTCCAAGTATGTGCTGGCGGTACTCTTCTTCGATTGTCCTATGGATTCCACTTTATGACATTTTTTGTAATGTCATCCCAAGATCTTCTGAGAGTGTCCCCAATTCTCTCAATTTTTTTTTTTGTCTTTTAATTTCTGCGGTTATAGGTGGCTGGTTGGATTTCGTTGAATATCTCGTAGAGCAGAATTGCAGGTTTTGTAACCATGGAATGGGGTGGACTTTAAATTTGTTTTAAATTCAACAAACAGGCGGAAAAATAACACAATTTTTTTCATTAGTACTAAAAATAAATGAGAACTAGAAAATGCTAAAAGAAAGCAATGTAAAAAAAATTAAAAACATGGGAAATATTTGTGAGAGTGTCAAGTCTGTTAAGGGAGTACTACAGTACTTTTTTTAGTTAAACATTATCAAAAAAAGTACGATGGTGTATTCTTTTCCATCACTGGTTCTCATAATAAGCGTCTTAAAGATATGGCAACTCTGAGGTCTTTTGTAACTTCACTTGCAAATAAGATAAATTTTGTCATCATCTATTAAAAGTAAATTCATTTTTTTCAGTTTTTTATAATGAAACACTGTTTTACGTTTACTTCGTTAGAATATTTAAATGTTGAATGAAAAAAATGATGAATGTTATCGTTCTAAAAATATGTATGTTTAGATCTACAAGAAAATAAAAATTTTTAAATATGCCCTTTAATAAAATATAAATGACGACTTCTACAGATATTCTCATATTTATTCATTTTTATATATTTTCGTATGTGTATATACATACATAAGTAGATTAGTATGTGACCTATTCTTGGTATACAGTTGTACTTGAGTACGTGGGTCGGTTGTCTCAGCACTTCTACTTGCTATTTTAAAAAGTTTCCAGTTTTGTCGTCTTTATGTTCAAACCAGGGGTTTTTTACTTCCCGCAGTTTTTCCGTTCCCGTGAAAATGGAAAACAAATATTTTCCCGGGAATCCTACTAACGTTTTAGAGTAAAGTTATGTTGTCCGATGACATTATGTTTATTATATTGTATTTTAATGTAAAGAAAAGCAAAAGGTTTTTCTGATAAAAATACTTTATACCAACGATAAAGAATATATGTAGGCAGCAAGTATAGATATGTTTTGGTGTTATACATTGGCTTCTGTGGTTGTTATTTAAGTTTTTATCGAAACATATATGAACCTATTCGAAGATAATTCAGTGACCAACTGGCGCTTTCAACAAGGCAATAGCTCAAACACTACAACACGCATTGTAAATGTGGGGTTATCACACAATGTTCCCAAATAGCTTTCTATTTTCTTTTCTAGTAGAATCTCTAGACTTAAGTATAGGGTGGACTATTTAAAAGTTTAAATTAAAAAATGAAATAAAACAAAAAAGGTTTGAAATTTTTTTAAATTAATTTTTTGTTGTGAAATACAACTGTTTCAGTTAGAAATGAAATATTATTTCATTTGTATGACTGTTGCGGCTGGCCTCACGATACCCCCCCATTCGGTCAGACCGATTTCCGAGAGCTTTTTCGAGTGTATGGGGTCGTCCTTTGGCAATGGCATCACGAATGTTGGCCTTCAAATGCTCAATTGTCTCTGGCTTGTCGGTATAGCACTTGACGGCGCCCCACAGAAAATAGTCCAACGGTGTCAAATCGCAGCTCCTTGGTGGCGAACTAACATCACCATTTCGGCTAATTAAACGGCCATCAAACGTTTGACACAATAAATCGATTGTGGCATGAGTTGTGTGGCAACTTGAACGATCCAAACCAAATATCGTTCACATCAATACCATTAAGAGCGGGCACAAAAAAATCGGTTATTATGGTGCGATAGGTGTATCCCTTGACCGTAATTGTTGCGACGTCCTATTTTTCAAAAAAACATGTGCCAATGATTCCTCTGCTCCACAAGCCGCACCAAACAGTCAGTCGTAATAGGTGCATTGGCTTATGTTAGACCACGTTTGGGTTTTCTGAGACCCAAATACGGCAATTTTGCTTATTAACGTACTCACCAAGATGAAGATAAACCTTTTATTTGTCTCTGTTCTGAAAATAAATTTCCAATAAATCCCAACGTTGCTCAAGCGTAAATCGATTCATTTTGTGACAGAATATAAGTACCACCAGATTCGAAATAACCGGTTCAAATTTAAGGCGATAGATGGCACACCCGACATTATTGAAAATGTATGGGCGCATCTTGACCAAAATATCGAAAAATATTCCATTAAGTCACAAAAACACTTTCTCGATGTTCCACAGTCAAAGCAGGGAGCAGATACTTCTTCGTACTCCTCATTGAATTCAATGCCTAGACGTCTGTAAGCTGTTATTTTAGCAAAAGGTAGCTGAATAAAATATTAATATTAAGTATTAGATATACTATATTAATATTTACTTAATATTAATATATGTATATATATATATATATATATATATATATATATATATATATATATATATATATATATATATATATATATATATATATATATATATATATATATATGAACGTAGAATTTTTTTTAATAAGGTGACTATACCTAACATTTTAATTTGGATGAATTGAGCAAATATTAAGGTGTTCTTAGCTTTTTAATTAAAATACTTAATACTTTTGCCAATCTATCTTACTTTTTGTCAGAAATCAATATTTTTGTTACAAAATATAATCTTTAGTGGTGACTACATTTCTCGCGTTTGACCGAGTTTTTATTATAGATTTTATTACAGCTGCTTCACTTTTACGCGGTATTAATACTTAATTGCTTTATATATATTTGTAAACACTTTCAGCTCGATAACATTTATTGTATATGACAAAATTTCAGGGTTTCTCGCATAAAAATCACGGGAAAGCGGGATACGAAATTAGGTGATTAGTTGGCAAACATTTGCTTGCAAACATAGTGTATATATGCGCGAAGAGTAATAAAAATGTCCACACGCATACATTGCTTGTATGTGTGAGCAATATCAAAATGCTTTTGATATTTTTCAAATGTTTGAAGCGACTAACGTTGTTTTTTGATTGCTTGATGTAAATTTACACTTTATTTGTGTCAGCATAGAATTTTGCGGGAGAAATGAGTGACAAATATTAACAGAAAAGAATGCTAATCTCGTTACTTTAGCAGTTTCAGATAATATGTATGTGTTAATTATATGTATTTATATGTATATATTTTTATTATTTTTAATTTGATTATGGTGATTTTAAAATGAAAAGAAATTTAATATATGAATACATATCTTTATATTTATTTTTCTTAAGCAATGTAAGCTATTTAATAAAATAATTAAACTGAATATTAAAACCAAAATAATATTACTATCAGAGTCGAAGGCCTTAATTGCTCGCACTCTAGATAACTTCTGATATTATATTTTTTTTCTGTCACTTCTGAAATTATATATGTATATAACCCTTGCCATTAAAAAATTAAAAATACATATCATTTCAGAAGTTACTTATAGGGCGAGAAATTAGGGCCTACAAGTCGTAGACAATACAAATCATTGGCCAAAAAGCAATCGGAATCGGTTAAGTGGGTATGGTGTCTCATACATACAAAGTAAATATTAATTTTTGTAAAACTCGAGAATGTAACGTGGTAAATACCTATAAGTCATCAGTTTTAGAGTAGGCGAAATTGGATAAGCAGACATTGTAGGCAATTCAAATCATCACTCGAAAATTTGGCGTAATTGGATAAGTGGGAGTGTTATCTCGCATACAAAGTAAATATTGATTTTCGCATATCTTGAAAACATTAAATGTGAATGTTTCAACATTTGGTCTAAATGACTTCATAGTCAATGCAAATCATTAGTCAAAAAGTGATCGGAAGTGGATAATAATACTTTTCCTTATAATAATGTAACTTACTTTTCCTTGAATGCGATTGGCTATTTGCGATGTTTGCAAACAAATGTTTGCCAATGTATCACCCCCTTAAAACCGCTGATCCATTAGCAAACATTTGTTTGCAAATATAATGTATGTATGCGTGAAAGGTAAAAAAAATAGCCGCACGCATACGTAGTGTGTAAGTTCTCCATGTATACGATTGGCTATTTTTATTTTTCAGAGACCGAACAGAATACGACCGTAAGTTCAAGCAAAAACGTTGTCAAAAAAAAGATGGCCCATAATTAAAACGACAACCCCAACTGCAAACACTGTCAATTGAATTGAAGCAAATGTTTATACATTTTTGCAAAAACAATCGCATAATAAATTCATAAAAAGTGTAAATTATTTTAAGTTCGTTTGATTATTTGTGTTTTATAAATAAGTATAATTTATAGCCTTAAAAATATTGTTGATATTGCAAAAACAACAATGAATAATGCATACACGACATATGAGGAGTCAGTGGTAAGAAGAAATCGCAGGTGGTGGATAAGGCCACACCCCGGGAAGCATCTTTCAGAAGAGAAAAAACATTTTAATACAAAATTAACCAGAGCCAGATGCAAGGTTGAAATTGCTTTTGGAGTCCTTGCTAACCGCTGGAGACTATTGCACACTTCAATGAATCTATCGGTAAATGATGTTGACAAAATAGTTCTGGCAGCAACAGCTATACATAATTTTTTAATTTTTCATGGAGACACTACAGTTAGTGTCATTAATATTCGGTTTTATTAAAGAGATATGATTAACTGATTCGTCTTAAGCTAAATGTATATCTTTTTCAATTTTTTTCTTTTCATTAATAGTTTATTTAGGCACTTGAAAGTTCACATTTGTATTTAGAAAAAAAGAATAACAATATAACAAAAAAAAAAAACTAAATTAATTCAGGTGGCATAAAATATTGCGCATCAATAATATTCGGTTTTCTTTGAAAAGTCACAAATAATACATTAGAAAAATGGTTCTATATAAAATTCAGTATTTTGTTGGATAACCCGCAATTTCAAGCCTTCAATGGATGTTATTTTGTAGTTGCGGATTCGCCGGTCCAGCTCATCCCATAAATTCTCAATCGGATTGAGGTCTGGGGATTGATCAGGTGGATGCAGAACTTTAGGGCAGTTATAGAGCAACCCTTCTTGAATTAAACGCGACTTGTGCTTTGGGTCGTTATCTTGGTAGAATTTGATATAATCATATTTCAAATATTATTCCTTATTCATAATTCCACTGATAAAAACTATTTTTCCCGTCCCTTTAGCTCCCATACAACCCCACACCATAACATGTCCATTTCCATGTTTTACGGCTGGTTTTAAATTTTGTGGTTGTAGCTCCTCATTTGGCTTCCGCTACACCATTACACGCCCATCGGATTCAAATACGTTATACTTGTTGTCGTCCGCAAATATAACGTCATCTCACCAAGTTTCGGCCTTCTTAATGTACTCCCTGGCAAAGCTCAAACGAGCTTTTCGGTTGCGTAAATTAACCAATGGCTTACGACGTGCTACTCGGCCACGAAAACCTTTTTTTCTTATGGTTCCTCGTATAGTAGATGCAGATATTTTCTTTTTAAACTCATTGAGCACCTCTGTGACTAATTTGGGAGCACTTAAGCGTGGGTTAGATTTTATTTTTCGCACAATTGAACTTTCTTCCCGCTCGGTCAATTTTTTTGGCTGACCTGTCTGCTTTATGAAGTGTATTCCTACTTCATTTTTGTGCCTTCTGACAATGTCCCCAACTGTATTTAGTTTCATATTCAGAATTTCAGCAATCTCTTTGTACTTTTTACCTTTTTCATAATGGAAAATAACAAGTTTTCGCTGTTCTAAAGAAGTGTTTTTCCTTTGCGCCCCATTTGTATAATTTGCAGTGAAGTAGAATTTTGGACAGACAAGAAAGGAGGTGTTACGCACTTTTATTAAAACGTATCTCTATATTGCTGGAAAAGTAGCTGAATAACATTTTTTTTTGCAAATAGCGTATAAATAGGGGAAAAACCGAATATTAACGGCGCTTAGTAAATAGGGTTATCAAACTTTGATCAATTTATCACGGTTGCAGGGTTAACATAGTGCCATTTTTTTCATATATTTGAATACTCATACTGATAACATTTATTTAAGTTTTTGCTATTCTTCTGATTACCTACCCATTTCGCTAATGCCAGGGTGTTATTATCGATAAACTTAAAAACCTAATATTAATGACACTAACTGTAAATATTTCAACCAAGAAAATTTAGAAGAAAATCCTAATGGTTTAGAAAATTTGCGACTTCTTCCATCTGATCATCCATCTTCAAATGCGTTTTCACTGCGAAATATTTAAGGAGATTATTTATTTTCAAACATATAAAAAAATACATTTTACATTTATTAAAACATAACCTTTATGCAATAAATATGATAAAAAACAAAAACTTAGTTTAATTTAGGTACAAAAAGTTATTGCACGAAGGTATTACATTTTATGTTACTTTTTTAATTAACAAAATTGGCTAACTGAACAATATTCAGCCTTAGAAATCAATTAAAGTAATATTTAACATACAATATATAATAAATACAGTTTAGGAAATAATAAAGAATAGCATTATAAAAATAATAAATGACTAGATTTAAACATATCAATTTTAATTTCGTTTAATTTTTTATACACTAATGAGCATACAGCACTTTCAATTTCATTTACTTGTTGTTTAGTTAACCCAGCCTCCTGTATTTTGATTGCCAAACTTTCAAAGAGTTGCGCTTTGGGTTGTCCTTTCTTAAGGCGCATAAATTTTCAATTGATGCTGTCGCTGCATTAAAAAACATTTCCATTTTAGTGTGGACATTCTCTCTTTGTTTTTTAGGTGTTGGTGAAATAGCCTCAGTGTCACTGGACAACTCACATATGGTGTTTTCAGATGTCTCTGTTATATTGCATATTGTTCTAAAAAAAAAGAAAAACAAACGCAAATTTATAGAATGTTTAACTTTAATATTTGTGTTATACTTACTTTCTCTTGGTTTGAGTGTCATCCAAAAACCTAAGGCTTTCGGCATACTTATAGGGCTTAAGAAATGCTGCACCGCTTCCAGAAGGTTGGTTTTCTTTCTGTTTATACCGCTTATAACTATCACGGAGATTTTTCCATCGTTTTCTTGCATCATCAGCTAAATGTCCAAACAAATAACCATCAATACACAATTATGTATGTACGTATGAATATATATTTGTTGAACTTACCTGTAACCCCAACTGCTTTATCAATCTTCGTCCATAAATCTTGTTTATAATAAAAGTTTTTATATAAACTTAATTGCAAATTGTATATGCAATCATATTTTTGAACTTCTAAAATTATTTTTTCATTTATATCATTCGTTTCTTTTTTTTCCAAAATTTACACAAATTTCTTAAAATTATTAGACTTTTTGTATATGTTCTTGTTTTGCTTTTTGCTTTATCTTTTTTCGCCCCAAACAAAAACATATGGATTTTGTTTACAAAATGCATAAAAGCTAGCGAAAGTACGGCAACACTATATACAGATTGTGAGAATGCAATTAAGAGAGTAAGTAAAAATGCTGCCAAAATAAAATAGATTCTATTTCACGACTGCTTTTGCCGACGATTTTTTATGTCATTTTTTATAGAAAAAATCGTCAAGCCCCTATTCTGTTTCATCTCTCACGCATACATACATTATGTTTGCTAATGTATCAGCAGTTTTAAGGGGGTGATACATTGGCAAACATTTGTTTGCAAACATCGCAAATAGCCAATCGCATTCAATGAAAAGTAAATAATCAATTTATGCGATTGGCTATTTGCGATGTTTGCAAACAAATGTCTCACCCCCTTTAATAAGATAAAAATGGTCGGAAGATAACTACGAAAATTATAAAGAAGTATTTAAAAGTATGAATTCATAAAAAAATTAATTAAATGAAGAATTAAATAAAAGATACGATATTACATTGTACAGCAAAAAACGCCTTTAAATAAAACTGTATGGAATATAATGATTTCGGCGCATCAAAATCATCATATTTCATATAGTTTTATTTAAAGGCGAAAAATTTTTTTGTTTTTTGTTTTTTGTACACCAGTGTATTTTAATGGATGTTCATTGTAATAAGCACCTACGCTCTACCAGTATAGTATTAATAATAAAGGGCCTGTATAAACTTTTGGTGACTTATTGCATTTTATGTTTGACCTGGCGCGGTAGTACGTATTTCTAAATTTACGTTCACCGGGAGGTTCACTTATTTCGGTTTCAGTAAATGTATAAGTACTCACTTCAAAACAGTGAATAAATAAGTACTTTGAGAGTATGCACTTGTTTCAAATTTGAATCACGTGAAATGATTGTTGGGTCGATGTGTAGTTATGTTCCTAGCAATAATAAAAATGACGTAGCGAAAGTTTTACAGAATATGCATATAACTTGAATGTAACCTTATTATCTTTCATAGGGGAGGTTTTAGAGATGTTAATAGACGTATTGTATTAATTAAAATGCGGGCTTATGAGAACCAAGCCATACTAAGAAGAGCACTTACAATTGTGAAAGTTTCGAAAAAATTGCAAACTTAATACTGGTTATATCCTTATAGTAGTCAAGGTATTTGTAAAACGAAATATTTGAATTAGATTTATGCATATAAATAATATATACATTTAAAAAAAAAGTTAACAAAAAAAATAAAAATACATGCATACATTTATCTTTCTAAACAATGAATTAAAAAATAATTGTTAAATTAATTTCAACACGATGTTTAAATAAATTTTAAGCTTCTTTTTTTGTGGGGTTATGTCGAGCACATAAAATCTGGTGCATTTGTGCAAGGCGATTATATAACAAACAGCCTACAGCTGTGTAGAACAGAAAAAAATTTATTTTACCTAAATTATGAAAACAAAGAAAGACCACTAGACAGACACCTTAAAAACACCGCAGACAGAAGGACTGCAAAACCTACCAAACCAGCTCAAATAAAACATTAATAAAAGCTTGCTTTGTCATATATAATAGAAATGAAAATTACCAGAAGAACAATTAAAAGTGCGAGAAAGGAACGGAATTAGTCTACAAAATATGTGAATGTATGTACTCGTACTATTAAAACAGATGTAACACAACACATTTATGTACAGCATATAATACTTGTTCTATTAGAAGCAGATTTACAAGTTTTTAAAGAAAAAAATTGCTGCTGCAATAGGACTGTAGAGCAAACTTCGAGAGAATACCAACTACCGACAGAAATCTACTACAATTCGTAGAGCAATTCATAAAGCAGTATGAGAAAAAAGGAAAAACTGTTAAAACACAAACAATAAACAAAAAGACTTTAAATGTATGAAAGAGAAGTAGTGAATTCCTGGCATATCCTATATTTACCCACAGCATAAAATACAAAAAATAAGTGCTGTAAAACCAACAATAACAACAGCAACAAAGAAATATTAAACAATCGGTAGACTAACCAAGTAACAAACCATCTAAAAGCGTTCGTTCCTTCGCCACTGGAGATTTCATTGTTGTCTTACAAGTGACTTATATATGCGTGACTTATAGAGCAACAAAGCGAAACAAGTTATCAGGGTATAACCCATTTTCAGGCCACATTTTATGATTTGCTTACTATCTCTCCTACACCACTTCTATTCTATTACTGTATGGAAATCTTCATACGAACCCATGTAATCAACATGCAAACGATTCAAATGCAATAAAATACACGCTATATGTAGAAATTGTCGGAAACACCTTGTTTTCTCGGTTTACATTACAGTGTGCATAACAAATAAATTGCAATTAAAAGCCAGGAAAATGGAATAAAATTATGAAATATTTCAATTCGGAAACTAATAAGTAATTAAGGCGAAAACTTCGAATTTTCTAATAAAATATTAAATCATTGAACTTAAATGTTTAAAAGAAGAAGCTACAAAACTTGTCATTATTAAACAAAAATTATCTAACACTTTTGAAAATTTTAAATAAGAACACAAGCTGTCCTGGTTCTGATTTCGACGAGGACAAGAAAAAGTTTCCTTGTGATTTTGTATTTCAAATATTTCAGAGGTCCTAAATTCGCTCTCGTTCCGAAGGACAAGGAAAACGATCATGAACTAAAAAATACCACCGGAAGGGTCAGGCAACGTCACCTTTTGGGAAAAAGTAAAGGTACACTACGCCAAATATATAAAGGACTTTGTTTTAGTCAATGATAGATGACAGAATTAACATCTATCCTAGACATTTCTAACAGTAGACCAAACACTCGCTTAGCTGGAAGACAAATATTATTAAAAAGAAACTGAAACAATGCTCCCAAGAGGTGTTACGGAAAAAATAAGTTTTGCGTGATTGAATATGTATTTATTTCGTTGCATTTTTGTTTTTTTGTCATCTGGAGCAATCCATGAAAAAACGGAAAATTGGAGAATTTTGCAAACATTAATTTTTTCTTCAATTTTGCATATACATAGTGAGACTATATCATTATCTAAAATAATGTGTTGTATATAATTTAGGGGGTAGCATTGTGTAGTGGTTAAAGGGCACGCATAACAAGACAAAAGACCCAGGTTCGAGCCCCAGCAGAAAACATGATGATAAAAAATTTAATTGTGGTTTCGAATGTTTAATAACAAAAAGGCTTCTACTTCCCTCCAGACACCTCAACCAAAAAAAAAAAATGCCCTGACCACCTTCCCGCATACCTCTGGCGATGATGCATACATCAGACGAATGATCAGGAAACACGCCACCTATTGGGAAAAAATTGAAATGCTAAAGTTAAAGATCACCACCAATTAGCAAGGATCTTCACCCCTACGAAAATAAAATTATGGAGGAAGCTACTGCGGATTGATTGATTAGAGGAGTGACGGAGAATATATATATATATATATATACATATATATATATATATATATATATATATATATATATATATATATCTATACATATATATATATATATATATATATATATATATATATATGTTACTCTGAAAAAATTAACTGTTATTTAAAAGAATGATCTCTATTCTAAATTATATATATATATATGTATATATATAAAAGAATGATCTCTATTCTAAATTATATATATATATATATATATATATATATATATATGTATATATATATATATATATATATATATATATATATAATTTATATATATATATATATATATATATATATATTTATATATATATATATACATATATATATATATATATATATATATAATTTAGAATAGAGATCATTCTTTTAAATAACAGTTAATTTTTTCAGAGTAACAACAAGTGGACTTCTTCATTTGACGGCACCAATTTTTTCAATTCTTGTCACTCTTATTTATCAGATAAAAACTAAGTTTCTTTTCTCAGTTCATGTGAGTGGTGAGTACTATTAAAGTGCATTATAATTTTTATTTTTATTTTTGAAAATTATTTTGTTAATGCGACATTAATTACAACGTAAAGGTAAGCCTATATGTCCGTATCTTATATTGTACAAGTTTAAGATCAAAATATTGATAAGGTACCAAATCTCCATTCAATTAAAATTAACTTTATCTGAAACTGCTCAAATGGCTCTAAGAGTCTTTTCTCAATCACTAAAAGAAAAAAAGAGCGGTAGTAACCGAATTAGCCGAAAGTCAATTCGCATGAAAATGTACACTTTATGAAAATGTGGCAGTCCTTTACTACCATTATATGGTGAAACTTTCAACAAAGATACATATGTGAAAAATACATAAAACCTTCTCTTGGAAGTACCTATTTTGCTATATCGGGCGTAAAGGGTGATAGCTAGAGAAAAAATGATGAGCTTAAACGAACATGTCGCCGTGAAACCAGCAAAGGTCTTTGCTTTGATTTGGCTTCTCAATTAGTTTCAAAACCCGTGTAACTTTTACACAAATCTAGACAATTAAAAAAAAAAAATATCAAAGCAAAAAATTTAATTTCAATCTTCATCCAATTAACTAATAAAAAAAATGGTGGAGTACAGAAAACAAAGCTTATCCGCGGTAAAAATAGTTTTCAAATATCATTTTCTGTATACCTTTTAGTTCTAAATTCAACCTTGTCCCACACATGATGCTATATGTCTGTACGTGATGGAATAAACAAACCTAATTTTAATTAGAAATATGTGTTTTTCCAAAAATGTTTTTCAACTTCAAATGTTCGTTGACTCAATTTGTTTCACACGTGACGGATATTATAAGTGTTAGAAATAGTTGAATTTGTCTATAAGTGACGGTGGAATAATCCTTTTTAAAATGTAACTTGAAAATATACCCACAACTCTATATTAATGTTAACAACAAAATAGATTAAGACTAATGTCGAAAGGAAGTAGATATTTGATTCAAACATATTGCATTATACCACAAATGGGAATAACTACATTGCAGTGGTAAGAGCCACATGACGTTAAATCTGTTAAGATTATTCGTTCCATAACGAACTACATATGTGTGTAGCGAAAGGTTTTTTTGCAGTTCCAATGAATTACTATAAAAATTATATATATATATATATATAATGAACACAGTTACTCTTTGTTGCGCAAATAATTCAATAAATCTTTAAATAAAATGTCATTGAAGTTACAACGATTTTCACAAATTTTAATTAAAATTTTTTTTTAATTAAAAACTCAAAATTTGAACTCGAATAAAGTTGCCTAATTTATGCGAAAAATTCAACATTTTAATCAATCAATCGTTTTAGTATGTAAATATTAGTGTTATTTGTGGGTAGACAATTTGTTCATTTAGGGACATATATACGTACATATGTAGGCTTTGAATTCGTTAAGCTATATTCGACTACATTTAGTTTTAGTCAGCTTATAATAAACCCTTACCGACATCGGCTTAAAACCAACATTATGTTTATTAAGTTTTTGTTTTTTTTGTTATGCAGTTGTTTATGTCCTTCATTTTTGATTATCTTGCATCTTTCACGGATCTATTTAATTTTAATAGAAAAAAGTTGTAGGAGGCAAATGTTGGGAGAATTGTGGTATTGCTTTTAGTAAAAAAAGTTATATTTACACAAGTTTACGAATTCCGTTTAACTTTTGCATCAAAGCCTATGAGAAAAAACTTAACATTATTTGATTCAAGCTAAGGTTTAGTTTCCGACATGGCACAATAAATAAGTTACAAGCAGATCTACAACAATTTAAACAATAGCACGAATAACAGTCAATTCGATTTTGTATCTTTTTTTCAACCAGTTCGAATGTGTCAACGAAAGCTGATAAAGTACAGGGTTGTTATCTAAAATTTTTTGAATCGATGTGTCAAATAGAGGTAATACTGAGTTTTACATGGGTATAAAATGTTATTAAGATCTTATACTGAAGAGTGAAATGAAGGTTAATAAATTCCAAAAGCGGAGTACATTCAAATTAGGTTTTAATATATCATTTTTGATTATTTAATGATATGTATGTTTAGAATATATACTCGTATAAGTATATTCACATCAATATTTTTAATTGAAAATATCTTGGCAATATAAGGGAAATCATATACGAGTATATATTGCTGTTGAAAATACTTTTTCTTTTTTCAGATGGTCTGGCCTGGTATTGAACCGAGGTTCTTCTGGTTGGTAGGCGGGTATCTTACCTATCATACCACAGCGGCAGTATTTATCAGAAATATTACCGAATCTGTTAGAAAAAACTGGAAATTTTAAAAGTTTTGAAGTAGAAGTGCATTTAAGAATTTTGAAAAAATACTATATGCAATATTTATAACACATTCAGACGTTTTAGCTAATTTATTATTAAATGCTTTGGAATAAAAGAAAAATAGAAAAATAATTGAAAAATTATACACAAAGGACAAAACAGCTAGAAACATATTTAACTTGTTTATAGAAGTATATATGCATGTATATTGTTTATAATTTTTTTTTTTTTTTTTTTTGTTAGAATAAGGGTATCTTTTCAATTATTAATTTTAAAAATATGTTTATTTAAACTGTTCTTAATAGAATAAGTTTTGTTTGTCATTACATATTTAATACAATTTTCAATTAGTCCCGGAACACACGATGAAGGCAACCCAGATTTGAATTTTAAAAATTTTTGTGTCAGCGATATAAAAAAACGAATGCTACAAATACGAGTAGTTGAACCAAAAAGAATTTATTTTTATAAATTTTATATAAAATCATACTTTTTTTAATAAACAGACTTTACTTATTGACAGCCAAATGATAACTGAACTCACCAACCGCAATTCGCCACCTTTTATAGCATTTCATTATCAATTTCGAATGTTGCTACAAATTCCGATTTATGTACGGTAAATTCAAATGTAAAACCAAAATATCCCAAAAATAATTGAGCTGGCAACTCAGTTAAACATGTAGGCGGCAACACTCTTAAATTAGTAAAGGTAATTATGGCAACGATGGTAAGCCCCGATACAAGCTGATAAAGTCCCACAATAAATCCCTGATGTGGTGCATTTTTCTCCTCATTTTCGTAGCATTATAAATAAATAATTAAATAAATAATAATTAAATAAACAATAAATCCCTGATGTGGTGGATTTTTCTCCTCATTTTCGTAGCACTATAAATAAATAATTAAATAAATAATTAACAAAAAATATGATATTCAAACTTATATTTTCTAAAACTATTCTTAGAACTCCTGGTCGTTGCTATAGCTTCAACATTTTCCACAGAGTCCAATTATATTTTTCCAAGCGTTTTTTTAATATTGTCCAAAAATTCACCATTGGATTGGAATTAGGGCTTTACGGTGATCACACATGTACCTGAAATTTCTGTTGCAACTGACATTCTTTGACAATTTTAGCGTCTAGGTTGGATCATCACGTCACTAAAAGATGAATTTTTCTTTTGGTTAAGATTTTATTCATAACATATATGTCACTTTAAAGTACTCTTAAAGTAGGTAGCTTAGTACTTTAAAAATTTTAAAGTTAAAGTATGTTTAACAAATGGATTTTAAACTGATATTCGTTTTTGCATACAACATTAAGGAATTTTGCTTAACAAAGGTTTAACAAGCCTTGTTATATTTTTTTGCTTATTGCCGTATATATTTAACGAAAAAAAAATCATGTAAATTGCTAGCTTTGCTTGATGAATGTGGTCGGTATTAATGCGTAAAAACCTAGAATTCTATAAATATTCTGACATGTCATCAATATCCAAGCCAGTTTCCCGTACAAGCAATGACTCTTTTCCAATTTTTTCAAATTTGAGTGCAAATTCCATGAAAACTTTCATTTCATCATTGGCCGAAGATTTTAATGTGGAAGTAAAATATTTAATTTCGCAAAGTCAACTGAACAACTTGATTCGTGATTCAAAGTCACTGTTTACAAAATCAGAAAGAAAGCGCATTTCAAGCAAATTATTTGTTGCAAAATTATTGCAAGATACAAAATACATTTTCTTCATTCCCATCTCAATTTTTCCCTGAAAACTCAGGTGATACGAGCGACAAGCAAGGAGAGCGACTACATCAATATTTGGCAAAAATCAAAAGACGATATCAAGGATTTTAGAACCAAGTCATAATGAGTAACCCCAATCCGTGCAACAGATCCTAAACGATAAAAACAACTTCGATTGCACTTCATTTTAGTTGCTCTGATCCAAAACCATATATAACAATTTACTATAAGGTAATAAGTTACATTATGAACTTATCAATGATTTCCTGTTACAATACTCTACCGTAACCAAAGAAACTATTTATTTATTTATTTATTAATCATAAATTCAATACAACAAGAACATGTTTTATTTTATAGTATTGTTTAGTTAATTGTCATATATATAAAAATTATTTAAAAATATAAAAGTTAATAAATTAAATTTAGAAGATTCAAATAAAAAAAATAAAAATAAAACTGAAAAAATTGCAACAATATTACACAAAATTTGGTTTAAAATATAACTATTAAGAGAAATCAAATATCAAAAAACATAATTACGAAAAGGACTTAAATACGGAGGTTTTAAAATGGCTTGTATTGCTTATTATTTGTAATTGAGAGGGTAGTTGGCTCCAAAGGCGAATAGAGTTTATGAAAAAGTGCTGCTCAGAGGCAGTCTTGGTATATTTAATACAATTTATCCTTTTTCCTCTGTTAGATCTAGAAAATGTTATTCTTCGATATAAATAGGGTGGTTGCTGATTATAAATAATTTTGTGTAAAAATTGTAATACTCGACACTTAAATAAATCATCAGACGTGATAATATAAATTTGTTTTGCATAATGATATATAATATAGTGAGGAAAACCTTAAATTCTGATGGAACTTTGCCGTTGTCTGATTATATTAACCACGTTTTAAACAAACTTCGCTGACACATATCTTCATAATTTCATAAGAGGAATTTTTTTTGTAAGAATGCAGAAACCAGATATAGTGGCGTTTTACAAACCGTTTCGGTGTTTTTGGAAGTCTTGTACAACTTATGTACGAGTAGAACATTTAACTTAACTTAGAGAAATTTTTTGTTGGCTTTTTTTTTTAAGATCTGATAATGCTAAAACGGTTGTAGCAGTATGTTAGGTAAGATATTCGCTTACCAACTTAGATGTGCAGGGTTTAATCCTAGGCTAGGCCATCTGGGGATATGAGTATTTATGCTATGAAAAACTTCTCTAACTAATACATCTGCTGTTCGAAGCTGGCGTTAAACTGAAGGTCCCTTTCAATGAGTCTAAAAAAAATAGAATCAGGTGCAGCTCATTAACTGATAGAAGTCCCCCCTGTTCCACTTGGGATGTCACGGGAATTACGTATGTATGCATATATGATAACGCTAAAACTCATCAAATGCTTATAACTTTAATATTATTAACAATTACCCAAAGAATGAATAGAATATTAATCCCTAAAAATTAGGTCCGGTATTAATTTAATCTTAACAAATTTGATAAATTACACTCATAAGTTATGACAACAAGTATTAAGATAAATTGATGAATTTTATTTTCTGTTGTTTTTGTAAAGTTTTTTGAAATACGATCACACTGTTAGTGCTCTCTAAATACGTTTTAAAGTTCGTTTGGTGTTTCCGTATGTTTGGCCATCCCCTGTCTAGGAAGAATATGTATTAGAACTACATATTCGTTCTAATAAATGAATTGTAGCAAAATAATGCAAACTTTTGCAAGTAAATAAGCTTGTGTTAAATCTTCTATATCGTGCATAATATACACTGAAGCCTTCTAATAGGCCTTTATGTGAGTTGAATACATATAAAGGTATTTCTTATATACGTATAAGGCGACCAAGAAATCTTTTAAGCCCATTCGCAGACCACATTTCGTTTTCTTATTTGCTTGTACTCTCAATTAGGTGTGTGAGAAAAATACAAGGAATACCTGCAGCGAAATGGTCGGCAATCAAGAGAACCGTTTTAATATGAAAAAAAAACTCAGCTTTGGCTTTGGTAGAGCCTATTACTAACAATCAATTTATATTAATTATTCGTCTTAAATTGCCAGCAAAAATAGTTACATTACTAATGCATTTTAATTATTTTGCACGAAATCAACGATTGTTTCATTTTATTTTTTTAAATCAACTTTTCTTCGCCTTAAATTTTTAAATTTTAAACGCTTTTGTAAATTGGTATTGTGATTTCGTTTGTAAACTGTGTACGAATCATCGACGACGACTTTGTGTGCAGATGTGGAATAAGTTTTAGATACTTTTAATTTAGTACATATCGTTGTATGTATGTACATATCAATAAATTTGACCTTTTTTACTTCACTGTGGGTGTTCGTACAAATGAAATGGGATAATGAAAACAGCTAATAATTACTTTAAGGGGCTAAAAGCTCTTAACGAACACGAGAAAGTTTAAAGCAAATTTGGAAATTGGTAACAGATTTAAGAAACAATAAATGAAAGCAAAGGGACGCATTTGTTCACCCTAATTAGCGGGTGCTACAACATCAACAACAATAAAACTTGTGAAGTAATATTTTTTCCGATAACCGCTATCGAGTACAATAAGAATCTGTTTTTAAAGTTATCTAAACACCCTCAAAATCTTGAGTAGTGGGTAAAAACCTGATTTGCGTACCTTCATGGACTTAAAAGCTGGCATCTTAGCTAAATATCAATCGATTTTAAGTTAACGAGGGGATGTGAAAAGAAAAGAATACGCAGATTGCTCAATTTTACTTTAATGACACACATACATACATACATATATACATAATTTAAAAATCTGTTTTTTTTTTTTAATGAAACTTAAAATATGTTAATTTTTTGCCTATAAGTGCATGAAGGTACGAAAAACCTGTCTTTTACCCATAACCAAAGATTTTGAGAGTGCACTGTGGGTTAGGATTGTACCATTTTTGGAATCAATTAAACCTTTATGTCTACGTATAAGATATGGATATCATTCGAAACGTCGTGGTCTTGGTACTATGAATCACTCAAAAAAACTTATTTTTTGAAGAAAAATATAAAAGCAATAAAAAGACTATTTTGTTTGGTTAAAATAACTAAGCTTATGTAAGTAATCATAAAGGTTACAATACACATTTGACATTTTTAGGTTAAATTATGTTATATCCATTAGCTAACACTTTATGTTTCATCATCATCTTTGTCACTGCTTAAGTTGAAATCCATCATATCAAATGATAAAAGAAAAGGACATTATGCTTCCTTAGACACAACGACTTGTTTTGTCATGGGAGTTCTGCAAGTAGCCGCGACCACCGGTTCTGAATTTATTAAATTATTAATTATACTACATTTCCTTTCGCTGTGCTCTTTAACTTTTTAAATGTTTTATTAATAGGTTCTTGCGCTTCTTCATAATTTTGATAATTTTGAATTTAGAACTATTTCAAAACTGCGAATCAACAATTTGTGTAGCCTTGGCGATATGTAATATAATAATAATTCATAATTATTTACGAAAAGTCTACATATATGTACAATATATTTTTTATTAGGTCGACATTTATCATTGATATTTTTGCTGAAATTTTGTACTGCCTAAAAATACTCTGAAAGTATATTCATCATTGTAATTACTGCCACCAGGCTTTGGCTGATCTCTATGTAGTCTAAAAGCTATTTTAACCCTCAAGGCTACTTAAACGGAATATAATCAATTAAAAGGACTGTTTCTCTTCTTTCCAAATTCGTTGAGAACTTAAAATTGGTTAGTATTCAAATGAGTTATTAGCTTATAAATTTATGAAGGTAAAAAACCGAGGTTTTATCGTTGACTAAAGACTTTGGAAGTGTTTCAAAAATTTTAAAAACAAATTCTTCTTGTACTCGATAGCGCAAATCAGAAAAATACTTTCACACCCCAGGTGTTGATTAGCCGCTCCGTATTATTTACTTATATAAAACAAAATAAACAAAAAATTCTAATAAAGCAGGTCTGATATTTCAAAAAAAGTGTGCTGGTGGGCAGCCATGGGCCTGGAAAAGATCCAAATCTTGAAAAATTAAATTTACGACATGCTTGACACTAAAAATAATAATTGAATTGATGGCATATATATTTTGCAACCGTTTAAAGTTGGTGAAATAAAAACTAAATTTAAATGCAGTTCAACTATAATAAGAAAAGTGTAAGCTAATGAACTACATGGGTTTTTTCTCAGTACTCAATTTTAATAATTTTAGCTTTGTTTTATTTTGTAGCACAGTATTATCTATAGATGCATATAAAAACTAATTGCTCTCTGTTAGTCTCGCTAAAACTGAAAAATTGGTCAAGCGATTTTAATAACTTTTGCTCTGCTTTGTTTGTTATAATATGGGAGTGGCTAAGGTAAAATTATTAAAAAATATACCTGGACTGGATGCTATATCGAACAAATGCTTAAAAGCCCTACTCTTGAGCGTAATTAAATTTCTTTCACGTATTTTCAGCGCCCGCTATAAACTAAGTCACTTTCCAAAAAATTGAAAAGTATCTAAAGTCATAGCCATTCCAAAACCGGGTAAGGATCATTCCTGCCCTGATTCTTATAGACCTATAAGTCTTTTGATTACCTGGAGTAACATTTTGGAAAAGGTTATAAAGGACAAAATAATAAATTACATTGAGGACAACAATATACTACCTGTTCAACAATATGGTTTACGTACGTAACATTATACAACCCAGCCATTCATGAGGATTAAAAATATAGTGAGGGGAAATTTTATTCAGGGTAAATCTAAAGCTATGGTCCTACTGGACACAAAATCAGCTTTTGACTCAATTTGGCATGATGGATTGGTTAATAAATTTCTAAGAATAAGTTTGGACCGAAAACTGATTAAGTTAATTACAAGTTATTTAACCGATCGTAAGTTTAGGGTTCATAATGCGGGACAATTTTCAAATAAATATAAAATATAGTGGCAGGATACTCTCAGGGCTCATGTATTTCTCCGATTCTTTACAATATATATACATCAGACTTTCCTATATTGTCAGGTTGTGAATCATCAATTTTTGCTGATGATAAGGCCATTCTATATTCAAATGTATTAGCCAATGACATTCTTTACAATATTCAGAGAAATGTAAACTTAGTAATTAGTTTCTTTAGTAAATGGAGAATTCTAATTAATCCTAACAAAACCCAACCTATTTCTTTATTACTAGGAGGAGAAACGAAAAATTTTTACCTCAATATAAAATTAAGGTAAAGGATATAATAATTCCGTGGGAAATTAATGTTAAATATCTTGGGGTCATTCTAGATAGGAAAATGTTATTTAACGACCATATCTCTTATGTTATTAAGAAAATTAATGTGACAACCAGATTACTATACCGCTTTATTAATCGGAAGTCAGATCTTTCTATCGAAAATAAAATGTTGCTAGTTAATGTAATTTTCCATGCAATACTAATCTACGCTGCACCAGCATGGCACGACACCTCTGAATGTCATATAAAACGCCTTCAAATATGTCACAATAAACTTCTGAAAATGACTTTTAATCTACCTTTCCACTTTTTTCGTTTTCACTCGCTTTCCAATATACCTTTTGTGAAGGAAAAAATAGGTTCTATAACCGAAAACTTTTTTGCAAGATATGCAAACTCATCTTATGAGCACTCTAGAAACCTAATTTCTTAAAGAGAAACATTTTAATATATTAACGTTTTCATTTATTAATTACTATTACTTAATTTTTTCCCCTTTTTTTTTCTTCTAAGTTTTTTTTTTATTTTAATTTTTCCTTTAAAATATTATATTTCATAAATTGTATTCCTACTAATTTAAATATTATTTTACTCTTAAACTGGAAAACCGAATTCGTTGAACTCCTAATTAATTTGTATTAAAATTATTGTAAACTATTAATAATACTCACTATTAATAAATAAAGTAAATAAAATATTAAAAAAATAAAATTCTCGTGTAGCGGTATTTGTTGCCAAACTCCTCCAAAATGGCTCGACCGATTTTCATGAAATCTTGTGTGCATATCGGGTAGGTCTGAGAATTGGTCAGCATCTATTTTTCATACCCCTATATGTTCAGGATGTCCCATCCCAAGGGACAATTTATCCCACCTCACCTAAATAACGTACCGACTTCGATAAAATTTTGAACTAGATAGATCTGCGTACCGTAGAACACATATGGTTTACGTTTCTTTTATGAAGTACTCAAAGGGAATGGTACAGGAGCTATTTCTCCCTATCCACAACTATTGATCGCAGACGAATGAAATTTGGTAGGTAAGTTCGTAGGCTCGATGTCGACAATCCCACCAAAAATGTGGGTGTGACAATACTCCCCCTTCCAGAGATACCTATAACACGGAAAATACCCAAGCTATAGTAATAAAATTTGGTATAATAGTACAGAGTACTATAAACAACATTTATCCAAAAAATTGGTGTTTTACTCGCATTTATAGGAAGCGACTGTTATTATGCTTCGTAATATCAGTCAGCCAAAACTTTTTAATGATACGAGACTTCTGTAAAAAAGTTAATGTTATTGTAGCCACTACTTATATTGGAAACTTCAAAGGTGAAGACATTTTAATTCCACGCATTCCAATTATACCAACGGACTTGCCGTTTTAGTTCAGTCGTGAACGATTTCCAGTGCGTGTTGCTTTTCTACTGAATATAGAATTTCCAGTATTCTCTTACAGACGTACGTTGCCTGTTCACAAGTCGGCAAACCACCTGTATTATTAATTTATTTGAAGAAAGTGGAAGAACCAAACATATTATTTTCTTATATAAAGTATTACAATAAATATATAATGTGAATTACAACTGTTTTTGGCAATAAAAAATCAATTTTGGTCGGGAGAAAGTTCGCAGGGTAACTAAGACCATATGTTCGGCATGATGACCAGAGTCTTTGGTGGAATCTATCCCACTACCAGCGAGCTGACATACGAGCACACTGTAGCCTATCGAGGCACCAAAAAAAAAGATTATTTTGTATGTAAGATCGTTTTACTAATGCACTGTATAAAACTGTCATTTAATCCGTCACCATTTTCGATTGCTTTTAATAGAAGGTAATTCTGACTTCTATATAGATTACTGCCGATGATTTCATTTGGACCATTCACATTTTCTTCCTGTATATATGTTTTCCTTCAAATCAGCTAAAACAGTCGACGCAGTCAACACTCTCACAGAATTTTTTAATTCATTGGAAGTGTCAAAACTTACACTTATATTGGTAATATCCAATAACCAAGGGAAGTTCAAACCTTTAAAATATAGGAACGTTATTAATTAGAATTAACAGTAGCTAATCAAAAACATAGACAAGACACATAGATGTAGGCAATTCGAAGTTCATCTGGCCATAAAATTTGTTTTGAATATTGCAAATTCTTGATCCAGTAAAATGATTAGTGATGATAATGATTCACGCAAATATATGGATTCCAACTAAAATTAAGGAGCCAAATATCTATAACAATATCCCTATCTTTCACCTTTATAATTGTTCCCTGATATTGCCTTGTTCCCAGATAGATGAAAAGACATAGTTGCGTTACGAATAGTTAAGTTTAAAGCTATTCTTGAGCTGTTTGAGAAAATAGCAACAGATAGGTTATCAAATCAATTATTACTAAATTTATCTCCATCTCAGCATAGATTGGATTCTATTTGATAAATCGTAATATTTAATAATTCAAGATTTTAATTTTTTTATAAAATAAAAAAATCATTCACTTCGACACAATATATATCAATGGTGTGTCATTAAAAATGGAAGACTCGTTTTGGATAAATAAAGCAAAAGCTCTCTTATGTCTTAGAAAACGTTTGACGAAAGAATTTGATGACCCTTTCATTACTAAACGTTTACGGCCTTGGTAAGGTCAATACTTAAATATGGATCTAAAATCTGAGATATCCAACAAAATCTGTATATAAGGAATGGGTCAGTTGTTTAATATGAGTACCAGTATTAGGTGCCACATCACAAGCGAATAACACACAATGCGTCCACAAATGTCCCCACCTATGATAAAAACCACCAGTAAGTACCAAATCGAAGCCATGTTATTTGGACATGACCTACCTTGGTGGGTGTCGGAGACTGTCTAAATTCCTGTCGATCTATGGGTCACGGCATCCGATTAAAATGATAACACCACACCGAGCCGGCATAGCTCTCCCCGCAATTTGGGTCTATACCACAACCACCACGTTGCTCCCCACAAAGAGCTCTCATCATAGTCGGGTAGAACCAAGGTCCCTGTGGCTCTCGATACCCGTGGTACCAGAATATAGCCTTCGGTCTGGCATTGTAGCAAAAATGCTACTACCAGTGCAAGTCCTAACGACTCCGGACTGGTGGCCAGTTGATGAAAAACAACAAACATAAAACATTCAACAACACAACAATAAACGGAGGTACTCTCACGGGGGAATTCAAATTAACATCGTGCGCCACGGATACAATACATAAGCATAAGCACAATTAGTCAAAAACTGAGCAGTTATCATACAGTCCCATGGTCGGTAACAAAAACTGAGAACAGCTAGCAGCAAGGCGGCTTGCCAAGAGTCGGTTAAGATTACGGTGCAGGTTCAACTTCCACTAAGAGAACTTGTCCTTCTAGACCAAAAAAGTACCATTGTAAAAGCGTCCAGCCTCCCAAACATACGTCACGTTTGAGTAATATCCTTACCATATAGATTTCCCATGTCATCATAGTCCGGGCATACAGATATAGTGTGGCCAATCCTATGCAAAAATGCATTGAAAGAGCCGTATCCCGTCATTATGAACTCCATGCTTAAGTCGAAGCTGAAGTCCAAAATAAATGCATATGTCACCCTTTCCTTGACAATATTCGTCAATCTTGTCAGCACATCTGCAAAAGGGCGTTATATCTATCTCACACATTCTCGAACTCCGAAGTAGTGGCAGTTTCGTCTTGACCCTGAAGGCAATACTAAGTGAAGCGGTGATACACCAATAAGAACCTGCAAAGAGGCGGTAGAAACTGTTCGACACAACGGAATTCATACCAAGAGTGTAATTCTCCGACAAGTGAAAATTAAGCTGTCCTACAACAGACATGACACGGTACCCATACGGTGCACGAACAGCTCACTATATATGGTGCGAACGGCACGCCTGCTGAGTCCCCAATCACTTCTCCCAAATCGTGAGATAAACATTGAAACTAATGCGCTTTCCCATAACTATCCCGAGGTACCTGACCTAAATCACATAGCGAACGCTATTTCCACCTTCGATCAGGATGAGCAAGTCATCCGCATACGCATAGAGTTTGAATGTGCCTTAACAGGAGGTTCCAAAAAAATGGACCACAGATGAACCTCTGCGGACAACCCCGAAGAACCTCCATCCACACCGTTTCTGTATATGTATAAGGAATTCGGAATCTGTTAAAAAACAGTTTCTAATGTTGTGTCCTTGCAACATTAACTTTCCGCAGTATCATAGCCGCCTTGCGCTTACACATTCCAAAAAGCCATAGAACTGCTTACATATGGCTTTTTTTCTAAACCTAATGCAAGAGAATATTATAAATTTCATTTCATTTGTGAGCAAAATATTTATCAATGTTCCGAACAGGCAACTTTGAACTTATGAACCGCTTTATTTAAAACCTAAAAGGTCAAACTATATTAACGTTGATCCTATCCAGAGAATTTGGTTAGAGTCTAATTAATTCTGCATCTTTACTGACATTTCAATGTGCCCTGCTTATCTAAAAAGGCTCTACTACTATATCTTAATTCGAATTTTTACGAATATTATTTTGCAGGGCAACTCAACTAAAATGAAGGAGTCAGTATTTTGTTTTTAGAATGTAAATTATTAATTATTAATTATTAATTATTCGTATTAATTATTCGTGGTAAATATATAATTTTCTTTTAATTTTTTATTTTTTATAACACAGTTTTCTGTGTGAAATTTTCTTTTAATATTATTTTGTTCTCATTTCATCAGACTTTAATATCGCCAAATGTAAAACTACAATGCAGATTAAAGTTATTGCCATAAAAGTTGGATTCCAAGTTACATTTTTGGTTTTATAACAAATTTATTTGACTGATACGTAGGTGGCAGATTGATAATATGGTAGTGCCTGTTCATAAATGACAGTCTGTGCAATAGGTTGAGGTTGAGGTTGTGGGGGCGTGGCTGGAGGTTCAACAATTGTTACGACTGGTTTACACATAAAACGTCTACAACGTTTGCAAGGTCGTGGTCCTCTCCAAGGTAGATTCCTTCAAATTAAACCGTAACTAAGATGAGTACACTCACAGCGCAGTTCCACTTTGTATTCTGTTGTCATATTCGATTATATTTTCTTCAAATATTTTTTTAAAATTTTTGTAATTTCTTTGGTAGTTGACTACTTCTTATTGCCTTTTATTAGTTTTTAATGAATTTTTAAAGAAACAAAGAAATAAAAAACCGTATTTCTCTATAACGCACTTCAACATGTTTACGATAATTACCCATTTCATATCTTATCGTATGTAGTAGATACTTACTTCGAATTGATCACTTGATGAATAAATATGTTATAAGTGAAGCACAATTGTGCACTTAAACAAAATATTTGGAAATTATTAAATGTTAAGTAGTGTTTACTAAGACTTAAGAGCGAATTAAAGGAGTGTACGAAAAATCTCAAAAAGCTGCTAGAATCGAGAAGCTTCTATAAGCAAAAATCGGATGGAGGCTAAGATAATCTGGAAGAGCGAGTTTATTGTGGGTTATTTGAAGCATGTTTTTTAACCATAACCATATTGCATATGCGTTGCTGTATTTCGGTTTAGTACAGCCTCACGTTGCATGACATTGAAAGGGTTATCAACGATCTAAGCCCCAAGAAGCCTGTTGTGTAAATGTTCAAGTTGTTCGAGAAGGCGATAATCACCATTTTGATTCCGATACTGAGTGAGTTTTTTCTTAATCAAAATTTCGACCAAGCACAACACAATCAAACAGACGTATAGACTGGTAAGTCTTATTACACTTTTAAATAAACCAAATATCTGCTCCTATCGACTTTTCCCTGGCGTTTTTTACAGTTTTTTTAGATAGATAGTGTATGGGCATTCTGGCTCAATGTTGTGTATGTGTCTTATTAGTAAGCGCAAAAACCAAAAGATTTAGATTTGCAAAAGAGTACCAAAATAAGGGTTTTTCTTTTTAGAGAAACGTCATGTTGACCGACGAAAGCAAATTTAACGTATTTGGGTCGGATGGTAAACCAATGGTATGGAGGCGACAAATCAGGAACTACGTTTGAATAAGTTGAAACCGACAGTAAAGCATGGGGGTGGTTTAGTGCTTGTCTGAAGCTCATTTTCTGCATCAGGTCCACGATCATATCATTTTATTGACACTACCATGGATCAAAATGTTTATTTAAACAGAGAAAATAAACTTGCCAAAAAGTGTGGATAAGCTTGCTCTGGATAACGCTTAGTACTTTTACTAAGATAACGACATCAAACACAAAGTAAGATCTTGGTTGAATGCTTTATAAATTCCCTTAGTAGCCTACGACGCATTCTTTCGATCATAGAAAAGCAAACTATGACTGTAAAGTTCCGAATTATCACTTATTTGTTCAATGTAGATAGCGATCAGCGTAATAAATTACGTAAATTTACAATAAATTGTTAAAAATGACATCCAAATTTTATAAACATTTTGCTTATTTCTACTAAAATATTTGCTTAAAATTTTAGGGAGATTTTAAATAACATTTTTGTTTAATAACATAATAATTTAATTTAAAAAAATATATTTTGATTTTATAATTTTGATGATTTACCCAAAATATTTTTCGATTTTCTCAGAATCTTTACTGAATTTGAAATTAAATTTTTTCTGTGTGAATTTTTGCCAGAAGACCAGACGGTAAACAAAGAGTATTATTTGGGCGTTAGGAGACGTTTGCGTGAAGATATTCGCCGCAAAAGAGCAGAATTGTGGACAGAAAACTCGTGGACTTTGCACCATGATAACGCATCGTCGAATAGTGCCATCATTATTCGAAATTTTTTGACGAAAAATGCAACAAATACCATTCAGCAGCCACCGAATTTACCTGATTTGGCTGCCTGTGACTCCTTTCTGTTCAATCGAGTTAAAAAACGCGTTTTAGCAGCCGTTTCTAAAATCGTAACACTGGGACAACTATATGGGGGTATTCCAAAAACTTTTTTATCAAGGTAGTGAGTAGTGAGTATTTTTCCCATAACATTCCATGAAAGAACACAGCAACTTCTCTCAGTCACTGAGCTGCAATCGATTCTATTTTTAGACTCATTGGAATGGACCTACAGCTTAACACCGGTTCTGAACGACAAATACATTACAGAAGTTTTCAATAGTAGTAATACTTATAACCAGTTACTAGCTAATAATATGAGGTGATATCGCTATCATCTTTTTTCAGATGGTCTGGCCTGGTATTGAACCGAGGATCTTCTGGCGGATGTCTTACCTACCATACCAAAGCGGCACATAGGGGTGATGATTGTATACGCTGAGAAAAAATTGAACATCCAAATGTCTGAAAACTATAACAAATGTGAGCAAATCAAGTAAATGTCTTTAAGTAAATGGCTTAATGCCTACCTTTTAATTCGTATTGACGTTAAAATAGGTTTAACTAACTTAATATTTACGGGAAATGTCGCATCCTTTTATCCAATTACGTTCACGTTTTGACTAGTAATTTAAATAGACTATGATATTATTTGGGCTAAAATTGGAAAAACTTGCTTTTCCCTTTCACAAAATATACAAAAATCAATATTAATTTTGCTTGGGAGGTCTTACTTTCACTTGTCCTTTTCGCCCACTCCGACTAATAATTTATATTGACCACAAATTTATTTACACCAAATTTAAAAACTCTTACATCGACAAAAATAGTTCATGGGCGTGGCACCGCCAAGTTGAAAAAGCCTGAATGTGAATGTAGACCTTTCCAACGAATGTGTTGCTTTGCAAATCGGTTGAGTGTATATAGATATAGATATGCCAAAATCTAGTCGTATACATACCTTATCATTCGCTGAAGATTCAGTTATCAACGCCAAATGAAATTGAAAGCTACATAGAAACTTACAAAAGCTTACTTGTTTTTAGCTGTGAACGCAAGCTACCTTTATATAATGGGCTGTGGAGCACTGCTTACTCATAAGCTTCAAAAATTGAACGAATTAAAAGTCGCAATAATCGTTTACAAAAAACTCTCAAATGCATAATGTTCTAAGCTGGCCCATGGTTAGAGAAGAAATCGCATGGTATGCTGAAGCCAAGAACTAGAGGGAATGTGGACCACATGAGCGCAAATAATGTCAAATTGGTGCAGCCTTCTTTTTTTCAGTGTATATTATAAAACAACAAACAAAATAATATAGTGATGTTTAGATTTTATTATAAATATTGTATATAGAGATAAAAAAATTAATTCAATAATGTGTGTATATTTAGTTCGTAGGTGTTGAGTCACAAACAAATAATCAATGGGTATGTTGAGACTTATTATTAAGTTTGTTATTAGTCACGAACATGAGTCATAAAATATTGCAGACGATAGATAAAACACCCCAAAAAAATTGAAGTGAAAGTCCAGTGGAAATTCCAGTTCACATTAAAGTAGGTACTTCACAAGTTCATTCAACTTTTTAAGTACTTATCCTTTAATAAAGACAGTGTGATCGTATCTAGGTCAAAACAATTACAGCCACATCTCATATTAATAATTTACCTTTGAACTCTTTAATCTAAACCGGTTAAGAGGTAAAAATCTGCACTGCTGCTAGAGTGTATTATGGCCTAAAAATTTTGCACTGGTTAATAAAAATGTATTATAATCCATATATCCACATAGTACGTACATATGTTTATGCAGGCATCCCTCGAATAGAACGACTAATTGCTACCGTGTTATTAGAAATCGTGTTACTCGAGACACGTTTTTGGAGATAACAAAGAATTATTATATCGTTACTTCGAATATGAAGTAAATAACAAATTTAACAAATTAACATTTAAAATTCTCAATTTAAAATTAATTCCAGTTTTTTATTATAATTCGTCTAATACGAATACCATGTCCTTTGAGGGCTATTTGCAATTTCGTGCAATTTAAGAACCGTGCTAGTAGAAAGACGTCTTTATTAATTGTTTTTTTTTTTTTGTAAATTTATTGTTTGTTTGTCTGTCAATCCCACCTAAATGATTGAACCAATTTTTTTTTGTTATTTGGTACACAGAAAGTGCAATACGTTATGATTTTTTGGACCTATAAGAGGTTAAAATCGAGCAAAGCGGGCTTAATTAGTCATGTGGCCATTTCCTTTGAAATGCAACATAACGATAACACATAATTAAAAAGCACTTAATTATCTCATTCTGTAAAACTTAGCACAATCGAGCCAAAGGATTTGAAAATTTAAAAATTGATCTGGAGCTACGTCACATTTAGGTGGAAACGCCCATATGACTCGAAATACATTTTGAATCTTATTTAAAACTTATTTATCACACTGTTAATATATCAAATATATTACATTGATCTAAAAGTATGTGAGGAAAACTGAGAAATCATTTTGTTTATGTATCAGGAATGACAAATATTATTTTACAAATTGCACTTACTTTCATGAAGGATTGTACTCTTTTCCGCCCGAATGTACTAATTTATTTTGCTTTTTTGGTCTAGTCATTTTCAAGTTTTACGCATCCGAACAAACCACAGTTCATTTTTATATCTATAAGATATACAAATTAATAAAAAAATAGAAAATTTCAAAAGGAGTAAAGTTTTGCACCTCCTCCATACATATTAGGGCAAAAAAATCGCCCAAGTGACAAGGAAAATCGTATTCTATGGATCAAAAGAAGAAACTTTGCCCAAGGAACCATACCTCTAAAATGAATTTTGATGTTCCTTATTTTGACCCAAAGGTCTAATATTTTGAAAAATCCCACTTTCACTCATTTAAAGTGGCCCAATCGAGGCTTAAAGTATGAACGACTCTCACTTTTAGGCAAAAACGAATTATATTGTGTTGTTGAGACTTTTTCAGTATTTCAAACATAAATGTAAAGAAGTGAAATCCAAAAAAAGCAAAATAGGACAAGAAGAATTTTGAAAGAAGGAAGTTTAAAAAAAAAGTTAAAAAAATTAAACATTCCAACTATTTAAAATATATATAAATAATATATTTTGTGGCATCTTTTGTTGTGCTGTGCTGGTGTTTTGAATATTTTTGCAAGGTAAGTACCAACTAAAAAATTCTTAAAACTCTTGATTATGGTCTTTGGTTTAAGCTGTATTTAATCTTAAGTATTGTTTTTTTTTCTGATTTGACTGATCTTAATTTACCAACCGAGCTGGATATCTTGAGATATTATTTTTACCCGAACGAACATGCCAAAAAGAGCAAAATAAGTTTTCCTATAAATCATTCACTACTCATGTAGCAAATAAGTTGATTGGAATTTGAGAAAACTTAGTACGGAAATAATGCTGAAAAAAAGTGTATTAATTAAATTGAATAGATTGCTCAACAGATATCAAGCCGAAGGAAAGCAAAGATACTATAACTCATTTCCAGAGTTTGTAACACCTCTGAAAAAAATTGTTTACATTGGATTGGTACCAGGACGCCTCAACATAATCAGAGAAGACTGACAGTCGATGCATTTGTGATGGAAAATGAAGATCAAGGAGCAACGGTTATGTCATCAGTGCCAATAATGTATCCCGATAATTCAACATACGTACCGCCATCGATTGAAGAAGATATCGATAGAAGCAATGGTTTACAATACACAAAAAGATACGATTGTTTTAACTTTGGCTTTATGTGTGACAGATTTGGTGTGCCTGATAGAATAGCATCAGCATTGGGAACCGCTCTTTTCCAAGATTTCAAAATGAAAGATCGGCATGGCTAACCTCTTATCATGGATAAATCGAAAGTTCGCAGAGAAAAACAAATGCAGTCGAGAAGAGCTTCGCAAACGGTTCGACGATACCAATTTGTCAGCATTTTCATTCGATGGTAGAAAAAATGATATTGTCACGAGATATAAAATTGATGGTAAGTATTACACTAGGATGGTAAAAGAACCGCATCTTGTTATTTTGAGAGAACCAAGTTCTCAATTGATTGGTTACGTAAGACTGGAACATGAAACGGCTGAATACAAAACAACCAAATTAAGTGATTTTTTTCAACGATAAAAATATATCACTGGATTCATTAATTGGTATATGCACTAATGGTGAGCCAACAAACACTGGGCTACAAGGTGGAATTATACGACGACTTGAATTTCTGTCAAAAAGACCACTGTATTGTTTCGTTTGCCTTTTACACTTCAACGAACTTCCGTTTCGGCATTTGTTTTAAACTTGGGACCAAGATCGGCAATCGGGAAACTGAGCAATCAAATCGAAACTTCTGAAATTCTTACGGTAAGTAATTGCTATCACTCATTTATTATAATTGTCAACCGTATTTAATTATTTACTATTTTCAGGTGGTGGACGGCTTTGAGAAAATTGTGTTCAAAAATATGCCCCCTGCTCCAGAAAAAATCTAATTTTCCACCGATTCGAAGTACTTATACGACATTGCCCATGCAATTTCTAGCGCCGTGGTTTCGGTGGATCTGGGTAACATCAAACCAGGGAAAAATTTACATTCCCGCTGGCTCACCAAGGCCGCCAGATTATTACGATTATATGTGACAATGAAAAATCCATACGAAAATTTACGGACTCTGGTTGAATTTATAATTAACTGTTACTTGCCAATCTACTTCAATACCAAGTATTACAGCTCTGTCGTATACAATAGTGTAATATCTTTCAAGTTCATTAGTATGTAAAGTTTCAACAACCTCCTCCTTTACGCAGTATTGTCCATCAAGTAATTAGAGATAATTGATATTATGCGCATTCGGAAAATATCTTGCTATCAATGTTGTTTGATGATAGCAAAGAGAAGCGAGGATGTGCTATATAGAAAATTCTACGCTATCGAACCCATGTTAAAGACCCAACGGAACTTAGATTTTATAAAAATCCAGATATAAACTTTCATTGCACAAATTACACTGAAATGATCAATTTGAATGAAATAAATAACGTATTTGGACCACCATTCACGCGAAGCATTCCGTACGATAGATTGAAAGAATATTTAAACCAAGATGATCTAATGATGATAATGATGATCCTTTTAATGATCTAAACATTCCGTCATATATGCAAGGAACGGAACGACATGTTCAATTGCTAGCTAGCGTTTTCAAACGAGTTATACCAGAAAATGTAGACGCTGTTATGGTGACGACAACAGAGAGCCGTGCAAAATTGTCCAGACTTGAGAGCAAAAAAGATTTCAAACAATAATTTTTTGTAGTTTTTTTTTTATTATTAAGTTGTATTGAAAAAAAATAGCTTCAAAACAAAGCCAACATAGCCATTTCGCTGATTATTTCATGTAAAGTGAAAATTTTGTGATTTTTTGAAATTTTTGTATGAGGACCCTCCAGGGAGGTTCCAGGGGGTGTGCCACTAGCATGGGTGGGTCGGCTTTCCAAAGTTAGTGTGGTTCGGTCAAACATTTAGACTCGATTGGGATACTTTAAATTGGTCAAGTTGGGATTTTTCAAAATTTGATCATTGGGTCAAAATAAGAAACATCAGAATTCATTTTAGAGGTATGGTTTCTGGGGCAAAGTTTCTTATTTTGATCTCTAAAATACGATTTTCCTTGTCACTTGGGCAAATTTTAAATCGATCTACCTAATACATATATTTATGTATATATAAATCCAAAGTAAATTTTAATACATAAGAAGTCCGAAAGGTGTACCTATTTTTTATAAGAATTTTTTATGATCTCTCTCTCTCTCTCTTAACTATGTACAAACTCTTGGCTATGAAGATAATGTCATCTGTTTTTTTTAGGTTTAAATTCTATTATATTTGTTTAAGAACTTTGTATTGTCATACGAACCAAGTCGACATATCGACGGACATATCAACCAGTAAGTTGTTATCTATGGCCGTTAGAGTTAAGTTTAATGACAAAATTAGTGATTTTTTTACCCTGCCTTATGTTTCTCATTGTAGGTTAGGTTAGGTAAAGTGGTGAACGCCTCTAAAGGGAAGGAGTTCCATATTATATTTGGCCCATTGTGGAATCAAACAGCCTCCATAGGAAACCATTTAGACTCCAAAATAAATCTCGTAATTGCGGCAACCTTTAGCCTGGAGAGTTTAGGCAAAGATGGCAAGGAGTGGGAGTCCAAGAACCTCCACCGTCTAGCAGCAAGAGCCGGACACTGACACATAAGGTGAAAGACAATCTCCTCCTCCTAGAACTAGAACTAGAACTAGAACTAGAACTAAAACGAAAACATTCAACAGAGAATAGCAAATAAACAACAATTGTAATACGTTGCCACATGTACAGGTTTATCTGCATTTTGCAGTTTTTTTAAGCATTGAGCAGTTTTGTTTGAAAAATAAGTTTTTCTGCAAATTGTGCAGATTTTGCAGTTCGTAACATTTTAATTTTTTCCTTTCAATTTTATTATTTTAATTACAATTTCTAAAGTAAGAATTTCACCCCATTAGATAAGGTTAACTTGTGCCTTTTTTAATGCAATATTGTAATTATCCCTTTATCCCACTGATCACAAAGAAAGAGAGAATTCACAGAGTGTGTGATACTCTCATTTATGACTAAAAAAGTTGCGTTTTTCTGCGTACTCGTTTCAGAAATATATAAGAACAGTTCATACTACGAGTATGTAAGTACGTATGTATGAGTTAAATATGAAATATTAAAAATACGTTTTGGACTCAAAGGTAATTTTATTTCGGAATACTTTTATTTCATTTTGTTGAAATAAAGGCATATCTCGAAAACAGGAGCTAACCCAAGAAAGCAGTTAGCACCAATATATTCAACTTACTTAAAATCGATTTACCCGCCGGGTTCCAAATTTGTGGAAAAAAAGTCTTAATATATCACATCATTTACGTATATCAAACTTAAGAAGTGTTATGCCTGAATAAAAAATACACTAGGATATAAATTATTCGGTATGTATTGTAATTCGAAAATGAGTGAATCTGAAATCTAATAAAACTTCAAATTTCTATAATTTTCAAATTAAACAGGATTTTGATATCTTTTCTTACAAATGCTATTTATGACCTTTCAAATAACTTCTTTAATTATCGAAAGCTTAAAATAATTGGCGTATATTGGCGTTTTTTCACTTGAAAATCAGTTTTTTCTTTAATTTTTCCGTGTTCCTAAAAAAATTTGGACAACACTGAACTATATTTAGTTATGCGATAGTTTTTGATGAAAGCAGACATATGTCACTTTGTATACCTTTTTTATTTTTTCAACGCACATTGCAAATATTTACTGCTACTATACAAATTCAGTTCCCTCTTTGGCCACTCTTAATCGAAAGATACATATTACATATATGTATATGTTGTCTGTTTTTATAGACTTAATAATTTATATATCAGCCGAAATTGGTGGTTTTTAGATTCAAATATTTAATCTCATTAGAAAATATATTTAATATTAATGGTGCACCGCTAGAAGTTCTTTTCAAAACAACAGATGATTATACCAAATGTGTACAACAATTCACAACGAATATCTAATCAAGAGTTTTCATATAAAAATAAAACGGGCACAGAAAATAATTAGTTATGATGAAACAGAATTCTTTTAAATACATTCGTGCAATGTAAAATAGGAAAAATTTTAAAATAGTGCTAAACAAGTCATTGGGGTGCTATTTCACATTTGACTTACAAAAAGTACCAATTTTTCCATCCCTGTTATGTATATACTACCTTGATCTTAGCGTCATTTGCAAAAAGCTATCTAGCCAAGAGTACATCTATTTCCATATGTTTTGACGATTTTTTAAGAACGGAAACTTTTTGCATGTATACAATGGTGCATATTCGTATAAGCGCACTTTTTATTTTATTTTTACCTTCTTATCTCTCTTTTACCAATGGATTATTCAAAACAAATTCCAACTTATATTGTTCACTAAAGTTACGGTAACTTCTATTGAGTTCAATAAGTACACGCATTAATTAAAATAAAAACATTAGAAGTCAAACAAGATCTTATAAAAATTCAAAAAATAAATTTATTTCAAACAATAAAAAAGCAATTAAGTTTATAATATTCGTTCAATAAAAAGAAGAAAGAAGAAATAAATGACATCATTTTGAATTGGTTCCACATAAATCTCATCACAAGATACAATAAAAGAATTAATGTATTATCATCATTAGATCATCATTCTCATCACCAGAAATTATGACTAGAAGAAACGATGAACGAATTTTCAGAAGCTTCATCTTTGTCTTCAAGTGCAAAATTATTCTGTCATCAGACTTTGTGAGATTGATTTTCCAGTTTTTCATACAGCTGCTGACGTTGAAGGTTCATTGCTCATTCTGTATCTGGATCCACATTGCAAATTTTATTTTATAAACATTAACTTTGTTAAGAACTTAATTTCTCCAAAGTGGAAGCGAGAAATGTGATTCTCTAAACCATAATTATTTGTGGAACACATTACCTATTAATGATTTATTAAAAACTGAATAAATCATTAAATAAGTAATATACTCAAAATGACTCTTTCACCAGTACGAAATATACGAGTATATATATACGAGTAAAAATAAATTGCTCAGTCATTGAAGGCGTATTTATCTATTACGAAGTTTGTGTGCGTTAATATCTTAATTTTCACAAAATTATATATTTAAAACGATTTAAAAACATTAGTTATACTATATGTAATATATATGCATGAATTAAAATATCCAAATATAATTGTATTGTATATTCAATATCTTCTGTCTCTCTAACTTCACTTTCACAAAAAAATTACAAAATTTATTTAATGTTTTTGTTTTATTATCAATTTATACATTTTCTTTTTATTTATTTATTTATATTTATCAATTATCATAATATATACAGTACAATATAACATGATAAAATTAATTCCATTTATCGATAAAGAACAGTCTTAATTATTTACTTAAATTAATTTAATTTTCTATACGGTCATATAGTTTTGTGGTGGACTTCAACGCTTTTAAAACTAATTGCGCCTTCAATAAAATAATTATTGATAATATTCTAGTGTACGTTACTTGTTTTTAATACCCAATTAAACAAATACAAAATGTCACCTCCTTGGGACGAACCTTACCATCATCATCATCATCACCATCACCATCACGGTTCTAACCGTCCATTTATTGAAGTTGATATTGTAAATCCACTTGCTCGTCCTCAACCTCCTCGTGTTACCACAGAAGTATTTATTGCTCCTCAGGTACCTCAACCACGGCCAACAGAAATTGTATATGTTTCACAACCTCAACCACCACCACCGCCCAGTGAAATGGTTGTTATAGTACCAGGAAGTCGACCACCACCACAACCAGAGCATTGGGATAATCGTCCACGTTGGTAATCTAAGTACTAGGGAAATTTGAAAAGTGGATTTAATCTTAACTGGAACTATAAATTATTTAAATAAACAACAATAATTATTATAATAAAAACAACATAAGAAGTTCTTTTACTTTTATTTTCGCAGGAATTATTATAGAATATCGGAAATAAAATTAAATTGTAAGCCAAAGACCGCTGTATTGCGCAGTGAAACTGTACAGAAATTCAATCGTGTAAAGCATTACAGTTTAAGAAGCTTCTAATATAAAGACATTAAGCTAAAAACATCCTTAAAAACTGTTCGAATACACCAATCCTAGAAAGCCCAAATTCTAATCCAATGGAAAATTTTGGACAATGGCAAAAAACACATTGAAATATATGATTGGGCTTATAATACGAATGGAACCAGATTTCTCTTACGTTTTTGTGGAATATTGTTAAGAGTATGTCTAAATTCCTTAAAAACGCCGCATAAAATGCAAATTTTTGGTTCATGGTCCTACGAAACAAGTAGCTATTACGGTATATTCTGGGAACTATAAAATAGAGAATCTCCAATTTTTAGACATGGTATTCTATTATTAACTTTCTATTGCCCGACGGTACTTACAAGTATCATTACCTATTTTTATGCTTTACTTCTTCTACAGGTATAACATTGCGAAGTATTATCATCAGTTCTATAAACTACAGTATTTTCTTCAAATAAAAACTTTTTTTTATTCCTGTTGTTCTTAAGATCCTAAAACAGTTCTAGTGCTTAGAAGTTCTTCTGGATTGCAAGTTTTCGCTTAAATTTAAATGTTGTTGAAAATGAAAAAGTGTGGACTTTAATTTTTTATTTTAAGATGTATACAAACACTACATATAAAAGCGGTAATAACACACGTTTTTTTCTAAAAAGTTAAATAAAATCAAAATCTATAAGCTCTCGATAATTCTGAGTACGAGGACTATTTTATATTCTTTACGACTTGTCAAAAACATGAAAGTTTTTTTTTGAGCTTCAATTAAATCAAAAGCAAAGATTCTATAACAAAAGTAATAGTTTTTTCATGATTAAGGGTTTTGGGCAATAAAGGGTTAAGGTGGCACGTCTCATAAAAAATAATATTTATTATCGTTCATCTCAAGAACTACGTATATCAGCTGGAGACATCAAATGTCGTCTTCGCTTTTTTTATAAAAACAAAAACGGATCGGATCGGGAAAAAAGGAAATGTATCTCCCATTTATAATATACATATACATATATACACACTTATTTAGGGTAACACCGGATGGATAAAGCAAGTTAATTATGAATGAATAACGAAGTCTAGTATCCGAATATGGTATCGAGTGTCCTATAATATAGAATTATATTAATAGCAAATTTTTTTTTTTTTAAATATTGTATGCAGTGTAAACTCTTTGTGTTTTCAACGATATGCGCTAGAAAATTTAATCCCAGTGCGTTGTCTCGTAGACAAAAATTAAAAAAAAAAACTTCACGGATTAATCATGTATATTTTTAGAAAGCTAATTAGCGGCTGAATATAATACTGAACGATTTTTTTTTGTTTCTTCGCTATATTGTCGCAAGAGGGCGTTAAGCTCAACTAATTTATAATAAAAAATCAATTTATTTAAACAAAGTTTTTAAAGTTTGTTCTTTTAATTACTTTAACATACAATGTAATAATTTGTATTTCTGTTTTTAAAACTAGTATATGGTATGTGCTATCAAAAAAAAAAAAAAAAAAATTAAACATAACCAACTTTGTCCTACAACTTAAAAAATTTCCAAATGTTAAAAAAGTATAATTCGTAGCCTGTTTCACAATATAGATGAAACTTGTAGCGAACGAAAGCAAGTCAATCGAAATCGACTCATTTCGGATTTCTCTGTCTCGAATGCTTTCGTTCGTTCGTAGTTACGTGCAATAATGATAAAATAAAGATTCAGACTTACGCATATTGTACCGTTAGATGACGCAGCTTTTCCACCGTAAAGGTTAACATGTATGTTTTATGTGTAAAATTTACAATTTCTTATGAAAAATGTATATATTATGTGTGCGAGTTGGCAGCCCTGAAATAAAATTATGTAAATATAAGAGTGTGACAATTTCCTATTTCACTCCTCAAATTAATTGGTAATAAAATTTTTCTGTATAAATTTATTTACTTATCGTGCATTTATTCAATACAAATTAGTAAATAAAGTTTGCAAAAGTATTTAAAGACTATGGGACTGTGTATATTTAAAATTTATTATAACTATTTGTTTATTTGTAGTTAAAGAAGAGGAATTTAAATAAAATAATAAAAAACATTGAAGCAAATGGGATATCAAAAATAAAGTATTTAGGTGTAGAATATATAAATATGAATCAGTAAACGAAAGGAGGAAATTAACTAAAATGAAAATACAATAAAGAAATAAATTTGTAATAATAATAAATAAATTGAAAACTAAAAGTTATTAACCAATCGGAATGCAGTTTGAATGACGTCACATTTCCAACATACGCAGAAAATTAAAATTTTTTTTTGTGATATCGTAATCTCTTATATCATTCTTGGTTACGGGTATCAGTTTTGTTATTTACGTTGCAGCGCTTCCAGATCGTAAATTTCTTAATTTATTAAATTTCTCTCAAAAATACTACTAATTCGTTTAAAGATAAATACAACTTTGTAATCGAAATAAAACAAGAATATTACGAAAGGTAAATATATAAAGAAAGGTAAATAAAAAAGTCGGCAAAGGAGTTTTTATTACTTAATTTGAAATTCCAAATATGAGCAAACGGCATTTTTGCCAAATGTGTTGCCATATCTCAAAAAACTAACTAAATATAACTTTTTTGTTTATGAATAAAAATAAATAGCTTCAACGCAAAAGTTTAATGAACATCGGTATACAAAATCTGGTGATCGGACTAAAAATGGCGTCACAGTTAACAAAATACTGAATATGCGGTATTTGTAGGCGTAGCAAAAAAATAGAAATAATTTATTTTTGGAATTGTTTTTACAATATCTTTAATCCTAAGGGATTGTTGATTATTATTAACGTGTTTTAAAGAAACTGTTTTATTTTTACTTACCATCTGTTTTCGATTTTCAAATAAAATTGTTTGAATATTTTATATATACTCGTATAGTATTTTGAGAAAATTATTTAAAATCTTTTCAATACGAAAACAAAACAGGTAGCGTGTGATTTTAACATTTCTGTTCATATTGTAGACATGTTCAAAATAGTGAAACAGAATTTTGTATGAACACACTTACGTTTTCATTCGACTCGTTATTCGATTCACTGTTCAGAAAAAGTAGCGATAGGGAAACAAAAAAGCGTTTTCTTTCGCTTAGGAACGTAATCACAAATATAAATTAAAAATAATTTGGATTATCACTTTATATGCATATAATATATTAACCTACAAATGATTAAAATTATTACTCAAATTCAAAATGTACAGTACAAAATCGAATTTTTATTTTTTCTTGTTTAAAGCTCACAAAATTACATGCGTCGAAAACTTGTTACTTGTAATTTATTTATTTATATCAATAATTAAGACAACTCTGTGCTACACAGAGTGTTTTTTATTAAAGAATTTAAATACAAACAATTATTTAAGGATAGGATTTTTTTTAAATATATGTTGGCGTGGTCGTGTCTGTTGTCTTATATCTTCAAATATTTCGCATATATCTATTTTTTCTCTGTCATACGCCTCCATATTATTGTGTGAAGATCCTTGCTTAGTGGAGGTGGTGAGTCATTATCGTCAGAGGTAATCTAGAAGAACTTCCTTTAAATGAATGTACCCACGTTTAGCCCTAATACATATTGCCATATATATATATATATATATATATATATATATATATATATATATATACTTTTGTTAGCTAGGCGGGTGTCTTACATGCCATACCACAGCGGCACACATATAATACTAGATAAAACCCTACGAGCTTCCCTACTTCGTTATCTTAAATGCTATCTTAGTTACATTTTTTACCCTTTTCCACATTTTGTCCCCTTGGGGCAAAAACCCAATAATTTGTTCCTTCCAAAAAGATACTGTAGATTCTGATTTTTAGCTGTATACAGTACTAGAGTAATCTCTCCCGCGTTGTTGGGATCCTTTGTGTTGTACCTGCTTTTCGACTGATGTGGATAGATAAATTAAGCTTTAACTGTTACCGTTCTCTACACATGCAAATTTTCATATTTTTATTGACTACATTATTTAAGCTAATTTAAGAATTTCAACTCTAACCATTCGCAAGATATAGAAAAATCATTATTTAATTTGTATCGGAGATACCATGCCCACTTGTCCGATTGCGCCCACTTTTTAACTGAAGGTTTGTATTATCTTAGACCACATTCAGAATGTTTAGACTAATGATGTGTATGATTGATATATATTTCGTTTAAGCAGCCTTGAGGAATATCTGTTCTCAAGCACTTGATAAATAATAATTAAAACAGAATTCAGAAAGAAAAATGATAGTATAGTATATATATATGTATGTATACATGAATATATATATATATATATATATATATATATGTATATATATATACATATGTGTACATGAAAATATAAGTAATATTAGATGTCACCATTTTGTTGATTCGCTATTGGGAAGTAGTTAAAAATTCAAAATTACCTGTTGGTTCTTTGTCTAAAGAAGCGCAAGTACCTATTATTAGAATATTTAAAAAAGTTAACATAGAGAACATAAGAATAATAAATTCAGAACCGGTGGTCACGGCAACTCTCAAGATTCTCATGGCACAACAGATGGTTGTGCCCAAGGAAGCACAATGTCTGTTTCTTTCATCGTCTGATGAGGTAAACTTCAACGTAAGTGGTGGCGTAGCTACTGATAAACCACGAAGTTATATCTAATAAATACAAAATAATGTATTATTAAATATTGTAACCTTCAAAATATTTATGATTATTTGCAATAGTCGAATGATTTTAATAAAATAAACTTAATTTTTTTTTATTTTATCTTTTTCTTTATATTTTTCAATGATATTTTTCAATGAATTCTTTTGATTGATTCATAATACCGAGACCACGTCCTTTCTAAATATACCAATATCTTATATCGAACTCAGCGGTTTAATCGATTCCAAAAATAGTGCAATCCTGATCTAATTTACACAAAGTTTAAATGCTGCAACAAGTTTCGTTTTTAAGTAAAACCAATGGACCTAAAAAACCGCATGTACATAAAAACCTTGGTATTTATTACAAGGTATTGATTTAAGGCAAAATAAAATCGGTTTGTAAATTTCAGAGAATATCCATTACAACGCCTTTTATAGTCCTCTTTGATATATAATAACAAACACACATTCAAACAAACACACATTCATTTACATATAGTATTCGTATAGAGACAGCTTTTATCCAGTGTTATTTCTGTAATTCCTGCTTTTGGGCTGAAGCATTAATAATTATCGTTCTCCATATGTACAAATCCAATATTTAGTAAAAATATAAATGGAGGGTGCCGCGCCCACTTATTCAAACTCGACCAGTTACTGACTGATTATGTGTATTGTTGACGACGCTGTTAGAATCTAATTTAGAAATATCTATTGTTGTCGTTCTCATGATATACAAAAATTAACACTAAATTTATACGGGAGGTACCACGCCCACTTGTTCAATTCCGCCCATATGAAAACATTTAGACAAATGACTTAACTGTTTTCAAGATATACTGAAATCAGCATTTAGTTTTATAAGAGGTGCCACGCCCACTTGTCCAATTCTACCAACTTTTTGCCTGATGAATGACTTTAATTGAGTATCAAATTAAATTTCTTATTTTACTACAAACGTTACCGATTCATGCATCATCTTTTTCATTCTCTATAGAAATTTGTCGTACTGATCTCATTTTCACCATTTTCTTACAAAGCCCTGTAAACTAAAATATCGGACTTATAGAATACAAGTGATATGATTAACTAGATTATGCTATGTTCGCTTGACACCGTTTTCATCATTCGCTCTCTCATACATAATACAACCCCCGACTATGAAATTAATTACATAAATTTCCATAGATATTCTTGAAAGACAAACACTCAAATTGTAATTGTAATTCTATTTCTATAACCCTTTGTATTACTTTGAAAGCAGTGTCATCTCCAGCGTTGCCAATATGATGATTTTATAATATTTTTTTACCAAAATATGATTTGATGATTTCTAATATCAAATGATGATTTTTTAAATTTAAATAAAATATAATTTTTGTAAAAAAAATAAAATAAAATATATGTTAATCAGTAGGTAATTTTCGAAACAAAAAAATTTTTTGCCAATCGACTTGTAGTTTATTGTTTTTGTTCGCAGTGCCCATGTGTCTAATCTACACAAAAGTATATTATTTTTTCCGGGCATTAGAAAGTTACTTAATTAGCATTTTTTAAGATATATCATTAACACTTACATATGTATCTATATTAATGTAAACATAGTGTCGTATGTTCATACATACTAATTAATTACTTTCAGTGAAACTTCTTTATCGAATATTCTCAAAAATCAATTTAAATGCAACCAAATATCGAATTACATTCCATTTTAAAAACAGAAAATTTGCAAAAATGAATGAAATACTTTTTTGTGCCGATATGTGAATTCATACCATTTGCTTCTTAAAGGATATTTCATGTAAGTGCTGCCCAAGGTCACACCGTAGTTGGTTCATCCATCAGCTACAACTCTTCAGCACTTCAGCCGATATCTCACCAACGGCGGCTGTAATATTGTCTTAACCCCTTCGACCCGGCTTACAGAAAAATCATGGTTTAATGGTACCTATGTGTAACACTCGTGCCGAAAAGGTTAAGGAGCTGAAGTTGGGGCTGACTTGTATGTGTACAAGAGTCTAGTCTAGTTGGGTCAAATTGCATGATTTTGGCGCCCAATTAACTGCTTCAAAATGTGGGGTGATTTGCTCACAAAACTCGCTCCTTAAAGAGTTTATGGTGTTGCGTGCGTCTGGTATAAATCATCTTGTTGAAAGCATATGCCAACCAAATGCAATTTTACCATTTTGGGAAAAAAAACGGTAATAATCGCACAGTACCTTGTTTTATTTACTGTAACGTTCGGATTTTTATCGTTCCTGAAGAAGTACGGTACAATGATGCCACCAGCCCACAAACTACACCAAACTCCTAAACTGCCTCTGGCTGCTTTTCACACCAAATTCGGTATTTTTTTTTTTTTGACGTACGCCAAAGTGGAACTTTGTTGTTGGGGATAATTTTTCAATACGAAATACATTCCTCACATAGCACAAATTTCGATTATAAAATTCAAAGCGTAAGCGTTGTAAGCGTTGTTTGTTTGTTAGTCTATTTATGGCATATCACGAACCTTTTTTCACATTGAAAAACCAAATAGCAAAAAAAATCACCCTATATATGTTTTAATTTTAGTGCATGCTTGGTTTATATAATAAAACATCTGTTTTTTTCTGTAGCTTGTGGCAACGCTGGTCATATTTAATTTTTATAAAACTTTGATCAAGAGTTTTGCATACTTATTAGCTCTTAATCAAAATGTTTTAATTATGGACTTAAAGTATGCTGCCAAGTACAAAAAATAAAATAAACGAAATAAAAACAAGAAATAAAACAATGGCCGCTCGCTGCATTGACTTCATTGCTAGCTGTTAAAAGGTGCCGTACGAACGGTAGAATTCAATTAAGTAATACAAACAGTGAACGAATAATAGGATATTTTTATACGAAATTTTCCAACAACAAGCCCACAACTTTTATATTTCAGTACAATCAAACAATAAGTACAATGATACAAGCGAATTGTTAATTCGACAATTATTAGTGACTGTTTAATTTCTCCGCCTCCAGATTTAAATTAGAATTCTTTTCTAAGTGAAAAGAATATTTTTCCAATAGTTTTAATGAGAGAAATGACAACTGTCAAGGAATATGCAATAACAATATTATAACTGAACACGTTTTGGATACCAGCTCTGGAAGTCTTCATCAGAGTGCATATTCATTTTTTGAACAGTAACTATTTAAGCCAAACTTTTCTAGAAATTGAATATTTTTTTATTCTATTCCCTTAGAACTCAAACTCAAAAAATAATCTTAATAAAACATTATTTTAATGACAATCAGTTTTGACTTTTTTTCTATGAAAAAATGTGTGTTCTAAGGTAATTTCTTAAAAAGTTCATATGTATTTTATTTAAAGGTTTTTTTTCCAATAACACAACATCTAATTTTCTTTTACAAGCCATTTTTGTTACGTTCGAATCACAAATTAATTATTATCTACCAACGTTGATACGGTGGGTTATTATATCCATAATTGTTACCATTGTTACAATCGCTGTTATAGTAATTGTCTCTGCCATTACTATAATATTGTCCTTGATATGGTGGTTGAATATGTTGCTGCGGGAGTTACGACCACCACCTCAGTGCGAGGCGTGGCAGGTTGAGGATAGTATGGACGATTCCAACCGGGAACAATATCAATTTCGATACCTGGGCGATGGTGGTGATGATGATGACGATAATTATATGGATCTTAATAATATGGTGGTGGTGGCATATTGAATATTAAAAAATAATTAAATGCGTTTCTTTTTGCGCTGCTGCTACTATTGGATGAAGTTTAACGTCAAAATATCCAAAATACACTGCACTGGTATCATATATATTGGGGTTTACTTTTTCATTTGGTCTTAATAAAAATAGACACATTTTTCTTTCTAATACTGATAAGAAATAAAATAATATTTTAACAAAAACATTTCCTAGACATCGATAAACAACTGAAATGTTTTTGCGTATCGAAACTGAGTCATCAACAAACAAACAAAAATGTAGGAAATATTTTTTAGACTATCTTTGGTATTCCGATAAGATTGCAATGGTGTTTTTGCAAATTTAACGCAATCTGAAAAAAGAGAACCTAATATTTTTGAACTGATTGATTTCTTTTTGTTTGCAATTTATAAAATATAGAATCTGGCCATTCTACTGCTTACCTTAAAGTCGAATTACTCAAGAAAGTCGATGTGTCGATTTGAAACTTAGACCTTTATTAGACTTAAATTTTATAAAGCTCTGGCCGATAAAATATTCTTCAAAACCAATTGTTTAAAGTACAGTGTAATGCAAAACAAAAGCAACAAATCTTATAAAAACCAATGCCGTTTATTTCAGAAAGTATATCATTTAGGAAAAAGTTTTGCTACAATTTGTGTATAATTATATGTACTAAGATTAACATAAAAAAATATATTAATTTATCTCAGCAGTTTTTCAAAAATCAACAAAACAATCGAGGTCTTCAAACAAAGGTGTGGAAAACAAAAGCAACAAACTAATATTTCGTTGATAAACCCTTACTTTGTATAACTTCGTCACGTCACGCGTGGCTTAGAATCAGTAAGGCGTTGAAGTGCGGACTTCGAAATACGTTTTCAGTCACCTTCTGGATTTTTAAAGAGTTGCTTTTCATTTTTGAATCGTGTTCCTAAGATGTTACTTTTTATTACTCCAAAGAGGTTTAAATTCAGTATTTGTGTCGACCAATCAAGGACTTGAATCCTAATTCCTTTAATGAAATTTTTGACTAACCTAGATGTGCGTTTCTGGCCATTATCGCTTTGTAACACTCAGCATTTGGAATCATTTTTGTTTTTAAGATCTTTTTGTGTAAAAAATGGATTCATTATGCCATCATTTTATGTACTCTTATATCCCATTTTTTTCCGAAGTAAAAGTTTGGCTTATCTTTTACCAAATAGTCTTTCTGACGGAGAGATATTCTCAACATCGTTAGCTTTCCATGGTGATCTAATATATGATCATACCCACCGAAATTTAACGTAGTCCCAGATCATTTTTTGCATATATAAGATATGGTTCAAAATGATAAGGACACCTTAATATTTGCTCAATTCATCCAAACTATAAAATGTTATGTAGGATCATCTTATTCAAGCGGGTTTTTTTTTAGAGATGTACCATTTATTATGTTTATTTAAATTTACGTAAATATGTAATTGATTCATTTATTTAAACTTTTATTTAAACTAAGCATTAATCAATTATTTTTAATTTATGCAGTTCCCATTTGCTTCTATTGTCTTAAAAATACGGGATGGCATTGCACTTACTAAATTGTCCAGAACCCTGGAGGGGATTTCGCGCCAACTGTTGCAGATTCTCACTTTTAATTTATCTTTCGTCCGGTACTGTTTGTGAAAGTTTTGTCAGCACTTTGGGCCAAATAAGGCAGCAAACGTTCAGACAGAATGCCTTGGTACTCGAAACTATCCATGCAAGTGGAAAGAAAGTAGAGTTCCAGGGTACAATGTGAGCTAAAGCCAACCAAACTATAAAACTGCCACCGCCGAAATTCCGTTTGGAAAAAAACAAAGGCTCCTTCCTCAAATCTCGTCAATAGCAGTTGAAACCATCTGGTCCATCCAAGTTTAATTTTTTCTCATTAGAAAAAGTTACTTACAAACCCAAAAATGTATGTAATATCTTATAAACCTTTTAAAAAAATGTTTACCTGATGCCAATTAGTTGCCATGTCGTTTACCGCAAGCTCCTGACGCTTAATCTTATGCTGCTTAGTCAGACAGAGAATTTTTTTTTTTTAGTTTTGTTCGATTAAGGTTTGGCTGGGCGTTGATAGCTCTTAGAACTGTACTTTTAGAAGCTTGTAATTTCAATTTTTTTTTTATTGTTACCGCACTTTTCATGGAATTTGAAGCCTTTCGTGAAATTAGACGAGTTTCACGGGCAGTTAGGGCCTTTGCACGACCCGTGTTTTTAATTTTTTAATAATTTTCTCTGTTTTTGAGAAAATTTTGCACAACACACAAAGATCGTCCTATTTTTTTCGCCATTCTACGCATACTCAATCCCTGCTCATGAAGTGCCACAATTTGTCCTTGTTCATAAGGGGACAATGGTTTCCCGCGACCCATACCGCGCAAATATTATTTAAATTATAAATTATTACAAAAAATAATAATACTTATAATTGTGATACCTTCTGATTAGATTAATTGCTTATTAATCACTGAACTTATCATTTTGACGCATTGAATTTGGCACTTATTTACATAAATTTAAATAAACATAATTTAACGGTACATCTCTTAGAGCAAAAGCGCCTTATTATTCAGTTAGTTTAACGTATAATTTTTTTAATAAGGTGACCATACGTTACATTTTATAGTTTGGATGAATTGAGCAAATATTAAAGTGATATTATCATTTTGAAGCACACCTTATTCTTTGGCTCGAATATTCTCATTTTTTCATTTAATAAATCAGAACAATATAGATTTAGAAACTGCATTTTGTAGTCATTCAAAATTTTCAACGGATTTTCTTTTAGTTTTTCGAAAATAAGCTGGAAATTCATGAGGCAATATATCTTCTGATTTATTACTCTTCGAAGTACGACGTACCACTTTGTAATTGTTATTCAATAACGAAAAGATATCTTCACCCCAAATATCGATATGTAATTCTTTTTTAATTGTTATATCTTAGGAAAAAATTCCACCACATAAATTAAAAAAATAAAACAAAAAATATAGAGTATAAGTAAGACGAGTTCTACGTGTTGGCCTTAAGCCAAAAATATGTGATTTGTTTATTAGCGTTAGTAATAATATTATAACCGTATCACTCCCAAATTACTACTGAACCGATTTAAATAAAATTGACAAAGTGCACATCCGTAAAGGATATGCTTTAAATATATTTACAATGTAAATTATACATATGTATGTACATGTATCTTTTCAAAATCGGTACAGTAGTACAGGCGTAAAATTATATAGATGAGCCAACCAAGTTAAAAAAACTCATAAAAAAAATTCTTTGTCTTTCGAAATTCTTTCTTAGAAGAAAAATCATTAAAATAAAAATCTGAAAAATTAATTAGAATTATACCTCTGGTAACATTAATTTTCGATGTATCAAATCAAATACATCGATGTTGCATCGATGTTGATCACTAAAAAACATTAAATTGTTTTGATGAATCAATGAATTACATCGAGTGTTTTTAAAACATCAATTTATACCATCCACCACTTTTATGGGCGATGAAAATTGTATCTCGTACGGCAATAATGTGCGAAGGTGAAGCTTCGTAGACGGTAGCAAAGCCAGGATTGAAATCAAAAGAGATAATGCTGTGTATGGTATGAATGAATTGGCAGGGAATTATGCTTTATGAGCTTCTACAAACTGGTCAAACGATCGAGTCGCTTCTGTCAACAATTAACGAGATTGAAGCAAGAAATTCAATTAAAAACACCAGAATTTGTCAACAGAAAAGGTGCTGTATTTGATCAATCCAATGCCAGACCACATATATCTTTAATGATCCGACAGAAACTAAAAAATCATGACTGCGAAGCTTTATTGTATCCAGCATATAGCCCCGACCTTGCACTTTCAGATTAGTTTCGATCTCTGCAGAAATCTCCTAATGTGGCAAACTGAAATTCCGTAAAGGCCTGCAAAACGCAATTGGGTCAGTTTTTCATTCAGAAGTTCTACACTGATGAACTTGATGGCGGAAAGTTATCGATCAAAACGGAACATATTTGGTTTAATAAAGCTCATTCAAATATAAGAATAAGGTGTTTCATTTTTGATTAGATTATTAAATGGACTTTTTCTAACACTCATTACTAAAATTTTTTCAGATAAACCAATCTAGAATCTAAACACACTTAAGACACTTTACGTTATTAGTTCACTAGAACGTTTAATAGCTTTTCATAAAATTTTGTACACGCAAATCTTTAAAAAATGTTATTTGAAAAATCTTAGCATCTTCTTGATTCTTGACTAGCTGTAAAAATTCTTGTAAATTAAGCGAAATCAAGGCCATCTGGCAAACCTATCCTAAGCTGACTACAGGGAAGCTTATAATATTTTTGTCATATTAGACGCTGTTATTTATTACGTACAATACATTTTAATTCCAACGATGGAAATTCAAGATATGAAGTTACAAATTTGGAAAAAGTAGAAGTGGAAATCTGAATTCATGTGCGGGATGCGAGATTTGATAAAGAAGCGGGACAATCTCGCGAAAAACGGGACTTCAGGCAAAGCTATATTATATTATAATTTTGTTTTTATTATCGTGCACTTCAAGTTAAAGCTCTAGATGTTATGTGACGAATTCAGCTTTTGATCTTCTCCCTTCTCCTCCTTTGTTACTAATTTTTAGCTGACTTGACAATCCCAAATTAACTCTTCTATTTCTATACTAAATCTACATGTTTGTGTGTATCGTGGGATACATGGGTGCATCATCACACAAGCCTCTAGCCCATTTATAAAAATTCATAACTTTCAACGATAAGGAGTAATGGTCAGTGTTATAACAACAAAGTATCAAATGATCGTCGCTTGTGTCAAGTGCTCGCCGTTTGTACAATATGGTACTTAACATATTATCGTATTTTGAAGGCGATAATAAAGCATGCTATGTTGTGTCAATAGCTCTGTCAATTTTCATTCGATTTAAAAAATAAAGTAAATTTGTATTCATAAATTTTAAAGTAGTAGAAAGACAAAAATATTTGTAACAACAAAAATTATGTCTCCATTGGTTATTATAGGATCAAGTAATGTATTATTCGCATTGAAAAATTACTTTGATTTCAAACCTCTATTTGAAATATTTATATGGAATAATTTTTTGCTATTCTAAGTTTATTGCTAAAATAATCTTTTTATGTTTTTTATTTTGTTTGTATTTTTTTATGTTTTTATTTATTTATTTATTTATTTATTTTTTGTAAGAGATTAAATAAAAAATTCAATATAAAGATTATAAATAAAAATTCGTACTTTGTAATGTTAAAAGAAAAAACTTAATAACCCGGATTGTGATAGTGTGCTGGTGGTGGTTGTCCAGGTGGTACGTAATAATTGGCTGGGTAAGCTGAATGATAGGATGGTGGACATGAAGGTGGATGATTTTGTCCTGGCATAACTACGACTACTGGTGCCGGAGGAGGAGGTGGATGATGATGGTGATGACGACGACGCCATGGTGGTACTATTTCAATTTTTATTCCAGGTCTGTGATGATGATGATATGAAAGAGACTGTGGTTGTGGTGGAAATGGTGGCAGCTGACTTGGTATTCCAGTTGGTGGTGGCGGTGGAACCATTTTACTTTATACCAAAGTCAAATGTCCAATAGTTAATAAAGTAACTTTATTATTTAGCAAAAGTATTAAAGTCTTAACTTTTCAATGTCTATTAAGAGACTATTGTTTTAATGTCTATTCATTTGGAATGTTACTGATTTCTATTAAAAAATAAATTGAATTTATTGATAAAACCTACTTTATATTCTTGATAAGAGGTGTTGGTTTCTTGTCTTATCTTTATTACAACTGATAAATTAATATCGATATTTTTGGGTTTTTTATGAAAAAAATTTGTGCGATTAAATGTACATAATGAGGCATCAATAATATGGTAAATTAGCAAAAAAAGGTAAACTTTTAAAAAAGGAATTTTTTTTTTGTAGAATACGGGAGCAGTTATATTTACTAAGAAGATAAAATACAAACCTATCAGTGTGTGTAAGTGTGTTGATGTTGCATTTAATTACACCACCTTTGCTTATCCCAGTGATGGTTTTAATTTATTACTGTAAAACATTTATTGCGTACTCTTCTGTTAGAAGCAATTTAATAGTTTCATCGATAATGCTTGAAAATTTAATTTAAAACAAAAGAAGAGTAAAACTTGCATTTCAATGAATTATTTCACTTGGCTGTCATTACTGTTCATTAAGGCCATCATTCGTTATTTGATCACCTAATGAGTGACAACATACATATTCATAAACATGCAATAACCCAGTAACTAATTTAGATTAAATAAGAAAAATTTAAAACTTAATTATTTATATTCACTAACATATAACGAATTAATGTCATACAACAACGTTTTTTCTCATTCATAACTCAACTCCCAATTATAAGTCGAATTACATGATTCCATATACAAAATGTTAGGAGAATAATCCAATTTTTAAGGAATTCTGTTTCAATTATACTATGGATTGCTACTAATTTTTATCGAGTTTTTACTCAGGCTAAATGTATTTATTTGAATTACCCACGTTTTTCTGTCCACTCTAAATGAGTTTATTTAACTTCTTAACCTTTTTCATTTCTATTTAACTTCCTAACCTTTTTCCATTTCTAACACAACTGAACGACAATTAACACAAAGCAAAGAGACGAAAAGCCTTCAAAAATAGAAAAAACAAACAAATATTTACTGGGATATTATCAAAAGTACTTGAACCGATAAACAGATGTACATATGTATGTATAGTAGTAGTAGACTTATATTAATGCCTGATGCTTTTAGCACTGAATTTTAATTATATTTAAACTGGATTTTTCAATTGATTTTGTGCAAACCAAAAAGAGAAAACAAATAGATAAATGCATTCATTTTGGGCTGATATTGTCGTTTTCCTTTGTCTCCTCTTTCTCTCAAACTATTTTCGTTTCGTTTTTTTTTTTTTTTTTTTTTTTGTGAAATGCTTTCACTTTTTAACAAACAAATGTACGTACTTGTTATTCATACATTATAATGTTCTATGTATATACATATGTGTGTAAAAATAAATATTTGTATGTACGGACATGATTAGAATGTTTGTGTACATTCGAACAATGTTGTAAAAAACAAATATACAAACGCATTATATACAGTGAAACCCCTTTTTAACGTATGTCCATATATGTACATAGAAATTATTAAAACCGAAATTATTAAAATTGTCTCTAAATTCAAGTTCGTTCATAGCTTATATTACGAGAGGTAATCAACATATTGAAGCTGAAAGCTGTATAAATCCACTATTGCCCAGCTGGTAATTTCACTTACCAGCACTTTAAACAAAATCTATGGCTTGGTGCTAAAAAGGCCAATGTTAATATTTTGCTGTTTTGAGTTAGTCATTGTCTTAGATACTTTGTGAAGTAAAGACCATTTCTTTCAATCACGTTTTCTTTTTTATATATTACTATATTTCTATGGCTTGGTGCTTAAAGAGCCACTGTCAAAATATTTACTTATGAGAACATTGTAATTAAAGTTTTTATCTTGTATGAACTGATATTTCAACCCTTATATATACCTATATATTATAAGGGTTTTTTTACATATATATACATATACATATATGTTGTTAGGTGTTTACTTTTTTAAAAACGTGTATTTATGAGTTCGTAGATTGTAGTTAAAATAAAATAAATCTTGTGTTTAGTTTTAATTAAAAATCCTTTATTCAACACTGTTTTGTGCACCACTGCTTGTAACCTTTTTACAAGCAATAACAATTTTTATTCTTAATTTTTCTGTACGTTTACAACTTTGTAAACAACAACAATTACTCGACAGATCTTTCTACCTAAAGATCTTCCAACTCGATCGTAGTTATAACTTAGGTTCGATCACAACCTTTTCAACCAGAGGTTATCCACACTTAACTCTCTTTACTGAGTTAGCTCCAACTGAACTGGATATTACTTCACTACTAGCTTCACATTCGCTGAGTTAACTTCACATAAACTGTACTCGCTGGGTTTACTACAAATAAACCTGTTCGCTGAGTTTACACCAAATAAGGTGGTTGTTGTTCTCACCGATATGCTTTTGATATGGCTGAGTAAACAACACTTCGAAAGCTCTTGAACCTCTCGATATTTCAGGTAGATTCAATTTCTTTCTTTTAATTTCTTTTTAGTTCTTTTGTAGCCATGTGTATGAAAGCGCCTACCTCTTTCAGCTCTTAGTATTTGTTGTTGCTTGTTTATTGTTCGTTACTTGGTTTCCTTGCTGCTAGTTTTTGTTATTGCTGTATTATTTTTATTTATTTTATCTTTGCTAATGTTTGTTGTTGTCGATTCTGGCTATTTATAAACCACATGTATAGTTGTTCTTGCAGTATATATATATATAGTACAATTTAACGTGTATTGTTGAACTGCGTGGTGTAAAACGCTTTGTGGGATTTTTGTTCTTCACTGGCTATCACATTTTATCAGAATAGAAACTATACTGATCAAAGAACTCATCATTATATTGTTTATCTGACTACATTAACGCCGCGCTAATGCTTATCCTACGTACTGGAATTTTGGTTCTATCTGTGCTGAGGATGAGATATCTGTTAGTAACCAATTTGTAGATATTTTGCTACTACGTACTCAAATAAATCATTTGACAAACAGACCGCTGAGCCTTATAATATTGTTTACACATCAAATATATATTTTTTTTAATCGGTAGTGAAACAGTGTTATCAAACTTAAGATCATTGCAGAGTTTATGTCATGCTGATCCTGGCAGAATGCCTAATTATATCTTTAAAAACTGTTCTGAACTTCATTTGAAATGGGATACATAGCTCCAATTTGGAAAAAATCATTCATAATATCTTTATTTCAAAATGGAAGCAGATTTGAAGTTTCGAATTATCGAGGAATCGCTTAGTTGAATGCAATACCTAAGCTTTAAGGAAAGATTTTAAATGACAGTGCTTGTCACCAAGTTTCATCCCATTTATCTTCATGTCAACATGGTCTTCAGAAATCTGCAGCTACTAATATATTGGACCTTGCAACTAATATAAATGATGATTTAATTAATTCTAAGCAAACTGATGTTATCTACACCGATTTTAGTAAGGCCTTTGATAAAGTTAACCATGACATTTTACTTTTTAAACCTTTATGCAATTCAATTCGCTGGCCTAATTCATATCTTCCTGGCAGAACTCAACAAGTAAAATATAAAAATGCCGTTTTTAAGGTTATTGATGTCCCTTGGAGAGTGCCACAGGGTAGTCATTTGGGTCCTGTAGTGTTTACATTATTTATCAACGAGCTACCGTCTGTAATTTGCAGTTCAAATGTTGTTATGTATGCGGATGACGTCAAATTTTGAACCCCTTTAATAATATTTCTGGTCATTCATCTCTTCAAACTGGCATCGAATAAATTTCTCTTAAATATCGGAAAATGTAAACACATGTCATTTTATCGTACACAAAAGCTTGCTATATCTTACCACTTTAAAGGAACTACTTTGGAAAGGGTTTCGATTATAAATTATCTTGGAATTTTGTTGGATTATAAATTAACATTTTGTGATCATATTTTTATGATGGTTAATAAAGCTAATGGAGTATTAGGATTTATAAAGCGTTGGTCAAAGGAATTTTCTGATCCATATATCACGAAGCAGTTATATACATCTTTGGTTCGACCGATCCTTGAATACGGATCAATTATATGGAATCCTTACTTTCACACTTATTCTAACATTATTGAATCAGCACAGAAACAGTTTCTTCTATTTTGCCTGAGAGGACTTGGATGGAACTCATATGTACTACCTTCATATGAAAGCAGACTTGCTATAATTAGGCTACCTACTTTAAAAAGCCGGAGAATAATGCTAAGAGTTTCGTTTTTATTAAGTTTAATACGTGATGATGTTGATTCCGAATTTCTTCTAAACAAAATTATTCTAATGTTTCAGTTAATAAATTCAAAATATCACAGATCTTTTTATGCTAATAATGACTCCTTTCGTCAGAGGAGAGAATAATAAAATTTTGAAAAGAAAAATAATATTGTATTTAAATTAATTATATTGTATTTAAATTAATAATTTTCATTTTGTAAAAATTTTGTATTTAACATAAACTATGGCGGAAATCACTCCTGTTGTAAATTTGCAATTTACTACTTATGCTCTTTTCTTTTATAAAATCTTTAGGAAATTAAAAATATTAAAACAAATAAATAATAAATATTTTTTGAAAATGTTGTTAAAAATAAACAATATTTTTCAATACATGAAAAATCTTTAGATGACTTTTTACAGGGTATCGTTTGGAATGTGTCTACCGTGCAAAAACAGGTCTAAGTGTTTTGAGTATGTAAACAAAATAAAAAACATGGCTGTTTAAGTATAGCAAACTTGCAATGTTTTTTTATAGCAAATGTACTAGGTTTGCTACGCTTGCAAGACTTGCGATGCCTGTTTGCAACAAAGAGTGATTTCCCTTTATATACCAAATAAATAAATAACAAATTTGATCCAACAGACAAATACATTAAAGTGAGATCATTAGTAGACTTACACAACAAACATTCCATACATTCAGGAGAGTTTTCTCCATTTAATCCACTGAGGTGGAAATGATTGCATAGTTTGGTAGACATTCTTGTAAAACTTTCATTAAAGGACATTCTATTCGTTTTGACATGGAGTACCTAAATCAGCGTCCGGCAAACTAATATTAATGCATTTTACAATTGTGGTAGTAATTTGAGAGCTCTCACTCAGTCCCCTTTGTACTGTATTTTTCCATTTGTTTTCTCTTTGTTTATTTTTTGCTTATTCTTTGCCTATGCGTGTGAATGCGTACGTATGAAAACATAAGAGAAGAGCTACTCTTTGCGTGAATCTGAACTAAATGGAAATGCGTTGGATAACTATATAATTGCTGTATGATTCAAAAGGGGTAGTGAACTTTGTTTGTAAATTTCTTTGGGAATATAATGGTAATTGCACGGCAACAAAAAAAGAAGGAAATTTTTGTCGCAACTACTATATCGTGCAGCTGTTGCAAATGAACTGCTCACCTGAAAAACCCCCAGAAAGTAAACACCTTTCACTATTATGAGATCATAATTCGAAATTGCCAATCCTTAACAAAACAATCCGTTTATTTACTTCGAGACGTTCTGGAAACTAAAAAGGCTGTGTGGTTTGTCAAACTAATACATCATATGAATTCCTAGTATGCAGTATGCGCTTACATCAAAAATATACATAAAAGCATAAAATTTTGTCCGTATGGTAAAAGTATATGTGACTTTTAAAGAAATTTTTATCAATTTTTTACTTTCCAATAAAAATCTTTTACGAAAATATGAGTTTTACTATATTTTTGTTTATAAATCCGAAAACAATTAACATATCTGGTAAGTAAACGTACCATCTCATATCTCAAAAACCAAATGTTGTATTTTATTCCAATTTAAAATATTGTTACGTTTGAACCTTTTTAAAACATTTGAATTCTATTAAATCGCGTTAAAATAAAATAACCTCAACGTTTGTTGTTGTTACAATTATTTTACTTTACTATAACTTTTATACAGTTTATCTTAATATTTACAACAACTTAATATTCGTTAAAAGAACACTTTTATTTCCGCTTAAAGACGTCTTTATCTTATGACAGCACAACGATAACTAACTCACGTCTAGGTAAATGTATTTTCTGTTTTTATATCCGTTAATTCAAATGTAACGTAAAGATGGTCGATTTGTCAGTGCTGCCAAATACGGAAATAAGTACGGCAGTGGTAAGGTGGCACATAACTACAAAATTCAGGCTTTTTTATTTTCGTAGCAATATGTCTTAATTGAACCTCAACCCCACTAAGTGCAAAGTTTCAAAATTGGTTAACGTTTTCGGTTACCTGCTTAATTACTAACTTAACATTTTTCTTATGATTAGTTTTGAGTCGATATGTTTTATATATTAAGTAATATATTTTATAATATAATAAATGATTTTAAGCTGTAACATAGAATATATTGCTAAAAGAAAATAATAGAAAACATATATTTATTTTCCAAAGGCAAATTATTAACGAATTTAACGATTTATTACTGTATTTCTATGTATTGTATGTAACATGTGGAATCATATGCCGTACGAATGGATATGTGGATATTACACATACAATTTGGGTCATCGATTTTTATTGCACCAAAACACAATTGTTGTGGCGGAATTTGTTCGCTATTCAACCGAGCTCAACTAATTAAAGCGTGTGATTGTGTACAGTTTGTATACGAAGAAATTGAATATTTACACCCGAGGAAAATAAAAGTATGAAAATATAAAAATATTATATTAAAAAAAAAAATTAATTTACTACAAAACATACATATGTATATTAGGGCGGGTCGATTTAAAAATCGACCAAGTGATAAAGAAAATCGTATTTTAGGGATTGAGCAATTTGAATGATATAAATAACGTATTTGAACCACCACCATTCACTTTCATACGATACATAGAAAGAATGCTTAAATCAAGATGATCGACCGTTTAATGATATAAACATTCCGTCACACATACAAGAAACGGAACGACATGTTCAATTGCTAGCTGGCATTTCCAAATGATTTATACCTGAAAATGTAGACGCTGTTATGGGGACGATAGAGAGCCATGCAAAATTTCCCAGACTTGAGATAAAAAAGGTTTCAAACAATAATTTTTTTGTTTCTTTTATATTATTAAGTTGTATTAAAAAAAAGATAAACTCCAAAAGAGCCATTTCACTGATTGTTTTATGTAAAGTGCCAAAAATGGTTATTTTTTGAAATATTTATATTGGGAGCCCCCAGGAATGTTCCAGAAGGTGTACCATTAGCATGGGTGGGTCGACCCTCGAATGTTAGTGGAGGTCGGTCATACATTTAGACTCGATTGGGACACTGTAAATCGGCCAAAGTGGGATTTTTCAAAATTCGTCCTTTAGGTCAAAATAAGGAACATCAGAACACATTTTAGAGGTATGGTTCCTTGGCCAAAGTTTCTATTTTGATTCATAAAATAGGATTTTTCTTGTCACCTTAGCGATTTTTTTGCGTCCTTACAAATCGACCCGGTTTAATGTATATATTATAGGGACTCCGAATCGATTATAATCGTAATCACGATTAATTGCGCCATTTAATAGCAACCGTAGTCGCACTGTTAATCGTGCGACTAAATTTATAATATTTCACCCGCCCTGTTTCTGTAAAGAGACAGTTAAAAATACCTGCTCAAAGTATATTTGCATAATTAAAAGCATGTGTTCCACTCAAAGTGCTCCCAGCTGATCACAGAATTTAATACAAGTTTTATAATAATAAAGACTCATGAAAAGAACTAATGATTCTTTTAAATGCAAACACGCGTTAGAATTCTTTAATACCAATGCTAAAAAGAATAATCCTTTTGGAAAGCTGCATAAGGGGTAGCTTAAAAGAGTTATTATCCGTAAATTTATTTGAAAATATCGATTCTGAATTTCTATCTCAACCTTGTATTGTTATATTGCCTGTTACATTTACAGTTGAAGCTCTTTGGAGATCAAATGGAAGTATTATACAAGAAGCTGAAAGGTGCTTTCGTTTTTGTATAAAAAATTGTGGCAGCAAAAAATGATATTGCTAAAAAGATATTATTAGCTATTAAGAATAGAATGAATAGAAGACAAAACAAAACCTTATAAACTTAGCAATATGTATATATATTTGTTTTAAGCCCGACAATACCACTGAAAAAAGATTTGACCAATTATTCTATACATTTACTTAAACGCTTATATGGATATAAAAATTCAAAGGATTGACAATATGGAATTTGAGTTACAGGCAGGAACTGATAGAGCTCTTGCTGAGACTCTCCCAATAGAAGACTTTGTTAAAGTTTTATTATTAAAATCATGTTAATTTATATTTATTTTTGGATTAATTTTTATGAAACGAATATTATACATGTATTATATATAGTTCATATACTACTCGTATATGGAAGAGCTACAGACAATCATCATTCATTTTTTCTATTAAAAATAGTTTCAGCTACAAAATATTTAAAATGGCTATGTCAACTTTAGTTTGGTTGAAATAGCAATTAGTGAATCTTACTTTGTTTATAAAATAGGCATCGCACCTCTTTTTACTAATAATCCACAAATTATTGCCTAAAATCATATAAAAAACAATATATAATCGTCAAAAGAGAAATTCACTCCGGTGAAATATTTTTAGTATTTTGGAGATGTAGATTACCGTTAACGCCCACAAAAATACAAAGGAAGCTTTCTGCTTGTCGATGCTTTATTCCATTCTAAAAATTATAAATCGATCAATATAATTAAAGCTATTTTTAGATTTATAAAAAGTCTTTTTTGACATCACACCTCTGAACTAAAAACTGGTAACGCGATTACAAAATAAATAAAGATTTTCAAAGGCGTCAGGCAAGGGTAAGTTTTCTCACTTATATCGTTCAATATTTGCTTTTAACGTATTGACATTTCAAGATGCTTTCAACATCAACGAGGCTGTTAAAGTAAAAATGGTTATAAGTAATGTTAACAACATAAAGTACGCCTTGATAGTGTGGTTCCTACATGAAATGGATTGTAAAGGCAAACATTTCCAAACATGAGAATATTGAAAACAATGTCTAACAAATGCTTGTTTAAGAAATACACACAGATCACTTGAATAAAATACATACCTCTTACAGGGATACCTAAATGAACGAAAGCTTATAGTTAAGACAGGCGATCATGTGAGCAAACCTCGGTGTATCAAAGCCGGAGTACCCCGAGGAAGAGCATTCTGGGACCCGTCCTATATTTGATATATACCTCGAACATGTCAACATGCAGTAGTACCCACATTTCAACATTCACTGATGATACAGCTATTCTAAGCAGCTGAAGACCTGTTTAAGGCTATGGAGGATAACCGTTAACGAGCAAAAATGTACACAAGTAACATGCCATTTTCGCAAGAAGTTCTGCCCGGCTATTAAAACAAGTAACCAAATATTACCAAAATTATTCTGGGGTAATAGAAAATACGATATAATTTAATTGGCTAATTAATAGAAACTCGATGCTTAGCTTGAAAACAATCTGGTGCTACGTTCTACAGTTATGGGGCACAGCCTCAGCCGCTAACTTTGAACGAATACAAAGGCGCCAAAATGATATTTTACGACTACTGAAAAAAGCTCCATGGTTTATAAAAAATTCGAACATCCACAAAGACCTGACTTGTCCGTGGTTAAAGAGAAAATCGCGTAGTATTCTGAGACGTATTAAAAAATGTTACAAAGGAACCCGGATCCTCTAGAAACATCTAATTGAAAAGAAGAGAAGAGATACTTGGTAACTGATGCGAAAAAAAGTGAGAATAATATAAAATTAATCTTATAAAGCCATATAATTTCGCCAGCACTAGCTGTACTATATTAGTCTACATAATTACTAGTCTTAAAATTTGAATATAAATTGTTAGCTCACTTTATAGTGAGGATCCAATTTAAATAATATATTCCTTTTAAGCTTAAAAACGTTTCATATTCAGCTAAGTTATGGGGTTATAAGTAAACGAAAATACTGAAAATCGGCTTTTTACCCGTAATTCAAAGTTTTTGATGTCTTTGGATAATTTCAAAAAAAGGTTTTTGTTGCACCCGATAGCACGTATGTAGCAGAAGAATAATGTCAATTCCCAGGTATTTTTAGTTCATTCTTTTTAGCGCATAATGTAATAATTAAAGACTAAAGTGGTATGATTTTAATACAGTAATTAAAAATTCATATTTTTATTTAACATTTTTGTTTGACTAGATTTAAATAAAATGTTAAGAAAGAAAAAGTTAAATACGATCAAAATAGTTAAGCATTAGTTTGTAATAAAACAAAACAATAACTGCTATAAATTTCAATTTTTTTTTTTCGAGTGTATTGCGTCGCTCTCTTTATTCACAAAAAAAAAAAACGCAGCATTTAAAGTGCCCTAATCCATTAACAAAGAATTTTAAATATCTATTTGTTTTTGACAATAATTAGCGTTTTCAACATCGAAAGTAACCATTAAAATGGACTGCACTAAACTCAATAGACAAGAAAATAAAAACAACAACAAAAATCTATTAAAACAAATTGTTATTCGATTACAATTTTATTATGTTGTAATTTTCTAATTTCATTTTCCACTAAAAACCAATAAAACTATACGAATTCAACTGAATTAAAAAGAAAAGAACAGATCAGTAAAGAATAAACTCAAAACAAAATAAATAAAAAATAAAAAATGAAAACAAAAAAAAATTGTAGTATGTAATACATAAAGTATTATAATCTCTTAAAGGACAATTAACCTCATTTTATGATACTTAGTTAATATTCGTATTTTAATTTTTAGGGTAAATTTGCGGTTAATAGGCTTCGTTTAACACAATCTTTATTACTTTCAAGGGATAAATTCTCTTACAATTGCCATAAGTGACAACATATTAGAATGTGAGTACATATACGAATATTGAAGTAATTGTTCAGTTTTTCTTTTTTAAATGAAGTGACTTAGAAACCAAATACGTATTTAATTGAGTACATGTATTAATAAAAGATTCAGTATATAGTAGCAGCATTGATGTAGTTTCATATTTGATTTAACCAGTGGTGAGGTGGTCAGGTAAAGTCAGTGGACGATCCTTATGGCCAACCACACAAGAAGTCTTGAGGTGTCGGCCACCGGTAAAGTGCTCGAGTGTGGATTTTCAGCAGGTCTCGCATACCTTCCATATTGTGACTTGCCAATGTGGGGAGAGATGTTTCCTTCCTTAAGACTTATACTAGTGCACAGCAAAAGTAAGCTGTATGTGTATTCGGGGGACTCTGCTAGTGTTAACCATTGTGTTATCACTTAGGACTGTACTTCTACTATATGAAAACGCATACAAAAGTGTGTTCTTTACAATCTTAGGATGGAAACCGTAGTTCGCAGCTCAGTAGCGATATTCTGACTGTGAGTTAAAATATGATCACACTTGTACTGATTTATGCATAACATGTAAATCAGTACACAAATGTACAAATTTTGTTCATGTTTTCACTTTTTATGTACTGTTTTTTACCTTGAAATTTTTTCAACGCATAAAATTGCACATAATTTGCTTATTCTTTGTGAAAGACCCAATGAAGTATTTGTTGAGGAATAAATAGTAGCCCAGATTCAATAGGTATTGGGATTTTGTGTCAAGTTCTTCACAATGGTCCTTATCACAGTTGGCGCATTTGTTGTCGTATTTCTATATTCTTGTTCGACATATATATGTACATATGTATCGAGTGGGCCATTTAGAAGTTAAAATTAAATTTTTTTTTTTGAAGTTCAATTGTTCTGGTTATAAATGAGATATTATTTCATTCATATGACTGCTGCAGCTGACCTCATACTACTCCATTCGATCGGACCATCAATACCATGAAGATAATGTGGATATTGAGGAATCAGATGCTCTTGATGTTCTGGACATGAGAATTCACTGTGACGTTCGTTGGAATGATCACATATTTCAGGTGTCGAAAGAAGCATTCAAGTGCCTTAGTTTTTTTAGAAGGTGCAAGAAATACTTCACTCCATCTGATCTCCTTACGATTTACAAGACCTATATCCGACCTAAAATAGAATACAACTCTCATGTATGGGCCGGTGCTCCAAAGTCTATTTTGGAGCTTCTCGACCGAGTAAATGAGAGGACGAAGATGTTCATCAATAATGGTAAGGTAGCCAACTCTATCGATTCATTGGAGCATCGTCGCAATGTGGCGTGTGTTTCATTGTTCTATCGGTACTATAACAGAATGTGTTCTAACGAAATTAAGGAATTAATTCCTCGAAATCATATATTTTTACGTAGTGGTCGTATTTCTCGTAGAGTGCATCCCTTTGTAGTTGATTGTCCAGTAAATCGCACAACGCATTATAGGGAGAATTCGTTCTTTGGTCGCACTGTTCGGTTATGGAACAATCTTCCAGCGAAAGTATTTCCTGCCACTTACGACATGAGTAAATTTAAATCTAACGTCCATAAACACTACTCCCTCTGTCCTCCTTCCAATGACCTATTTTCCTAGTACCAGCACAATCCACTGCATGAATTGGGGCCATCCCCTGGGTGCTGCACCAAAGAGTCACTCGTAATGGGTGCATTGGCATCTGTAAGACCACGTTTGGGTTTTCTGAGCTCCAAATACGGCAATTTTGCTTATTTACGTACCCACCAAAATCAAAATGAGCTTCATGCGAAAAGATGATTTTTTGCAATTTCCGACCAATTGTCTTTGTTTTAGAAATAAACTTCCAATAAGTCCCAACGTTGCTCAAGCGTAAATTGATTCATTTTGTTCAGTGGAGATAATATACTGAATTTCGTTACAGAATAGAATGGCATAAGTATTGCCAGGTTCGAAATAACCGCTTGTTCGATTTTAAACCGATAAATAAACCGATATATTAAAGAAATCAAGCAAAATTTTTCTTTTTCAAAATGTCGGAAAACGACTATGACTCGACAACCATGACAAGGGTAAATGTGTCTAAAAGTCCTTTAGGATTATTAAAATATGCTTTTGAAAACATTCTAATTAAAATGATCCGAAAATTTCCAATATAAATCCTAACGAGAAATTAGAGTTTTGTGATTAAATGTGAAGATTAAGAGTGAAGATGTCAAGTACTATCACGTTGGCTTAGCTTAACTCTAGTAATCATAAGATTAAGAATTATGCTGCTAAAAAAAAAGTTATTTCCATTCAAAGAATTATTTTTATTGATTATGTCGACAATTTTGGTACTGTTATGTATGAACCTTGAAACTAAAAGAGCCAATGGTAAAATTTTGATGTTTTGAGTTAATAGTTCTAATAGATTTCTTTTCTTACTCTCTTTTACTTTGCTGAAACAGCAGAAATCTAATTTAACATAGAAGAGTTTTTGAGAAGGATAATATATTTGAAAGGCTGAGTTTATTCCAATCCATTTTCTGATATTTTTTTGATTATTTCTCTGATGGAGGTAAATTGATTTTATAAAAAATATTGATAAGGATGTTGTTTTTATCAGTATTAATCATCAAAACTTTTCACCTAATCAGTTTGAAAAGAAAAAACAGAATGTTGAAGAAGTGGAAAAAAGTTTCACTTTTTGCTACCATTTATACTTCACATACAAACTCTTCTACAGAACAAATTTTCAGAAATTATCGACAAGCTATAAAAAGCGATAAATATATTTAACTTGTTTAAATATATTGTTACGAAAATAAAAATGCCTAAAGAAGAAATACACATCGCATATACATCAGTGCCTTTAAGACTGTATTGTGTCAAAGCTGGCAATGTGTCACTTTGGTAATGTCGTACTTATTTGTGCCAGCATTGCCAATTCGACTATCTTTGAATAACACGATCTCACATTTTTAAAATTAACGAACGAATAAAAGACTTGAGATGGTTTAAGACGCTTCCAGATTTTTCTAAACTGTAGCCATTTAAGTATATAAGGGACGCTGCTTTCTCTACGTCAGTTAGATATAGTTTGGCAGTCATTGTGTAAAGTTATCATTTGCAAGTCATAAAGTAATGTCGTGATAAAGCGTTCGTAAGAGTTGAGTAATTGTGTATGAAGTAGAAATAAGAAGAAGTTACTGTATAAAGATAAAGTGTGGAATTAAATAAAAGACTATAAAGTAAAACATAAATTCGCTTCATTTGTTTTATTTTACGCAATTTTAAAGAATTCAAACGTTTTAACAAGGTTGAAACCTAACAATATGTATAAATACATGTACCTTTCATACAAATATATACAAGATCACCATGAAAATATGGATTTTGTTTTTAATAAAATGGGTACTGATTTTGAATTGAATGTACTGATTTTTTTCTGTTATGTACTAATTTCTTTGAGCTTAAATTTGGCAACCCTACTTGCTGACCCGAGCATAATAAATAAATAAATATGGAGGAGCGATGCCTTTCATGTATCAATTAATATGAAGATAATACCGAGGTGTGATAAGGGGGCTAGTGTATCAGTGATATATGTGTTTGTGTTACACACTGATGTGATGATGTGTCCTCTCTAGTAAACAGCGACGTAACTGTATGTGGCGAGCAGTAATTGGGGTAAATACTAAATACACATTTTGCTGACTCTCGAATGGTTACACATGTACATGAGTATCGCGTTATTCGCGCCTCGTCACGTGTCAGCAGAATCCAAGACCAAGATTCTTGCGGATAGAATATTCACCCCGGACAAGGTTTTGTGGCCGATTGCTCCAAAGTTCCGGGTAAGGATGTGATATTTCCGGCTTTTTTGCAAAATAGCTTAGACATAATCCTATCAAAATTATTAGTGATTTTAAAGGCCAGCTTTGGTTTGGGTTATGTCCAATAAGCTTGGCGTTAATTGTTATACCGAAGGCAGGTAGGCCTAGTGATTTTAAGTAAGTTGTGTGACCCCGTGAGTACGGCCTTGGGCGACGTGTCAAATTGGTGCACTCAGGAAAGGGTCTCGGTGATTACATCAGCAACTGTTGTTTTACCTTCTACAAAGAGATACAAGTTATCATGTGACTGTAATTCTTTAATGGGTACCACTATCAACTTTTCTAAGGAAGTTAATAGATGTCACTCTGGATAAGAGGCTTAGTCGGAACTCACATATTGGTGCTGTCCAGAATAGAGCGATAAAGACCATTTGAGGAAGTCGCTTTTCCTACGATAATAGGTCGCTATCTCTTATGTGGCGATAGCTTGGTGGAAATAGGCTGAGGAAGCTACCACCATAAATTAGGCCTGCCTCGGTAAAAATGCACTCAAGTATCGAAATAGTTTTTGGAACTCCATGCACTTATAAGGAAATAATTTAGCTGAATATTACCAAATTTTAAGCTTCCTTTCGGATATGAATAGAGAAAGAGACCTTTTGAATAATATATTAATCATTTAAGATTCCTTGAAGGAACACATTTTTTATCCAAATTTTTCCACATTTTTCGAGTTCAGATGCGTTTCTGCGCACCATTTTATACAGGAAACGTACTTTTCATGAATTGATTAAGGAATTACATTAGGTTGTAAATAAAACAAGACCTAAAGTTTAAAAATCCGTCAGAAATTGACGGAGTTGTTAAATTTTCAGTAAAGTAACTTATGAAAAAATCATGCGATTATTACAAAATATTAAACTTTTTTTAAAAATACAGTTTCAAAATAATAAACAAATGCTAAAAACTGTATGAGTTTTTCATGAGTTGCTTTCTAAAAAGCTTAATAACTCCGCCAATTTCTAAACCTTATGTCATATTATATAAAATCGGGTAATATTCAGCTGAGTAATAACCTTATAAGTAAATGAAGATCCGAAAAACCGGTTTTTATTCCTAACTCGAGATTTTGGAGGTTTTTTGAAAACTTCAAAATCTTATTAATGTTCTACTCGATAGCGCCAATCAGAAAAAGTATAATTTCCCAGGTATTTGAACTTCGTTAATTTTTGTCGCACCGTGTTATCAATATGATTCGAGTACTAAAGATTTTTTTTTAAGTAAAAGGCTTTGAAATTGACCTTAAGCTTTAGTAACAAATTTCTAAATAATTTTTACGTTTTCATGCCGACACAAAAATTTTTTCTTAAAAAAATCCTTTTATGATACCACGGTAAGTCGTCACTGAAAATTCTTTTGTCCACAATAGAGCCGATTTTGCTTTATTTCGACATTGGTTCTCGGTCAAGTAGTAATTTATTTACCCTTTTTCCGTATTCACCCATTTATCAATATCAGTAAGAAACCTCTTTCTCCATTTGCTCATTGTATTTGGTTTACTTCTTATTTGCCATATCTATATAGTAGCCAGTAAGGGCTCGGTGTCCTGTACTCGATTTGCCATTCATTATTTAACTCTTAACAATAGCCAAAGGTCTATTGAGCTGATGTCTGCTATCACGAAAACATTACATGCTATGCCAAAATAGTAAGAAGACTAGATTTAGCAATAATATTCATACAAATGTATGTACGTATGTATGTATATATGTATGTAGGTAATCGTATTGTTCAAAACTGTTTTCGTTTTATTGTTCCAATATTAAAATTTAAAGCCAAAATTGAGACAAGTATGTATGTATGTGTAGGCTCTCCCACCACCCGCAATTATGGCTCTACGTTTTAATGTTAACTTTCTATGAAACCAAGAAAAGAGTTTTTATAGATTGTGCTACTGACCACTTCTTTCTTGTTCTATTGGAAAGAATAGCAATAACCAGTATTTATATTTTCGACTTCAGCGTTTTTTGTTTTCTTAGTTCATATTGCTTCAAGTCCATTAAATATTATGACTACTGGGAATTGGCTTAGAGATTTTAGCTTTTTTCGGATATTAAAAGTCATGGGCTTCAATTTTTATTAAACACAATTTTGAAATCTTTTCCCAATTTTTTCAAGACAGTAAATTAAATTTCAAACGAAATGCTGTGATTTTATTTTCAGTTTCTTCTTTTTCTTATCATTATTAATTTAAAGGAGAAAACGTAAACGGTGAGGGGAATTGTAATTCTTAATATTATTATTGAACAATGGTCGTACGTTAATCAACAAAAAAATAAAAAAATTTAAAAAAACCATGTAAATCTTTTTAACATTATTTATCTATTGAATCTTTTTGTCTAACTTGTAAGATGTAATGGCTGGCAGTTAACAATGAAATATGATGCAATTTCAACTCAATCAACAAAACATTTATCCAATTCATGGCAATATTATCTTAAGGACGAGAGTAAAATGCCAATATTGATTTAAATTTCACAAAAAGAAATAGTGAAACCATTTTTTAGATCCTTTTATATAAGAGTATGTAATTGAGGTATTGTTTTCCAAGGACAAATGAATGAGTCCTTTTTGAATAAAAAAATTATGAGCGAACACTCAAGTCACACCCTACACTACTTATGTGTAAGTGGAATTTTTAAAATATTGTATAGATCTTTGATGTGTGGCAAATTGCCCTTTTTATGGCTCAAGGTCGAATGCTATTGACCAGTCATTTCATATACTAATTTTTCGCATTAATAACGCAGGGTATCATACACAAGATAAGTTCAATGAGTATAAGTCTCTTAATTATTTCGAACGTTTAAAAAATCAAATTAAATAGTATTTTGGTATATTTTAAAAGCAATCCTTTTTTTTAGTTAAACTTAAAACAACAATTATCTTTTTAAAGTTTTTAAAGGAATGATATTATTTTTGATACAAATGCTGTCTTCTTCATGACATATTGAGAATAAAATAGAACTTATGTAATGTTAATTTCTAACTTCATTACAGATGGATGGGCATTAGCGTTGAATAAATATCCATTTTCTTATGATGAATTGTATTATTCATTACCATATTCCTTAAAATCACATCGCTATAAATTAATTTAATTTATACAGTTAAAAAATAATTATAAAATACTGTTTTTCCCGCTTAAATGCGCTTCCCGCAAGTATTTTTCTATTTACAAAAAATTCGTTTAAATGCGCCCCGCTTAAATGAGTAAATTTTCAGGAACGCAATTGTATCTTTATAGGTAAATCATTCGCTTAAGTGCGTTAAAAAACAAATCTCTTTGTTTTTCTGCTAAAAATAAGAAATAAAAAGTTACAAATGTGCACAGATTTATTATTATTATTATTTACAATTTATATAAATTTTAAACTGATCTTCGAATTACAATTATGCAGCTTCGGTTAGTGTTCGACGCTTCATGTAAAACTTCTTCACATGTTTCACTGAATGAACTGTGAATGGTTGTTCCTAGGGTTCAAGAAGTATCGTGTTCTACAATAATTAGTTTTCGATTTCATTAGTATGTATGTACCACTGCAGATATTTAAGAAAAGAATTGTAAAGTCATGATTACGGAAATGGACAGAAATTTCAATTGATACTTTGGAGAGGGAATCCATCTGACGATCTGAAACCGTTTCGGTTGAATATTATTGCTATGTTGTTGTTGCTAATGGTTCGAAAATGTTCGCAGTTATTTCTACGTAGATGATTTGCTGACAATTCAAGATCAGTTGAAGTTTTAATTTTAATCCCACATAGTGGTTTTCAACCTTCGCGAAGGCTGGTCATCTTGTCGCGATGCGAAAGCTTACGTGCAAGGACCCATGAGGCTGAGCTGGTAGGGCCTCCCACACTAGAGTGGCTCATGGCGAGCACTAAACTAAGATCTGCCCATCCCCTGTCTGATAGCCTCTGTTTTTTTTTTCCATATGTGGCGGCTATTAAACGTTACCTTCTTGGTGATCTTACTCCAATTCTTGGTCAGGTTTGGACATCAAGAAGGTAGGGTCCGTTGAGTCCTAGGGTTCTCCGTCCACTGCTAAACTGTCCGAAATCCACCAGCGTCTGTTTCCATATTGGGCGGCTTGGTGGTCTGTCTGCTCCCTTAGGGACGGCAGCTTTCTGAAACATGGCGGTCATGTATAAAACGCACAACTTTCTGTCAGTCAGATGAGTGAGGGAAAATCGAGCCCCATGTATCCGGCCGAGAGTCTTATAATCTCCGGAGACCCTATTCCCACGTCAACGTCCTTGGGTCGTGGCGAATCGAATGCTACCAAGGTCCGGGTTAGTCTAATGGAGACACCAGGTCGGGCTAGTCTGCGTGCTACTGGTATCGAACCAAAAGCAGGAGAAAGAAAGGGGAAACCTGGACCTTCCAAATGCGTTAATCCTGCCCCGAAAGGGAGTAGTGGCAGAGAGGTGGCTGTGGATTCGAAGCACCTCTTAAGCTGTTTTGGCCCGCGCCGGCAAAGGACCGGCGAAATCCCCTGCTTCAGGCCCTGGCAACCACAATCCTCGGGTGGCCCTATGCCTATTGTGAATAAGCGAAACGCAAACAAGTCTTCGGTCTCCCAAACTTCACCACCCACTGCCAGTGAAGAAAATGCGAACAAGTCTTCGACTTCTGGATCTGTGCTCTCAGACAAGAAAATGTCCCAAAAGTACATAACCCCTGCCAGAAAGGCCTTCCTAAAGCGACGCGCTGCTGAGCTCTTCATGGATAAATTGGGTAAGAAGCCTCCAGAATCCCTAACCTCTGAGGAACTTGCTTCCCTCAACTCGGCCAAATCCTATTTGGCCGAACAACCTTAGCAACCCTCACTGGCGTCAAAGGGCGCACGGCAACGTTCTGAAGAGGAGGAGCAAAGGAAGGCCAACAGCTCGGGAAACATTCGATAAGAAGGAGATCCTGGATCTCATACGGCATCCCTCCACATGATTGTATGGTTTCCAGAGTCTCTGCATCGGATGGTTCATCCAGGAGGAACAAGGAGTCTCTGCCACCTCTACGGAAGAAAGGTGGAAAGATCTACTACGGTTTTGAGTCGATCTTTCTACAGGTCTACCGGGGGACAGGGAAAAACCTGCTCAGGACGAGAAAGATCCTGCTCCGAGATCACTAGCTCTTTCGCGCAAGAGAAAACACTTCTGGGTGATCTTTTTGAGCCAATGGACGAAGTGGTTGAAGAGGACGCCCTCTTGGACTCTGACCAAGGCGACGTCAACGTCACAGTCATCCATAAAGACAATAATGGTGAAGGTAACTCTGATTAACTTTCACCATTCTAAAGCAGCATCGGCTGCGCTGCTTCTCCGCTTAATTGAGAGAGGAGTGGAACTGGCACTAGTGCAGGAGCCCTGGATAGTTGGTGACAGGGTCTGTGGACTACGTGCGAAGAACTATAAGCTGCTACATGTTGCGGGGTCAGGTAAAATCAGATCGTGCATTGTGGCAAGCAAGAATTTGAGTATCCTAATCCCATCTGATTACAGCGATGAGGATACGATTGCGGCGACCTGGGAGACCGGATCGGGCACCATTTTTGTGGTCTCAAGTTACATGGCCCACGACCATAGCGAACCTCCACCAAATGAAAAGATTCGTGGCTTGACAAGTGCGACGAGGATTGGAAATACGCCGCTTATTATTGGAGCTGATAGCAACGCACACCACATTGCTTGCGGAATCTCATACATGAACGCAAGGGATGAGTCTCTTTTTGATTTTATCCTTTGTAGTGGTTTAAATATAATGAATACTAGCAGGGAACATGCCTTTGTAGTTTCGAATAGAAGGGAGGTTCTTGATGCGATGCCAGTTCCAGGCACTCAGAATTAGTTAGTGAATGGAGGGTTTCTGGGGAATACTCCTTCTCTGACCATCTGTATATTGATTTCGAGATTGCGGTCAAGTCGCCTGAGACTAGGGTCTTTCAGAACAGGAGGAAGACAGACTGAGTTGAGCATCGCAACATCCTGTCTCAAACTCTTCCGGATCCTCCTAAAAGTTGATTCAATTGCAATCACAAAATTCGTTCACACAACACCTACACTCAAAATTACAATTCGTGAATTTTATGATTCTTCAATTCGAGTGTATGGTTGTGCATATACATACATATATTTGAAGCTCGAGTCAGACTTACATAGTTGTCTCGAGACTACTTATGTCTTAGTCCGAAGTTGCTGCACTCAAGACCAAATTACTTCCTAAGTTCTTTGCTGCACGTCTACTAGCTAAGTTGTGAAATCGAATGAAGCGTATGATAAATTTAGAAATCGACTCTGTTTATTTCTGGACAGTCTCAGAAATAAGACTGTATAAAGACGCATCTATCCTCTCTAATAACTTTCGGGTCGAATAGAGTCGCTGAGATTCAAGAGTGGTCAGACCAAGTTACGTGGAGGCACATACCTACTAAGTTTAATCCAGCTGACATTATATAAGAAGTATTAATTGTAAAGGATTTTAAGGATTCTGTTTGGTTCGAAGGACAGTCGTGTTTGCTAAACGATAGTATACATTGGCCTGTTAATGAACATTTTGTATTCGCAGAAAACTAAAAGTTATTGGGGACAAGAAAAGTAAATGTATATTTTGCAGTAGAGGGGATATCTAATTATCTACTGGATGTGATGCAAAGATATTTTCGTATAATAAGTTACTGAAAGTAACGATCTATCGAAAAATCAAATTTTTCTTACGAAATTTCTAAAATACAGAAATCTCTGGTCTTGCCGTCAAATATACAAAACGTCACACCTTTCATTCATACATATACTGTTCAAGGAACAATATTCTCACTTCTAAATTGCAAATTACAAAATTCCCACTTTTAATACCGAAAAAAAAATGACTTTGTTGCACTATATTTGCGAAATCTTCATTTATAGAACAGCCATGTTGGCATCAAGGCACTTATCGCTCTGATGATTATTTAAATAAAATATACTAAAGACTAACTTTGCTTGTTTCAGAATTGTAACCTGAAGCATTCGTTCTTATTATTAAAAGAATGACTTCTATTTATTTAATGTAACAAAGTGCTGTAACATCCTCTACAGAGCTCCGGCCTTAATTCTGTATAGAATAGTACATATATGTAGTCCAGAATTGTATATATAGGCGTCAAGATAAGGGCAAAAATGAATTCCAGACTGTCCTCATGGGTATATGGGCAAAAATACCACTCAATATTGTCAAGAATCTAATTCATTCTATAAGAAGAAGATTTAAAGCTGTAATGGAAGCCCAATGTAACGAGTAGAAGTTGTTTTTTTGCTGACTGTACATTATTGTGAATGGTGAATGTTAAAAAATAAAAACCGATTTTAATGTTTTAGAGGTCCAGTTTTGAAAAAGTTACTTTCGGTTGGTCGATCTATATATCTGTGCTTCAAATTTCAACAAAATCGTTTTAGTCGATTAAGCGTGATTGATTCATTAACAACATTGGACTATAATTTGCTATATCGCTACTGTGGCTTTAAAGTGAGTCGGGACAAAATGTTCAGTAGACGCAAATAACGTTTCTGTTTAATAAGATATTATATCACAAAAAGGAGTAGGAGAAAATGTAGGAAAATTACGTAAGATTTTTACAGTGCCTAGATATGATCCATGGTACAGTAGTCGGTTTCTTCAAAAAGTGAAAATTGAGTTGACTCACTTCAAAAGTACAAGTGCGAAATGTATATAAGCATATGTAAGAGGCTGCAAAATGGCTAAAGAATTTGGAACAGTCCATAGAAAAGATGTTATATGCTATGTTGACGTTTAAGTCGGTTATGCTCCAACAACTGCTAAAAAAATTCCTATTTGCAGAATCTTGAAATCGTTTTTAAACATGGTAAACTGTCCCAACAAGTCATTAACTTGATTTATAATCATTCTTGTAAGTGTTATTTATGCAAACAATTTGTGATATTGTTTCAGTAGGCAGTGTTGCCCGAAAATACCTACGTTTACTAAAAAAATCCGATTTTTTCTACACGTTAAAAAGATTCTCCTACGAAAATCCTTACGCATTTTAATCTTAATTTCTTAACATAAAATTTCAATTCAAATTAGTTAAAATTCATACATCTTAGGGATAAAAAAAAGCTTTTTTAATTCTTATTCATTAAATAAGTATACACGGCTTTGGATCAGATCAACTAAAATATATTTCTTACTCGTAGGAGATTTTGAGCGCTGAATTCAAATATACTCTGATTCGAGTTTTCGATATATTACTCAAAATAATTATTTATCTATTTATTTTTTTTTTGTAATACTTAACATATAAGTGTTCTGTCGTTCGTGCTGTTGATACGTGTTTCTGATGTCCGTCCACAATGTTTCAGTGTCATTTCTTTTTTTTAATTAAATTACAAACAATAAAAATAAAAATTAGAAAACTAAAAAGAAACAACAAAAATTCAAAAATACTAGTGAAGACAAAAAAATTAAAAAATCATAACATAAAAAATATAATTATAACACTTGATGAAACATTAAGATTTTAAGTTTAATAACAACAAACCACCAAAAAAATAAAAAACAAAACAATAATTGCAACAACACTTGACGAAACAATTCGTCATAGAGAATTGAAGAACAACAAACAACAACTAATACAATAAAGTGACCAGCACTCGTACCGAAAAAAAATACTAAAATATCAATATTGGAACAAACAACAAAACAGGAAAAAAAAACAAAACAGAAGTATCACAATATCAATATTAAAACAAATAACAAAAAGTTAATAACGTGAAGCAAACGAGACAAACACTATTGCGAAAAATTAAACACACACTTGACACATCTTTTGCATTTAGGGTTTCTGTATAGAAGCCCAAACGCGGGAAGAGAGGTTTCCATATCTGGCTCTGAATCTCTTTCCGATTCCATTGTTGCTGCTGGTGATTTCAATATTCATAATTCGTCTTGGCTACGCCATTCAGGCCGTACAACTCCAGAAGACCAATACATGGAGATATTTGCCGCGCACAATCACCAGCGAAATTAGTGAATGAACCTACTCACATATCGTCTGTACATGGGCACCAAAATAATACCATTGACCTTTTCCTCACTACACACCCTGAAAAGTATGTAGTTGAGTTCCTTGCACCTCTCGGAAATTCGGACCATTGTCCATTTCTGCCTGTTTCCCGTTCTAAGCTCTTCACAACGCTTCACATACAGCTACGAAGAGTTTGATTTTCAATTACGGGAAAGCTCATTGGACTGAGCTTAACGATTTCTACGGGCATTTTAATTGGAAACTTTGTATCCTTGATCCGGATGTGAATGCCATGGCCGAAATGGTTGTCAATATAATAAAGCTAGGGATGGATAATTTCATTCCATCCAGAAAGCTCTGATTAAGTCCAGAAAAAAATCTTGGTTTAATCAGACATGCAAACTTCCAGAGAGGAAGAATTCAGAAATTGACCTAATAATAAATGCGATCATACTGATTCCCTACGCAAACAGGAGTGATCTTCATGTGCCGCAATACTTAGCAGCGCCTACGTGCTAAAGTTCTTACTTTTTCGCGGAGAAGTAAAAGCTTTCGGGCATTCATTAAAAGGCTAAGGAACAGCACTAGTTCGATTCCAGTCCTTATAAAGAACGTTTACAAACCCGGTTGAAAAGGCAAATCCTCTGCCTGAAACGTTTGCGGGTAATTCGAACTTACCGGAGAGCGATCAACCACTGCCCGAACTTGAAAGAGTATCATTGACTATGCCTAGTATACTCTTTCGAGCCCGTGCAGTTAAAAGGGTTCTTACAAATGTTGACATTAATAAGTAGGAATTTTCACCTACTTATGACAACACTGGTTGCGGGTAAGAGTTCAATAGGTAATCAGTGAAAATATGAATATGTTTAAGCCAATAGATCTGTTATCGTATTCATATATATAAGCAAAGCATAAACACGGTAACAGTTAGTTGTTTATATACCTACATAGCCGCCTAATAACCGATATACTCTAAAAAAAGGATTTATCATCAGACGAATTTAAAACAATTATGTTGCTTAAGACATGTGTTCATAATATGCATACTTTTTAATTTATTATTATTAAATTGTTCATGAATAATTTGTTTATTTCTTGTTTACTTATACTCGTAAAAGCACATAAATCATAGACTATAGCTATTTATCGAATTGTATTCACATACATAATTCAAATCAATCTATTTGAACACCTTCTGTCAATATTTCTTCACTCTTAAGACTTTATTTTTTTTCTTAATTCTTTGGCAAATTGCTAAGAAAACAAGCCATTGCATAAATGTGTGTGTTCATGTTAAGCCTACAGCTGTTTCACCGTTTACTTAATTAAATTGATGCCAATCTCAAATTGAATGTTTGTTTATGACTAAAAATATTGCAAAGCTAACAACAGAAAACATTATCCGGAAAAGACGCCTGCACAAATAGCTACCGGATGAATAGCCATAATATCCTACGTCTCTTTCTGCCTGTTTGCATTTATTTAATATTTATAAATATTTGAGGTTTATTAGCGTTGAGTTAATAAACATTAAATTCGTATACACACAACAGCATTATTAAAGTCTTTGTACTTATTTTGAACACCTTTGCCTCTAATGGGTACATACTATATATGTACATATGTATATGAGTACCAGATTTTATATATCATAGATACATACATACATACATTTATGTTGTTTATCTTTAAATATGTATACCAATACACTTGCATACACATACTTATTTATACTCGTGTGTTGTAAATGCGGAAGTTTATACAGCGTACGTTTATGTGTGTTTATAGGTGTATACGTACTATATCCTGTGTATCCTATATTTTCTATTAGTGTGAAACGGATTAAATAGTTCCCTTAGGTAACATATCAATAGACTTTGACACCATACGTGTATACCATATGCCATAAGCACATGATTACATATGTACATGTATACATTATATATATATTAAATATAGAAGTATAAGAACATGTGTGTTCATATAAATTCTGTCTTTTTTTATAAGTTTAGCCTTGTATTTGAGAGAATATAAATAATTTTATACAGAGGGGTTGCATGGAATATGTGCACGCACCTACAGACAAAAATACTGGACAAAAGTATATAAAGTATAATCGTATAATATGATCGACTAATAAACACATACACATATAGATAATGATTTCTTTATACTGTCGTCATGCAGCAGGATGAAAGTTGTATGTACTTGGGAATTGAAACCTGGTAACATCATTGATTTTGACGTTATTATCACCATCAGAAGTTTATATAATTTACTGAATATATGTATGTACGTACACGTTTTAATACACTCATAAACATTTTTAGACCAAAGGAAGTAAAAAATATCAATTTGAGCAAATAACTGTAACAGAAATTAAATAATTGCGTATTCCCACTTGTTTTAATCGTGAAATCTATAGACAAGATGTCTGCAAAAATATTGGTATGTTTTAACCTTTTTAAACGTTTCAATTCTTTAAATTGCACTAAATAAAATAAACGAAGCGAATTTGTTATTTTTATACAGTCGTCATTTCCAAATTAACTTTGTACACAATGTCTAACTTATTAACTTCTACTTAATACATAAATTTACACAACCCAAAATCTAAAAGTAGACTTGAAGTGCACGTTAGTTACAACTAGGGAGGTCGGATGGTTATTATTCGACCGGTTTTAACTGGTTTTTTGGTTTTGTCAAATATGGTTTTATAAAAATTTTCATTTTTAGAATACCGAATAAACCGGTTAATTTAACACGAATAACCGGTTAGTTCAAACAAGTATAATTTTATAAATTTCATTATTCTTGTATATATGACAACCTTGAACGTTCCACAAAGAACGTGTAAGCCAAGTTAGATCGAAAAAGTTATGCACTCTTGAGCAACAATAAATGTAAATATTAATTTTTATATATGAAGAATGATCAACTGGACTTATTGGAAGCCAACAAAACCACAAGCGCCGGTTCCCAACGGTAGATATATTAATTAGTGAAGTTTTTCACAGCGTTAATACACATAACCAGTCGCTAATAATATTGTGAGGTGATATAGCTGTTGAAATTTATCAGACGGTCTGGCCTAGGATTGAATCGATGACTTTTTGGTTAGAAGGATAGTTCTTATCCAACATACCACAGTGACACACACACTATTAAATACGTGTTGCTTAGACTTACATACTCGTACAGTGCTGCTCGAAATCTAAGCAAATTATCTTGTCGAGGCAATTAAGGACTAACATATTACTAATAGATTTATTCAAAGTAAAACATTAAATATTTGTTATCTTAGGCACCTAAATTATAACTACAATAACAAACCTTTAATTCCATTCTCTACGAAGTAATACAACAAAAACGAAATTAGCTCCTTGAATAGCTGTTCGAAACTTAAGCATTTTTCAGTACTTTGTGTAATAAGCTTTGTTTTTTATGGCCTCCGCAAACCGTTTTAGCATAGATTTTATGAGATTTTTTAGAATTATTGTAAGTATTGATTGCCACTTTAATTTTAAGCTCTCCATCAGCTTCTGCTTATTTTTAAAACAACGTGGTCCAGCTCTGCGCTTCAAGAATTAGGAACAATTTTATTTAAATAAAAGAACCGGATTACCAGTTCTTTGAATTATTATTAATCAAAAACCGGTTTTTTTTAAGTGCTACTTTTCTAATTATTCGAAAAACTGTTTTTGAAAAAAGTCGAATAATCGATCTCCCTAGTTTTCACACACTTTAAGCTTAACAAACATTTGTTAAAAAACGTATGCAAAAACCCCATATTAGCTAATGATTGCTTTACTAAATTTTAAATTTTCATGCTGGTAATACCATCATTTTTTTGTGTCAGTGACGCAAAAAATCGAATACCACACATACAATAGTCGAACCAAAAAACATTTATTTTTATTAATTCAATATAAAATCATATCTTTTTAACAAATCGTTTCAATTTTCATAACCCTTTTATATTTTATTTAATGCTATACATATTTATTGCAAGAATTCTTCAAATCCTAAAAAGTTAAGACAATTAATTTTGTTAGTGGAATAATAAACATTCGAATAACGAGCTTTGCGTTTTTGTTTTGATTTTATGTACATCACTAAAGGAAGGTTTGTTTTTATTGTGCTTAAATGAAAAAACTTGTTAGGAAAAAATTAGTTTTAGAAGAAAAAGGTTTAAAAATATTTCCGAGGATGATAAAGTGTGTGTAAAAATTTATATACATACAGTGGGGTGCGAAACCAAGGGCATGTTTTATAGTTGAACAGAAATGTTCCTATAAAAACATAAATACTCAATTAAATAAAAAATACTTCACATATTTATTCATTGTTAATTCATTTAAAAAAATAAATAAACAAATAACAAACGGTATGATATTCAAACACTGGAATGGCAGAAAGGTAATTGTACAAAAGAATCTGCATGCACTAAGTTTTGCACTTTTCGCTTAAATAGAGAGGAACTTATATTTTTAACACTATTGTTAGAGCACCTTGGTTTGTAACGTTTTAAAAAAATTTAGGCGTACTGTCCACAATATTACCCAGAAACGTAAAAGAAATCTACTCACATTCATATTATATTCTTTGCGTAGCTTCAACATATTCCACAAAGTCTAATTATTTATTCCAGGCGTTTTTTTACTATTGTATAAAAGTTCTCAATTGGATTGGAATTAGGGTTTTATGGCGATCACTAATTTATTCAAAATTTCTGTGGCAACAGCCATTTTTTGACAATTTTATCGGTTTCGCTTGGATCACCGTCTCAATAAAAGACGAATCTTTCTTTTGGGTAAAGTTTTATGCCTCCGAAAATTATTCTTGACGTCAAAACATGCTATTTTTATTTTTATATTAAATATTCATAACATAAATGTTACTTTAAACTACACTTAAAGTAGGTAGCTTCATACTTTAAAATTCTTAAAGTTAACGTAGATTTAACAAAGGGACTTTAAGCTAATAATCTTTTTTGCATACAACATTAAGGAATTTTGGTTAACAAAGGTTTAACAAGCTTTGTTAATTTTTTTTGTATATGGCTGTTAATACACAAAAAAATAACTTTCCTATCTTCACCGAGAGTGTATTCTTTGACTATTAAATTATAATTGACTTAACTGAGGCAAATGTCACGGCTTTTATACTTAGTAAACATTAATTCTAGAATATTCTATAACCTACTCTTCAGTTACGGTTAATTGATATTCAAGATTTAGTACATGTTTCACTCATCACGCTTAAATAAAACTATATGGAATATAATGATTTTTAATGCACTGAGTTCAAATCCGTTTTCAGTTTTTTTCCATCGGGGTAAAATTTTTTATGGGCGTGGCACATTTCGCCCAAAATATGGAAGTTATGTCAATATATTTCATCATAGCTTCAAAACGATTTGACCGATTTTAATGCAAGTACAGGCAAATCTTTAAGAACAAAATTTCCTATAAATCATCTGAATATTATTTTTTTGTATTTTCAACAGTTTTGGAGTTATTCATAACTTAGTTGCGAAAAAACAATCCACTAATTTCGCAAGAAAAAAATTTTTCGCTAGTTTTGGTGAAATTAGGTACCTTCATATAGTTTTAAGTAAAATCAGCAATAGCCAACCGATTTTCATGCTCTATAGCTTATTTTATTCTCAACATTTTGAGCATTAATTTAAGTACTTAACATGTAAAATTTTCGTTCTGAAAATTTTTTTATGACTTTTAGTAACAACAAAAATTGCTCTAATTTTGAGCGAAAAAAATTTTTTTTCGCAACTAAGTTATGAATAACACCAAAAATATTGAAAATACAAAAACATGTTATGCAAGTGATTTATAGGAAAATTTTGCTCCTTAACATTGGCTTGTACTTCCATTAAAATCGGTCAAGTCGATTTCAAGTTATGATGAAATATTCTGACATAACTACCATATTTTGGCGACAAATTTGCCATGCTCATAAAAAAAAATTTGAGCCCGATGGAAAAAAACTGAAAACGAAATTACCAGTGTAACAATGTGCATTCGACGTTAATTCAAAACAGACTACTTAAATTGTGAAAGGATATCTGTAGCAAGGAAAAAATCGAGTGATGGGTTGGCCAGCATAAAGCTACTATCCTGGTACATTTGAATGTGTTTGGACAATAGAAAAACCAAAGCCTGGAAATATGTCATTGTGCTCCATAGAACATGTTGGAATTACGATAGCGAATATAATACGAATGGAACCAAATTTCTCTAACTTTTTTGGATAATATTGTAGAGAGTATGCCTAAATGCTTTAGAGGTACCACGAATAATAAAGAACTCTAAAAAGGGTATTTAAAATGCATACAAATTCCTGCCTATTTAAGCGAAACGTGCAAAACTGAGCATATGCGGATCCTTTTACAGGCGTTCCTTTCTTTCATTTTAGAATTTTAAATTAATACTTTTTTTTAATGTTTAGTTCAACTTCTAAACATGTGCTTACTTTAGCTCGCTACTGTATATTTATAAATTTAATTATTAGCTTTGTAAAACGATGAGTCTATTTAAATCTAAGCAGATTTAATAATATTGCTGTTGTTTTTCATATTGTATTTATTTATAATAGTTTGTATTGTGTTCTCTATTCGCGCCTTTCTTAAACTTAAGTATTATAGATAAAAGTAATAAAATTCTTTGCACACACTTTGGAAATAAACTTCTGTTACAATCAAAAAACCTACATCTTATTGGACTGAAAAGATCAAAAAAATATATTAAAAGCCTCTATCTATGAACTTTTATTAGTGTAACCACAAAAAAAATCCTTATAAACTATTTTAACCCAAAAATATTTTTTAGTGTACACTAAACTAAATTGTACTTCTATTACATTCAAGCAGCTCTTATTAACCCTCATGACATTTAAGCAAACATTTGTAAACTTCAACATTTTCTAAATAATACTTTCAACAGTTTTTAAAATATTTCTTAACGACAGCACCAGCCACAATAACACATAATCGTTTAACAAACATGTCAAAAAGTTGTGTTTGTGTATTTGTCTAAAATACACTATTTTGTTAATATTTGACTAACTTTTTGACCACATTCAATTCAGGACGTAACAAGTTGTATGTCTAACTAAAATGGATATGAAGATATTGCAATGTAAAAATTGATTAGAATTGAATCAATGATTTCTATAACTATTCGTACGTTAAACATATACAATAAAGTTAAAATATTCGTTCATTATCCAGCAAAGGAAAAAGGAGTTTATTTTCCTTGTAAAGCTTAAGTATTATTAAACCCTTGTTTGAAGTTTGAAAACAATGTGTAGTCTCCTCTTAGAAACCATAGGTTAACTTGTTTTTTAGTTGCATTAATTAAAATGTATCCCTATAAGCTTTGTAAAGGTCATACTAGACTATACTCTAGTCATGAAAAATATCAATATACATTAGGGTAAAATTAACTAAGGAAGCAAATGTATATCGATAAGTATTAGCCATAAAAACAATGTTTTCATCTGCTTCTTTTAAATTATAAACTAAAATCAGCCGTTTTTGGGAAATTTTGTGGACTTAAGGTAGTGAGTTAAGCAAAGTTAAGCGAAACTTTTTATTTTTCCTAAAAATACAAACAATCCAGCAACTACTGGTGAAAAACAATCTTGCACATATTTGCTCCTTTTAAACATAAATTGATTTATATTTATAAATACATGAAATACATATGTATTAAAACTACTTGCTGTAAATTATAGCAGAGTATTTTTATGAACCACGTAGGTATTTGGGTAGAGCTGCAAGACTATCGATAGTATAGCACGTTGAAACAACAAATGAACCAAAACGTTAAAATAAAATGCCGAATATTATACGAGAATATAATAAACAAATTGGTGAAGTCAACTTGACTGATAATTTTATTGGGGCGGTATAGCATTCGTATTAAATCACGAAAGTGGACAAACGCGATTTTTTCCCAGCATCCATGAAAACTCAATTAAAATAATACTATTTAACTTCAGAATGAAAGCAGCAGAAACGATGTATTTGATAAGCATATCCACAACGAGGAAACGTGTGTAGAATTTTTATTTAAAAGGTGCAATTTATAAACATTGGCCGGCTCTTGGAAAGCCACTGGCCTTAGCAGGCTGATTTATAACCTTTGCTTTTAATAAATAGAAAAGGACAATTTCTTTCTCTTGTATAGCCGATTCAAGTTCAGCTCTTACAATGATCTTTATTTTCTAAAATTGTGTCCTTATATACTAAACTAATTAACTAAATAATTACAAGCTAATTATTATTTTCATTGTAATAAACATAGATGAGTTACTATCGTGTACGGGTTACCGTGGTGCAATCAGTACACCCCTACCGCAAAAGAAAAATTATTATGAAATAATAATTTTTGATTTATCTCTTATGAACTATATTACTTCTTATTTCTAGAATCTTAAATATTACAAGTTAATTATAAAGTATATCTATAATTAATTTTAATTGGTTTCCATTTTTGTAACATATTATTACGATAATTTTGTTTCTATTTTCTATACTAATAATAGTGTTTACACCTTCTTTTCTTATTACTTTAAATGGACCATGGTACGGCTTATGGTATTTTTTCTATTCATGTTTTTTGACTACAACTAAATCTCCTATTACTATATTTAATGGGTTGACTTTTGCATTGTTTTTTATTCTCTTGTTCTTTGATTTTCTAAATACTCTTTTGCTTTGTTTACAGAAAATTTTAAACTTATTTGTAATTCGTTTGCATAGTTCTCAATGTTATAAACTTGTCTTTCGTTTAGCATTACGTCATCTGGTAAGTATGGTAGTTTTTAAAAGATTAGCTAGTATAGTGTATAGCCTGTCTCTACATGTAGAGTTGTATTATACGCAAATGTGAAATAAGGAATCCAAGTGTCCCATTGATCATTATTACAAAAATTAAACAGGAATTCATATAGTACTCTATGAGTGCGTTCTATTGAACCCAGAGTTTTGTGATAGTATGGAGTACTAAAAACTTGTTTGATCTCTAACAGCTGGCATATCTCAGCCATCAACTGATTTGTAAATTCGGTTCCTTTATCAAATTTTAAAGTCTTAAAATGACCATATTTAGTATAAACTGCTCAACTAGTGCTTTTGCTACTGTTTTCGCATCTTTTGTTCCCATTACGACGTATTTAGTTAATTCACATTAGATTGTTTAAATGTATCTGTAATGATTTGATACTCTCATTGGCCCAACTGTATCAATGGATATAGTATCGAAGATTGTTGAAGGAGTCGCGGTTAATGTCAATTTTTCTTTGGTATGTTTTGTTTGTTTGTTTGTTCCACACTGATGACAATTTAGTACAAATTGCTTTATCATTTTACTAATATTTTTCCAAATATATCTTTTTTTAATTTTAATTTTGTTTTTCTGACACCTAAGTGTCCCCCATGTGTCAAATTATGGTATTCTTTAATTAGTTTTATTTATGTTTGTTTGCATGTTATACGTTCCGATTCTTCATATAAAATTATTTTCAAATTTGTATGTTTATCTGATTGTAATTTGTTAATATTCTTTTAAATTCTTCTGTGTGTACAGCTTTAAATATTTCATCTTTATTATTTAGCGCTAGTTCGTTTATCTTAATTTTTTTCATTCTCAATGTCAGTTCTCTAAAATCACATCGATGTTTAATGGATTGTCACTGCATGATGCAATAATCTCATCTTCTTTTCTATTGATAGGTAAATATTTAATATTTTCATTTAAAATAAATCTTAATATTCTCATTTTCTTTGTCTGTTAATGATGTGAAATTTCAAATGAATAGTTGATCATGCTTTTCATTTGAAATGCACTTTGTGTTGGCATTGCCGGTAATAGTATGCTTTTTATTCATACTTTTTGTAACAGCCAGGATTTTAGCGTAATTCCTTTCCTTGTTGGAATAATTGCTTTTAGTACGTCAGAGTTAATTATGAATCTCGATAGTGCATCTGTATTCGTATTCATTTTTCCTTTTTTGTATTCTATTGATTTGGTATGTATTATTATTTCGTGTTTGGAAACTTCTCTCAGCTGTCATGCATCTTTCTACTGCTTCACTTAGGATTTTTGATACATTACTTAACAGAATCTGTTGGTATTTCACATTTACACCATTTAGAAATGTATTCAATGCTACCCTATCGCTTAATTTATACTCCGTCCTTCATTTCTTGTGTTGGGTTGACTACATTAGAAATTTCAAATGTACTTATCTCAGTAGATAATTCAGTAATCTTCCCCCTGGATTCAGCAATGCTATTGTTTTTCTGTCTTATTTTACCCAATTCGACCAATACTTGCTGCAACGTCTTTGGGTTCGGGTAAGCACCTTCTAGATATTGTTTTAATTCTGCAAAAGTTGTTCGTCTAATCAGTGTGCCCAATGTATTTCTAACTTGCGTAGTTAATTTGAAATTATATGTGTAATTAATTAATGTTGGTCGATCTGGTTCATCAACCCAATCATGTAATATCTCCACTTGAGCTAAAAATTCTTCCAGATATTTGTATGTTCTTTGAATGTTTGTAAATTTTTGCCAACTATTGATGTGTCAAACGGAGCCATTATATTTTCTTTTTTGTAGGTAACAAGTTTATAAATTTTGCCAATTCTACAAGTAAAGAGTAAATTTTTTCTTTTCTTTTCTTTTCTTTTCTTTTCTTTTCTTTTCTTTTCTTTCTAATTGTTCTTTCGTTATTATTTTTTTCCCCAATTCTATTCCCTTTTTATAAATTCAAATCTTTCTAATTTATTAGTTATGTATTTTCTGTCATAAATTCTATATTTACTTTTTTTAAAATTTATTTTCAATTTGTAATTCTAAATAATTAATTAATAATTAATTAATAATTAATGGTTATTAATTCTAAATAATAACCATCCATTTATTTTACATAAAAATTTATATATATAAAATAAACAAAAATAAACAAAAAAATTGTCAATATATACATCTACATATATATATATATATATATATATATATATATATATATATATATATATATATATATATTAACAATTAAAAAAAAACAAAAAAAATTGTTAAAATATATACGATTATTATTTAGAATTACAAAAATTGAAAATAAATTAAAAATTTTTTTTGATGCACACTGTTGTATTTCTTCCTACTTCTTTGCTAACAATTACTGTAATAATATTATTTCATTAATACTTTAGTTAGTTTAGTTTTTTATGTTCTTCAGATACAGGGTTTTTACATACATTTTTAACATCGTTGAATTTTCGAAGGACAATATTTTATTTAGAGACAGGATGAGTTTCAGTGTTATCTAAATAATTTTTGAGAAGTATCAACAACTACATTTTAAATCTTGTTACGCAGTGACTTTGACAAAGTGGGAGTTCAAAGCCTCATTTGCGTCCAAGGCGTCGTTTAGGACGAGGACAGTTTTTTCATATATTCTTTGCGAACTAACACTCTTGATTAGTAGAAATTGTGTTTGAAATATGTTATATTTGTTACCGAAGTCTTACAGCACTTTGAAGTAATCCAGCACCGCCTACTTTTACTTCTCAAAGTAGATTGAGGAAGCTATGTGTATACATAGCGCTGTCAAAAGTGTAGAAGCTTGAATAGTCACATTGGTTTCGTCAATTTCTATTAGTCGGTCAAGGGCTGTATTACCTTAAATGGGCTTATATTTTTATTGATTTCGTTAATTTGTATATTCTCGCCTTCTACATCACTTTGAACATCGTCATTCAATATTTCATTTTCTAATCCACTTAAAGTTTCGCTGCAACGAGGCAGCGATTTCCCCATCCAATTCTTGCTTACATGCCATTATTATAACAAATTTTTGATATAAATATTCGAAAAATAACTAAAAGCTTTAAGGAAAATAAAAACACAATAAACTTAAAACATTACACAGAATATAACTATACGCCACCAAGACGCATAGTCCTGTTATTTCTCAAAAATAAAATCAACCTTTTTGACAAAAACAATGACCACTAAAAAGCTACTGATAGTGGCTTAGAATACTGAACATAACAACTTTTTCTCATAACGAACAACAAGGATGTAGTATAAAATTAAAAAGTTAAACGTCAGCGTATGTTATCTATGTAGGGCTAATTAAAAATCAGAATGATATATTTGTTACTTGTTCAGACTATTTTCTTTGAAATCAATTCAGTGTATGACTACTTAAAATATTTATATCACTCAAATACGAAATATACAAATTAATGAAATGATTATGTATATTTTTATGATTCTCTTTTTATTCGGATGTATTAAAGTATTTAAAAAAAATGGTATATATTTTTATATACAGAAAATAATTTATTAACAGAAAATAATAGAAATCAAGTTAATACCACAAATTAAAGGTATTTCTCCAAAGATTTTAAAACAAATTCTCTAAGATATAAGGTGTATGATCGTATTTTACTCCTCTCGATCTATTGTCCAGTTCTCCATCTAGAACCTAGAAACTTCCTACTAGAGTACATCAATGCTTCACATGTACCCAGTATGTGATCTGGTGATTCGATTTCCTCATCGCAGATTCTGCACATCGGGGTTGAGACTAATTTCATTTCACTCAGATGTTCATTTAGCCTCCAATGAACGGTCAAAGGCCCGGTTTGTATTCTCTGCTTGCCTTTGGACATTCCTATGCAGAAATCAAATCTTTTCCAGTTATGGTTACCTAACAAAAGTTTAGATTGTCTCAGACCCGTACGGCTAAAGAAGAGTAACCGCCTTTATCCCCATTTTTGTTGAGATTTCGTTCCAGGGTCCCCTTTCCAGATGGCAAAAGGTTTCTGGCGCTACCAATGAAGTGTAAGCTTTCTATCTGGCCAGTTCATCGGTTCTTTCATTCTCTGGAATGCATACATGAGTCCGAGAATAAGCTAACCCTATTGTCCCTGCACAGCTGGTTCAGCTTACCCAGACATTCCCAAGCTCAAAGCTAGTCAACCTCATAGGAGTCAAGTGCTCGAATGGCGACCTAATTTTTAGATAGTATGGCTATGTCCTGCCATCTGTATTTCCTCTCCAGGATAAATTGAACACATCTCTCAGTTTCATAAGTTTCCGCCTGGCAAGTTTTATCCTAGAATCCGAATATTTCCTAATAGGGCCAAACGTTTCCGCGCCTGTACCACTTTCCGTATTTAACCCATCCGTGTACCACAAAATAGTCCCTTCTCTAAAGGAGTATGCAGTTTCCAAACCTTTCCATTCACTCCTATTACTCAGTCTTGCTGGAACGTACTCACTGTCCATTTAATTATCTTCTCTGTGCAAATACTGGCCGCTGCTAGCCTTTTAACACTACTAACATTGTTTGGTCTAGCGTCATTCCCCACGTTACCATTCGACGTACTTCCCGGAAAGTGAGTTCGAAGTAACAGTTCTGCCCTTACTTTCTCATTGATATTTCCATCCCTGATCCATTTCTTGTTAGAGATTTTTAAATCCTTGCCACTTCCGGAAGAGAAACAGAAATTCCTTAGGCTATTTCTTTTAGCCTTCCTTATTGCCATGTTATAGTTCGTGAGTTTAGCCTTATACTCCTGCCTTCGCCAGTTCCGTGTTGCTGTTTTTCAGACTCTGTGCAGTTCGGTTCTAAGTTTTGACAGATGACTATTCCAGTCTGCATCTTTTTCCCTACCTATCGATTTCCCATGGCAGCTGCATTTAAAAGCATCTATTATTGTCTCATTCAACAGATTCACACTTTTTATAGCTCGTAGCTATTGCATTTACGCTTGCTCGATGAAATGCCTTGCAAATTGTGGCCCAATATTCGTTCTACTCGTACTCCTTAGTACTTATAACGGGGTATCTAGGCACCTAACGAGAACTCAAGTATCCTACGATTCGAATTCCTTATCTGATACCTTCCAATCGTAATATCTCAGACCTCGTAACAAAACTTGGTTTGTTTCCTAAATTTAATACTATATTTCCAAACTGGATGCTAAGAAATATTCAACTAGGTACTCGCCTCGATTATTAATGTCAGCGCTGCCCCTTACCGTGTTGTGAGCGTTGGCATTGCATTCCAGTAACAGGGGCAGTCTCTACCAGCCGCGGAATCCACTAGCCGCCGTTTCTCTGCCGGAGGAAGTGAAACTTCATCTCCTGGAAAATACACCGAAGCCACCACTACTATGACTCGCCGGCTATCCCCAATGTTGACGTTGACCTGTGTGGGGACTAGGTCCCGCGTCATAAAATCTGTAAGATAAATATATTTATATTTTCTCATTAAGATACAGGATCCAGTAAATTATACATGTTATCATATACTACCTTTCCGCTATAGCAAGTTTATGATGCCAGGATTATTGGATCAGTATCATGATCAGGCTAAATTTGATAAATGTTAATTCAATTAGCGACGTGACACCTTTTGCGTAATTGACATTAATCTGAGTGAATTTTATACTTGACCCTTTGCACTTCATTGGAGATTTAGTGGGGTGGGCTGTTGTCCACACTTCTGCGGCAGAGCAGCATTCCCTTTTCCTTTTCACTAGGGTATCCTGTGACTGGAAGATAGATCTATAAGAGTGCTCCTCTTCACCAATGGCTGGTTTTGCCCGTTCCATGTCCATTGGAACTATTTTTTGGGATATCGGTGACACTGCTTCTTCTACAGTTTCTTTTAGAGATTGGACGTTGTCCTTCTGCTTTTCAATGCCATAGACCGGGATCTCACCAAATCTGTAGCTGATAACGCCGGCAGATTCTTTAATGGCCTCAACCGACATCTCTTCAATGACAACTGCCACAGATTTCCGCTCCCTTCGTCCTTGGCCTTTAGGAACCTATGCACTCAACGGAGCCAATATGAGTTCCGGCTTTTGGCCGGTGGCTCTAAGAAGGAAGAAGGTGATCTTCAGCCTCTCTGCTATTTCTTCATCCTTATAGTCAACTAGTATATGCCAGGGCCAAAAGTGAATGCCCTCAAACTTTAGCATATGGACCCATTAACCATTAACCAAAATATAGCAAAATGTAGCAGATATCTACATATATAATAAATAAGCTAACACACTTAATTGTATACATTTGACGCCCGTTCTACCGTACCGATTTTAAGAGATATATATTGGTTTAAAGCTTTTCTGTACAGATGTGCACAACACCATATCGGTTCAGTACTTTGGGAGTAACACGACTAAAAAATTCACAACACAAAGAAAGAAAACCAATATTTTTTGTTTAGGTACCATATAACACACATAAAAAACAAACGAAAATATGCATGTACGTATGTGCAATCTTTTATCTGTCATATAAAAATCAGTTTTTTTTGTATTTTTTGAAAGAGAAATTAAAAAAAAATTGTTATTGCATATATTTGTAGACTCATATTAAAAGAAACGAAATAAAATGAATTTGAAATCTTTTTAAAGAAAATTTTGTATAAAAAATTTTAATTAACATACATTTAAAATTCAGTTTGAAGGTTTAAGGTTAAAACACAAATTTATATATACATACATACACACATACATACATACATACATACATACATACATAATTAATATAAATGTTAGATGCTAGAATACAGCTGATTGTGTCAGCCGCTGAGTACACTAGTATTAATAAATTTTTAAAAATGTTTTCCTAAATACGGGTACGGAAATAAATTTTTTAAACTTAACTTTACTTAACTATTTAAAGGAAGGAATAGTGAAAATTATAAGAACTCATTAAAGTATGTTTGAGTCACTCTAAACTATCCCACGGCTATTATTTAAACCTAATTATTTCAGCTGCCTGTAACTGCAAAATTACATATGCAAGCTACGTGTTCGTAAAGAATGCACAAAAATGTTATTGCGTTGTCAACACGTTTCAGAAACCTGCATCCCAAAAAAAAAAGGTTGCCAAAAAAAATCAACTTATTCGTTATGACGAAAAACCGTGGACCGAAATGGTACCTTTTTGTTATCAAAGGTCATTTTTCCTACGTCAAGTCGTCTGCTTAATGCTAATGTGTTTTTTTAATGCTTTCCCAGTTGAATTTATTCATTAGCAAAAGTAATAAATAATGAAAATAATTTATCAAGTGCTTCTTGATTACTTACAACTAAAAGTGACAAATAAACATTCTAGTAAATGTACACAGAAATACATGTAAAATATTTAGTTGAGAGTACAACAATAAATATGATGTATCATATGCTATTAATTACAATTTATGATAAGAATTTTACAATTGAGGATAAAACTTTTGCTGTATTTCAGATAACTTTAAACATTATAAAAACCCTACACAAGAGTCTCTTTTAAAGAAGAGATCAAAAAGTATATAAAATACAAAGTAAAGTCATAATTACTATTACTAACAGCTAAGTATACCCCCATCAATAAGTGAAATATTATCCAATTTGTAGAAGCATGTTAAAATAGTTGAACATATAAAATATTAAATAAAATCATATTAAAAGCAAATATAAATCAACAAATATATAATCATGGGAATGTAACAAATTTTTACAAATTAATTTTTTAGTTAATAAAACACTAGACTCTAACTTTCCTACTTTTAATCACCTGCATTTGTAATTTTAGAAGGCATTGCTCAAAAATTTTAGCATTTGCTTGGAAAAGAAACTTATTTCGCTTTTCAAAGACAAATAAATTGAATATTAAACCGTTAAAGATATAAGTTTTGACAAAGTGAAAATGTGTTTTAGAAAAGACTACAGTAATCCTTCGATTTACGTCGTCTCGATTTGGGGTTTTTCGATTTACGTCTTGAAACCTTTTATGCCTTCTAACTTCGATTTGCGTTGTCATTCGATTTATGTGGTAAAATTTGTTTGGTCCTTCTAACTTCGGTATGTGTCGCCATTCGATTCACGTCGTCTTAGAATTTTACAAACACAAAATTGGAAGCACTTATGAGCTGAGGGCACAAGTGAAGATGAAAGAGTCAAAAATCTGAAAAATATAAACATGAAAATTATACGCTTGGCGCACATAGTAGCCTTTTTAACATGGACGATTCTGACATTGTTAATAATTCAAATTTTGTAGAAATTGATAGAAATGAGGAAGATTTTATTCCTTAAATGTTACCGAGATTTGTGTGAAGAGATAACATTATTCTTATTGTAGAAGAGAGTTGATATATTTCCAAGTCTGTATTATTTGAAGCACCTGTGGAAAGCGAGATAAGTAGAATTTATTTATTTATTTTTTTAACTTTTTATAAATAAATTCGAATTTTAGTCTATAAAATATAGGTAGGACGTTAGGCATTTGCTTTTCATTATTACAAGTATACCTTCAAGTGAACGTTATGCTAAAGGGAAGACCATCCTTCCTGCCATCAATTTTTAAAGTTAAGTTTAGGTTCGATATTCATACTACTACTTGAAATATAAATACATTTTTGTTGACACTTATTGATTAAAATTTGTATTTTTTTTTACTCGAAATAACACAAAACAATTTTACTATATACATACAAATGTGTATATTTATTTAAATTATTAATTTGAAAAATAAATTAAAAGTTAACAGTAATGCTTTGGTGAGATGATTAAGTAAGTCGTAAACAAATGGTCCATCAACTTGTGTGGAACCATGACTTTGAATAAATTTAGGATTTTAATTAACACCCTCAACGGTTGGGCCGCCATAGTTACCACCGACAAAACCACTAGCCTGTTGGCCACAACCAGGACTTCCAACTCCACAGCCACTGGCTTGTTGATGTAAACGAGTGATTATTGGCTGATATATTTTTCTCAACTCTTTTAATTTATAATCGCATTTTTCATTTTCAGCAGTAGTATTGTTATGTAAGCATTTATCGGTTTCCTCATACTTCTGAAGAGTCTTATCACGATCTGACTCTGGAATTTTGTCTTCAGCCCCTTCAGTTGATTGTTTTACATTGAAAACGTACGATTGCAATTACTTGAGCGTCGCTATACGATGTCGTTGCTTGCTGTTAAGTGTTCCGGAACAAATCGGCACACAATTCATCAAAAAGAGCACGACTTATTTTTGTGTAGAAGTCCACATCCTCAAATAGGATTGCCAGTTTCAACATTGTAAGATTCTTGACATTTATAGAAAAAATCTTGATTTTGTAATAAATCTTGATTTCGATTACAAATTTTCGGTAGATGTATTGCAATATCCCTGGTTGTATCAATTGCACCAGACAACGCTATGACTTGATGAGCCATAATGACTTTGGGTGATTAAAAGTACATCTCATAAGACAATAATGTGTGCAAAAGATTATGAACAAAGCAAGTTGAAGTTTCGCAGACGGTGGCAAAGCCAGAATTAATACCAATATCTGGTGAGATTGTAGGGAAATTGTTGTTCATTATGAGATTCTACAACCTGGTCAAATGATTGATTATGATCTCTACGGTCAACAAATAACAAAGATTGAAACAAATGATTCAATTAAAACTGAGAGAACTTGGCTTGGAAGATTTAATGGATCGGCAACCTGGACCTTGCACCTTCAGATTATCATTTGTTTTGATCTTTGCAGAACTCTCTTGGCGGTGTAAATTAAAAGTCTGCAAAAGGCTGCAAAACGAAATTGTATCAGTTTTTCGCTCAGAAAAATTTACAAGTTCTACACTGATGGAATAATCGCTTTACCCCAAAAATGGCAACAAATTATCGATCATATTTTTTATTAATTCACCAATAAACTAAACATGTCTTAAAAAATCTTGACAAACAATACTTTTTATCCATTCTTGTAAGTCAAGCGAAATCAAGGTCATCTGGCTACCTACCCTCAAATAAAGCATCAATATCAGTTGTGACAATTATATAGACCGTACGAATTAATTTCCTTTGTTCACCTTTGAATTCTACACAAATTTCTAGTTTGCCGCAATTATTCACTTCTTTGAATAGCGAGTGTTTCATATCATCCATTATCTTCTGGTCATCGAACTTACAACCGATTAAATTTTTTGCATATAAGACTGTGATTCGTGGATTATCATTATCAATTAGACGTTCTATCGGTGAGAGTAACATAACTAGGTATTTGCGGTTACCTTAATCATTGGGAATAACGTTATGATAATGCATATCATTTGAATTTAGTAATTTAATTTTTTTTTGCTTTATTTGTATAGTTTTATTTAATTTATTTTTAAATATCAAAAAAATAATGTAATGTTGCCATTACGTATTTGAATATGTACTTTTTTTAATCGGTAATTATATCTAATAATGCTAACTTCTTTTTAATGTTAACCCTTTACTAACTCGAACTATAAAGAGAACCTTGCTCTAAGATAACTCTCGGATTCTCTTCATTCCAAATGTGGCAATTATCTTTGTTGTTATAGCCGTTGGGCTGAAAATGGACCTCATCGGTGAAGATTATTTTGTTAAAAAAATCTCATTTCTTCTTGTTTTTCGATGGCCAAAAATATGAATTGCCGACGTAATATGCAGGCAGCTGTTTTTAATTCTTGTGTCAGCTGGATCATATAAGCCTTTAAATGGAGATAACGATACAAAATGTTGAATAATGTGGACCATTTGATGTTTAATTGCTGCGAACGCTAACGAATTGATGTTTTTGGATCTTCTTAAATACTTCTGCTCACAGCTGCTATATTCTCGGTTGAACGACATCTACGTTGATAAGTTCTGTTTCCGTTATCATGAACGGATCCAGTTTCTTCAAACTTCTCAACTTGTTGGCACGATTTGTTGCAGCATTTTCTCCACTGAATTTTGTTCTAAATTTCCAAATTACATCTTGAAAGCTTTTGTCATTTTTCAAAAAATGTTTTAATAATAAAAACATGTTGTTTCTTCTGTAACGTTCCATATTAACGAATCTGAAAATAAAAATTTTAAATAAAAATTAAAAAAAGAGAAAAAAATGGCAGCAAAATTAAAATGATACCCTTTATCTTTCCTTTAGTGATTGTCATAACTGCAATGATTTGATTTTAACTAAAAATAAATATGTCCATGGTCATGCCACTTAATAGACATTGAAGACACTAAAATTTATTACCTCAAATATATAAAGCTACGAGTATTTAAATATTCCCATCGCATTTATCAATTATGTTTCTCACTGTAATCGCATGTACCATACTCAGGAGAACAACTAAAGTGTATATATTACATATAAATAAACATTTAATTACTGCTTAGCCGTATCTAATTATACAAATTCCGCCCACTAATGCACTTAAACCCATTAATAATATCATTCTAATGATTTTGGCCTCCTTCATAATTAATAAATAAAAAAAATATAAATGTATGTCCATTGTATATACATACATACATATATATGTACGAAACATATTTCTTTATTTGTAACAATTGTTGCACAAAAGTAGGCAATATTGGTGCCTCTTCAGACGCTTCTATTTACTTGCCTGTCATATTTCTTTTTCATTAATATCAACTGTTTAAGTGAACACATTCAGCCACTCATTGCCTCCTCTATATATCAACTATGTATTTTCGCATACTTTTTTTATTTACTTTCTTTTTACTTTTCTTTTTGTTGTGATGACGCTATTGGAACAATAAAAACGCTATTGTTGTCCACTTCTATACAAGCAGAGAAAAAGAAAATAGAAAATATTTTTATTCTTAACCGCTTCTTCTTTGAATAAAAGGAGTGATATATTGGCAAACATTTGTTTGCAAACATCGCAAATAGCCAATCGCTTACATAGATAACTTACTTTTCCTTGAATGCGATTGGCTATTTGCGATGTTTGCAAACAAGTGTTTGCTAATGTATCACCTCATTAAGTACGTACATATGTATGTATGCATGTATTTGAATCTGTGTACGTTTTTTTTTCTTTTGCTGAATAGAAGTGATGAGTGTTAATGGCCTTAATGTGTATTTATCTGTATATGAATATGTTCCCTTCGTTATACGATGTAGTTAAACCCGTAATGACCACTTGTCATGGTTAAGAGGCTTTTCTAAGCGAAAATAAAAATCATTAAAAAACATCTTAATAATAATGAAAATTATAACAACAACAGCAAGTACATTAATAATAAAAGGAGGGAAAAATAATTTTGATTAAAAGGGATGACTCTGATAGTGAACTTGTTTATTGAAAAAGCAATATAATAAAAGACTTAACAATAATAACAATAACAACAACAAAATATTTATGATAATTCCTGTTGATTATGATTTGATAAAATATAGATGAGAAGAAGGAGGCGGTATTTTATTATGCCAAATTCTTAGTCATCGCCATTTCTGTTATCATTATCATCATTTCGGTTACTTTTCATTTCTATTCATTTTTGTTGTTCTTATTATTATATTTTCGTCTTTTATATTTTATTTTCTTCATAAACGGAAATCAAGTTATTTGTGGTACAGCATTATGTAGCATCAACTGGAAATATTTGCATCTGCTGTAATATCCTTCTCAGACATTCTTTAAATATGCAACGTAATGATTTAAAAGCAAAATATTCATTACAGTTATATAACAAATAAAATAATTTAAAAACAATAATAATTCAATTAATAAAATAAATAAACTTTAGTTTCAAATAAACTTTCGTTTAAGTCTAAACAACATTTAATTTATATGATAATAGAGTTACATTTGTGTCGTATACCTATAAAATGTACTCCTCAGAAGAAACATTTAAAGGAATTAAGTGATTTTAATGATTTGTATTAACTGCCAAATCTTTTGGACTAAGTTCAGAAACTGGCATTCTAACCTTTCTCTAAGTATACAAAAATCAATATTTACTTTGTATGCGAAGTACCACACTTACTAATTCAAATTCGCCCATATTTCGACTGATGATTGACTTTGGGTTAATTTAAACCAAATTCAGAACCTTCTACTATTCTATTACCGTTCCAAAGGTATGCAAAAATAAATATTTACTTTAAATGGAGGTGCCACTCTCACTTATCCAACTTCACCCAATTTTTGACTGATGATTTGTATTGACCAATATTCTTTGGAATTTAGTTCATATTTCAGTCTTTTAAAATACGATGAATGCAAACATTTATATTTTTAAGACTGTATTTACGGCTTTACAAAATCCATAACAAACAACAAAAAAAATTTTACAACAAAAATGAAAAAAAATATTTTTTACGCGTCAGAAATAAGTATACAAAACAAAAACTTATGTGATAAGAGAGAGTAAAATAGATATATCTGGTGATACTTTTTATCTGATAGGTGCTGTCGAGTACGACAAGAATCTGAGTTAGAAATTTTCGTAGCAGCTCCAATATTTTGATTTATGAGTAAAAAACCGGTTTTTCGAAATTTCAAGCACTTATGGTATATGTTAATAACTAAGCTAAATATTATCTAATTTTAACCAATTAGGTGCTTTAACTCCATCAAATGTAGTATCATTTTATTCATTACACAGAGCGACAAAAATGACCGAAGTTGAAATACCTAGGAAATTCACTTTTCTGATAGGCGCTGTCGAGTAGAAAAATAATCTGTATTTGGAATTCTCAATACACCTTCAAAATCTCGAATTACGGCTAAAAAAAAAAATGGTTTTTTAGACATTCATGCACTCAAGCTAACAACTTATCCGAATATTACCGAATATTACGCTATTTAAGTTTCTTCTCAGATTTGGTGTATTTCTGAAGCAAACACGTTTTTCGTCCAATTTTTTCCATATTTTTCAAGATTAGATGCGTTTTTGCGCACTATTTTATAGGAACCGTACTATTTATTAATTAACGAAGGACCTATATTAAGTTCTGCATGAAGTGAGACTTAAGGTTTAGAAATTCGTTGGAAATTGACGGAATTGTTAAGCAATTTCGTAACACAATTCATGGTAAAATCAAAAATTTTCAGCAAAATGATGTTTTTTTATTACTTTGAACCGGTATTTTAAAAAAAAAGTTTAAGATTTTTTAACAAAACTATGATGTTTACCCTCCAAAATATCATATTTGTTATTATTGACACAAACCATATGTAATAGTTATGCCACATTATTAATTTGTATACCGAAAATATAAGGGATGGCCGGAAAGGAGGTATCACTTTAATTTTAATAAAAAGACTTTTTTTCAGATACACTGCGCGTCCTTTTTTACTAATGTTTTAACATTGTTTATATTATCTAAACCTTAAAATTTCTATATATAAGACTCCTATCAATTCTCTATAAAATAAATCAAGAATGACTGCTGTACCAAAAAAAAAAAACTACTAAAAACGTAATTAAAAAATTGGTCATCACGATAGCGCCATCAACTATAATTTCAATTTCATGAATATTTTAAGCAACTATATAGCATTTTAATTCTTAAATACTATATTTTAAGCAGTATTAAGGATAATTAGTAATCCGTGGGACCGCCTTTGTTTGAAAGATCCTTGAAAATTCGATTGGAAATTGAATTGTAAAGTTGTTCAATATAATTCAACGAAATGGTGGACCAACTGTGTATGACTACTTCCCATAATTCCATTTATGGGTTGTATTGCCTTCCTGATCGTACACTTTCCTAGCCAGCAATCTCCGTACGTTTTTGACTATATTTAGGCCGCAAAAATAAGGTGGCCATTCAAGGGCATCAGCTTATTGGCTCTGAATCCACGATTTAACGGATGGGATTGTATGGACTGGAACATTTAAGATTTCCAAATAAGTTTGGCAACTTTCCCAAATAAATAGAAAAGTCGTTTTCGAAATGCTATTGTAGTTCTCTGCATTAAACGCGATGTTAAAAACTGTAATTCGCAGGTGCCATTCTTCTATTGCGTTTTAATTTCTTGTAGGAGAGATCACACATTGATTTCCACAAGAAATTATAACATAAATTATAATATATAAAGTATAAACCATGCAGATCTGTTTTTCGTCTGAACATATAATATTTAACTTAGTTATTAACCTATAAATGCTTAAAGGTACGAAAAACAGTTTTTTTTACGCGTAACTTAGGATTTTGGAGGTGTTACGAAAATTTATAAATTAAATTCTTTTTGTACTCAATAGCTAGCATACTAAAAAAATTATATCACTTTCAGATATTTCTATATTATTCTTTTTTATCCTTTTGTTTCTACATTTTATCCTTTTTGCCTTCTATACTTATTTTTGGCGCGTAAAAATTAGTTTTTTTCCGTTTTGTTGTACGACTTTAGTTGTTGTAAGAATTTTGTTGTTGTTTTCTATGGATTTTGTAAAGCCGTAAACATAGTCTATCTTGGGAACTGTAAAAGAAGGGGTCTTCAAACTTTCCACAGCTATTCTATATTTAACTTACACATTAAGATCAAAAATTATTTTCATTGGAAGAGTGGGGGCGTGTCAGTTCAGGATCGGGAAACAAGAAGAATTTATCTTGCATTTATAAGACACATACATACCTATATATAAATATATAAATGAACTTGGTTAATTTTTCCGATTACATATTCTGTAATAAAAAATTTTAATCCAAAATGCACTTATGTTAGTTATTTGCTTTTATTATATATTAGCCGACAGAAAAGGGAGAATTTTCTAATCTCGAACATCACTTCGCTGGTAGTCAATTCAACTTTTTATAGCTTAATCTTCAATAAACGAATCTAAATTACTTACTCATAATATATAGTTTATTGCTAGTTGTATGCAGGTATATAAATAAACTGACTGCATTACCGTTACAATAAAACCTTTTTTAATTAATGTATTCAATTATATTTGCACAGCACACACATTCGTTTTATTGGTTGGTTACATCAATATTAACATACCCATGTATGCACATACAATTTGTATGGGAACTTATCTTATTTAGTATTTTGTTGTGTTGCTTAGTTTGTTTTACTTTAATCGTTTTATGTACGCAAAGTACACTCAAACCTTGTCTTATCCAAGTTTATACAATTTTTGCTTTTGTTTTTGTTTTTGTTTTTAATAATCCTTCTCATTAAGCGAGTTATAAAACAAATGCCCAATTTTCAATTGTTCTATTATGACTGCAAATACGGCATCAAAAATACGACCGCAAAGCTTAATTGTGTGTTAAAAAGTATTAAATATCAATTATCGGATAAAATTTTGAATCTGGCTTGTCAAATTGATTAAGCAGAACTACTTACAGTGACGACATTTTTAGTTAAACTACATATTAATTGTTGATTATGAAGAAATAGTTGAACCAATTATTAAAAAAAAAAAAATGTGAAGTTCTTAACAAAGTTAATGCTTTTAAAACGAAATTTTTAATGTGAATTCAGATAGGGAACGAGTATAGCTTTAGCATGGTCGTAACGATCTTTTTATGGATATCAGGAGCTGTATTAACAACTGAAAAATTCAACGTTTACAAAGCTTGATGGCAAATTATTTTACACGTTCCATCTAGTCATAATACGTATATTTCTGGTGATGAAAATTATAATCTGCTAAACGAAGATAATAAATTGAATATATTCTTTAATGATCAAAGTGACATGGAACTAACAGAAAACGGCGTGGCCACGTACATAATTGACGGTTTTAATATATAAAATATTATTAAAAGATTGTTTTTATTTTTCTTCTTTTTATCGAAATAATATTATAAACTTTATTGTCTGTTTTTTATTGTTTTCGTATAAAAAAATTTTTTGCTTACTTTTAATGATTTGATTTAAATTTACGCGTTTTTCTCAAATTTAGAAATGAATATGTAGTTTTTATAAAGAGTTAATGTATCGTTTTATGCGAATTTTCGTGGAACGTATTCTGGTCCGAGTGTAATGGTTGTGCATTTGCCATTATTTATGTGGGAGATAGAAAGTGAATATTCACCATATCTCTAGTCTAAAGCTGACTATAGACGATCAAATTTCAGATTGGTATGATAAGTACTTTCTAAGATATAGCGTTTTTAGAAATCATAAAAGGCAAACTAATCTCATTATCAGAATAACAGTATTTTTTAAATTAAATACAACTCAATATGCATACTAGATAACTTGCCAGAAATAATCACCCCACCCCTATCATGAATAACATGGGAGATTTCTATTCCACTCGAAGGGAAAATTGCTATCATGAATCTCCCATGAAAGTTTTGTTCCCTTTTTACGTTGAATGTTAACAAAAATAAATAAAGAAAAAGTATGTGAATTTTTGTTAAAATGTAAAATGTTTACACATAAATGATCATTATTAAAAAAGAAAAAAAAGAGAAGAAATAAAGCAAATTTTTCTTCAGAAATTGGTGACTATGGGCAAACAGTAACACTTTAAAAATGGCTTAAACGCCAAAACTAATAGAAATATAAAACTAAAAGTGTATCCTTATCCCGATGATATACCCATCGATTAACTTCTATCAAATAAAACAAGAACTAAGTGGATATATTCGGTAGTGGCGAAGAATCTGATGACTCGGAGGAGATCATCGATTCCGTTGTTGTCGATATATATATATTTTTTTAATTTTAAAATTCAGCCAACACGTCTCTTAAACTACAGGAAATAAATCCTTTACTCTGTATTTTATAGTGAATTATAGTGTTTTGCACTTTATTAACACTTCTAATCCTAAAATAAGTTAATAAAAACTTTAATTATCCAATAAAAGGATTTAATACTTAAATGATAAATGCAACTACCCAGCAAAAATGATGTGAACAAATCAATGGGAAAAGCGAACAAATTTTGTGGAAGAATACTAATCACGATCAGTGGAATTCTTACAGGGCTATCACTCCGCACTGAATAATCAGAAATCAATTCATGGGAAAATTATTCATTATTGCAATTGTGGGAAATGGGTAAACATTTCGAGGGAAATTTATTCATGATATAGAGGTGAATATATCACGATTAACGATTAAAATAATTTGCTAGCTGCTAAAAGAAAAAAAATAGAGTTTTCAATATTAGAGAAATCTTTTAGGTTTTATTTATCTGTTGTCTACTAGTTAGTCTCTATCAATTTTAATCCTGAGTTTTAAGTACATAATGAACATATACGAGACGTAATTTATAAGTGTAAATAAAAGTCAAATAACCATTTAGTTGAAATTTGTATTAAGAATTATGTCTTTCTATTCAAATAAACAAGAAAATAGCACCGCAAAACATGCATGGTTAATACTTAGATATACATTTTGATCGGTGTTTTGGAAATCTCTTATAGAGGCAAATTTGTTTCAAATAAAACTAAAAACAGTTCAAATAAATTGGCCAATTGGTAGACACTCAACACAGAGTCTAGACCGGCACAATAACCCAACTTAAACCTCTTTCTAAATAAAAGAAAAACACTTCAATCAAATGGAACTCATTGAAAATATAGAAACATAATGGAAACGTATCTCGGAATCCGAACGTAATAGTCTTAACAATTTCATACCGCGCAGATGTGGCGAAGTTATAAAAAAGAAAGGTTTTTGCACACCTTTGTTTAAAGACCTCGATTGTTTTTGCTGATATTTGATTTCTCAAACGTTGACATAGAGTAAAATATTTTTTTAATATAAATTTTAGTGTACACACATAAATGTAAATAAATTACGGAATAACTTATTTTTCTAAGTGAAATACTTTCAGAAATAAATTAAAGTATAAATTTGTATAGGATTTGTTGCTTTTGCTTTGCACGACACTGTATGTTGTGACACTACATTTGCGGTTTATTGCAAGAAAATCCATTCAAACTTAGAAAAATTTCTAAAAGTGGTCATTTTTAATAAGAATTGCTTATTATTTTATATTTCTAAACTATTATTAATTATTTTTCCTGAATTGAGGTTTCGGTGTTCAACAACAAATTTCTTGTGTGTCATACTCTTGAATGGCAACACATTAAAGGAAGATATTATAGACCATCTGGCAACTTTAAATAACTCCACATCACTTTTTATCTGTAGTTCTTTTCGATCTTATTTTTCTTGTTTATCTTTTACTTTCAATTGAATTATTCTGTTTACTTAAAACTTAAAAAGCAAAAACGGAGTTATTATTCATAAAGGTTGTGGGTCCAGACTAGAGCTGCAAAACAATCGATAGTACTATCGGTAGTTTTGTTTTTGGCTGACCATCAACAGTTTTTTTTCACTATCGATACTATCGTCTAATTCTGAGAGTAAATACGGAGACCACTAAATGTAGTCAAAGTCACATTTGCAAAAATTTTTTCGACGGAGGTTATCTGCCTTCTGCAAACTTTTATAGGTATATAGGAACACAGTTTAACAGTTGCTGAAATTTCTATTTATTAAACTCAAATAAAGTAAAAGTATGAACTGTAGCTAAAATATGTCCGTACATACGATTTCGTCAGACCATAGTATGTTGTTCTAATTATTATCGCAGGAGTTGTTGAGATATAATACATTCCGTGGACTCCTACCCATAAGTTTAGCTTCCATAAGATTTTGAGGCTTTTTGAAGTACGAATTAAAAGTTTATTAAGACTGACAGTTGTTCTACGCTTTCTTTCCATAGTCTCTGCAGTTTTCTTTCATTGGATTTCATTAAGTAAGTTATTCATGGTCTAATCAATGTTTGCTATATATAAGGATTACTCTTTCATAAAAAACTTCAATACATCAAATATTATGACATACTGGAAAAAAGTAAAGTGTCCCTATTATTTCTTTGAACACTGTATATTTATTATTATTCTTAATCATTCAATTAAATTTTATATTTTTGTTGCCACAAGTAGCATTTAAAAGAATTTTGATAGTTGGCAAAAAAAACTATCGAAACTATCGAGTTGGCTATTGATAGCTTTACGGCTCTAGCCCAGACCCGCAATATTAAATAAAGGAGATTGCTTGTATTCTAATTAGGCGTGTGTCACATTAAATATACTTAAATAGCGTTTGTCGCATTTTTATGTGCAGTTAAAGAGGGAGACTTAACTGTCTTCGTTATTTTAGATTGACAAACCCGATGAGTGTACTAATTCTACCTAGAGCAATTAGATGAAAAGTATTTTGATTCACAGTGTTTTAGGGGACGTAGTGTCTGGTCGAGAAACAAAGCCAGAAGATCCAAAGTCATCTGCATCTGTATCATTTGATATAAAAACCGAAAAGGCGTTAGCTTAAGGCTAACTACTTTGTATAAAAAGCAGTCCAATAAATCAAACTAAAAGTAATGTTTCAGCGCTTGAAGCCTAGTGAAAGATAAGAAAAGTTCATCAACCAAAGGAGCCAGCGAGAAAACTCATGTTATTTAAAAAGCTGTTATAAATGTCGATGCAGTATGGTAGCAGTATGAGTGGTCACATTAACGAATTTTCCTATTTAATCGATCAGCTATCTGAAATAGACGTTGTAGTACCAGAGGAAATGCTCGTCATAGTACTATTACCGTGTCTGCCAAAAGCCTGCAAAGACCTTGTCACTGAAATGGAATCTAGGGATTCGTTATCTAACCTGTAATCTTTAAAAGTTAGACGAACAACAACGATAATGTAGAGGTTTTGAATGACACATGAACTAATGGAATCTTTAATACTAAAAAAGGTAAAATTGAATAGAGACAACAATTTTATTCTAAGAAAACCAACAAAAATAATTCCCAATAGGGAAAATGTTATAATTGAGGGAGGCGAGGCCATTTCGCTACGAATTGTGGGCAAAAGGAAAAAAGAGAGAGCCATGATGATGAAGATGAGCAGGCGGGAATTTAATTGCTCTGTAACATTAGCAGCTTTGCAAAATGTAAGTAACAACAACAATACACAATAGTGTGTGAACAGTGGCTTCATTTCACTTTTGCTATGATTACCAACTTTTTGAAAAATACGATGAAATTGTTTATAACGTTTTATTTTTGCCAGATCTTAAAGTTTATTTCAATAAACAAAATGATAGAAAGCGGAAAAATTTGTGCATTTAGAGATAATTATTTTCATGTAAAAGATTTGAAAAATAATTCAATTTTGAAAGCCATTGATAGTAATGATATGTATTTATAAGATTGTGGGCGAAATAAGTGTATGAACATGGTAATGGAAAATAGTTTAATGAATTGGCATCCAAAGTATGGGCATGTAAATTTTCAGTGTTTGAAGGAAATGGCAATATTGTGAAAGGCTTTAAAATAAAAGAATGTGGTAATGGGCCCGTATTTGAAGTATGTTTTAAATCGAAAATTACAGTTAAACCTTTTGATAAATCTCAATTTAGAGCAAAATCTTTGCTAGAAATAGTTCATAACGATATTTGTGGACCAGCTAATGTGCCATCAATTGCTGAATCTAGATATTATGCTACTTTTATTGACGACTACTCTCGTTTTAATGTTGTATACTTCGCTAAAGCAAAAGATTTAATATTAAATGTTTTTAAAAACTACAATTTCTTAGTAGAGAAACAAACTGGTTGCCAAGTCAAATGTTTAAGAACTGATAATGGCAGGATGTATATCAACAATGATTTCACCAATTTTTTATAGGAAACGGAATAAAAAGGCAGCTAACTCCCCAGCAAAATGGCATAGCAGAAAGGACAACAGGACGCTAGTCGTGATGTTGCGCAGTATGCTATTGGAGTTCAACCTTGAAGAAAAATTTTGGGCCGAGGCTATATTGACCGCTGTATATTTACGTAACAGAACTGTTACAAAAGTCTCGATTGATAAAACGCCGTTTGAAGTTTGACATGGCTGTAAGCCATCAGTCAGCCACTTAAAGTTATTTGGCATGAGATGTTAATGTTAAAAAAGGCAGAAACATGTTGCTTTTCATTATAAAGGAAGCCAAGGAAGGTAATATTACGACTTTTAAGGCCAGACTAGTTCCCAAAGGTTGTAGTAAAAAATATGGCGTAAATTATAGGGAAACCTTCTCACCAATAGCTCGATACGCCAATATTCGTTTATTAGTTGCATTGGCAGTAGAACACCAACTTTATATGCACCAGCGGCGTTTTTAAACAGAGATCTCTACGAAGAAGTGTACATGGTACTACCGCAAAGTTTTGTTAGTGAAAAGTATCCAAATCCTGTCCTGAAATTGAAGAAATCACTGTACGGTCTTAAACAAAGCGCGCGTGCTTAAAACACAAAACTAGATAACGTTTTAAAAAACATGAGCTTTACACAATGTGTAAGCGAGCAGCGTATGTACACTAAGAACATTAATAGTATAGTGAACATAATCGCTGTTTATATAGATGACCTTATAACTGCGAGTTCATCAAAGAAAAGTTTCAACATTATTAAAGAAGTAATAGCAAATGAGTTCGCTGTAGTAGATGGTGGCGAACTCAACTATTTTCTTGGAATGAAATTTAATAGGGTGAAATTGGTGCGGTGGAAATTTGTCAAGAACAATATATTAAAAATTTATTGAATGATTTTGGAATGAGCGATTCTAAAAAATTCAACTCCATTAGAGGCCGGTTTTCAACCATTGTGTAAACCTTTTACATGTAGAAAAGTTAAACCTTCTGAGTATCAGTCGATTATGTGAGCGTTAATGTATCTCGTAATTTCAACCTGTCCAGATATCTTACACTCGGTATTTCAGCTTGCTCAGTGTAACACCGATCCGCATACAGAACATTTGTCAGCAGTTAAGCATGTGTGGCGATATCTAAAGAGGACAATTAATTTCAAACTTCATTTCCAAAAAACCGGCAAACCAGCAATAGGCTATGCAGACGCGGATTGAGGAAGTGATGCAACTAACAGAAAGTCTTATTCTGGACTTGCATTTGTGAAAGCAGATTGTGTGCTTGCATGGGAGGCCAGGTAGCAAAATGCGAATTAGGATTCAAGGAAGAAGGGACATGAATACTATATAGCGACAACCTTAGTGCCCAATGTTTAATTAAAAATGCAACGTATCATGCAAGAAGCAAACACATGGAGGAAATGCCAGCAGATACATGTTTTTACTAAAAATTTATTAAACACCTAAGTTTTCTAAAGACATGGGCTTAGATTGAAATTTTTAAATATGATATTTATTTTGACTGGAAAATAGAAATGTGTTGAGAAGGAGTGTTGAATGGCAACACATTAAACGAAGTCTGTATCTCTCTTTAATCTTAATTAAGAAAAACATTTCTACAAAAGCAAACTTATGAAAATGTAACCAACATTTGAACGGTGTTATTTGTCGGTAGACAAATTAATTTGGAAATTCTAATTAATCTTTAATTCTTATTATTGCTGTTTGTCCTAATGTGTATGTGGGTATGTATATCTTGATGTTGGTTATAAAATCAGCAATAAAATCAAATAATTTCATTTAAAAAATTTTTGTTGTATTTGTTACAATTGCTACTGCCAATTGTCTGTTTTGCTTGCCTTGTATTTCTTGTAAATAAAGATAGTTATCTTGTCTACTTGTTCTGTTGTTACGAGTATAACAAAATATATTTGTATATAAAGAACAAAAAAAAAAAAAAAAAAAAACAAAGCCGACACAAGAGATTTTGTATTGAAAAACACTTAAAACGATGGGTTAATACTAGAAGTGGTCATATTATTATTGTCGTTGCGGTTGAGTTTTATTTTCTTCTTTTTTTTAAATCTGGTTTCAACGTTTCACTTGTCGAAATCATTGTTGTTATAGTAGTTGTTATTCCTATTGTTGCTGGCGATGCTGACGCGAAGATTACAATAAGACTGTCATCATTGCACAATGACCACTTGAGATTGGAATATATGTATGTATATGTTTGTTATGTGTAGATTTTCTGTTGTCATTCGTATTTGGCTTGTTGTGGCAAAATTGTTTTGTTGCAAGTAATTCAAAACACAACTGTTTTTTTTTATATCTTTGGTTGTTTGAAATCCAAACTGAATAAATGATTTATTTCATTTGCAGCGTTTCTTTAAGCATTTCGATAATTTGTAACAAGAACTATCATCAATAAAGATGAATAGTAACCAATAATCTTGTATCGATATCTAGATTTATTACATTGGATTAAAGTTACAGTTAAAGTGTTTAATAAATTGAAATTTTCTTAAGTGCATACTTACATATATTTATAAACTGATTTATTACGATTTTATCATAAATTTATTAATTTGATATTTACAATATGCTTATTTCATAAATAGTTGAAAAAATATACCTTGAGATCATCGCAATGTGTGTATGTATGTATGTTTCTTGAAGGTAAAAGAGAATTCAAAGTTTTTATATGAACCTTTGGGTTTTCAGCTCAGGTATTATTATTTTTAAATAAAATAGTATCCAATATTTCAGGTGTCTGACATTAAGCTGTACTGAGTGAGCAAAATTAAGTATTTACTAACCCTATATTAAGAACCATTTGGTCCTGCATAATATAGTCACTAAATTCTAAGCAAAATATTTATCGATTGCTTTTGAAAATAAATGTGCTAGATATGAAGAATATAATGTTGGATGATGCTTTAGACTTGCAGCATTTACAAATTCCCCTTTTTCTAATGTCTGACTTAGAGGCAACATTACTTGAAAAACTTTTTGATGATTAATAAACCCTATTAACAACACTTGTATTGCGTCTAGCTATTTTCTTGACTGTATTAAAAAAGCATTCTCTTATAGAGAATGTGCCCTGTTGAATATCGAATGTGTTTTTCAAAATACAGGCTTTGGCTCAATTATTAAAGCTTTGGTCACATCTGGCAAAAAAAACGTGACCACCATTTTATAGAAATATTGTTCTTTAATTATTAAATTTTTTAAATTATGGTAAGTAATTTAAAAAGTGGTTACGTTTTTTTCGTCAAATATTTGAGCCGTTTATTTTGAAAGTGTGGCAAGGTCATATTGCTTCACCATACAGCAACCGAAGCTACACTTTGCCATAATACATTCAACCAAACCAAATGTTGCTAATATCCTCCTCTTCAATTTATGTGAACCAAAATTCGTTCAAAATGGCCCGATAATGATCGCCATTGACTGTAACGGCCTTGCTCATTTTCCAAGAAAAATGGCCCAATTATGCCTCTGGACCAACATCCGCACCAAACAGTGACTCGTCTTGGGTATATCGGCTTTTCAATGTATGCGCGCGGGTTTTCTGTGCCCCAAATACGACAATTTTGCTTTTTTACATACCCGCCAAGATCAAAATGAGCTTCATCTGAAAAAATGTTTTTTTTTTGGCAAAATCGGCATCTTCTGTAAGTCGATCGCAGGCCTAGATTCCCAGCGTTGTTCAAGCGTACACACAACCATATTCGTTCAGCGGAAACTAATTATCTGTCAAATCAGACATGAGCTAAGTGTTACCATTCACGAAATAAGCACTAGTTGAAAAAAAAACGTTAGATGGCGGACCCTATACATACGTAACAGGCATACCATGTTCTAAAATTCCGCTCTTCAAAGATTCCAATATGAATTTTCTTTTAGGAATGTTGAAAGATTTAGTTGTATGTGTTTAGAAACGTTAAAGTGCAAAAATTTTTAATTTTATTTAATGTCTTTTATTATCATCAAAAGAGACGATTTACCGAGATATTTGTACAAATATTGTGGGTTCTATAGGCACGGTGAATATATTATAAAAGTTAAGGAACATTAAAACATTAAAATCGTATAAACATTTGAAAGTATTATTTACCGCACACATATCGCAGTTGAACCTAAATTTTTTTACAAAAAAGCATATACAGTGGCCATATCTATCACTGTAAAAATCTTATATCATTTGCTCAGCTTTTTCGCACAAAAATACCTTTTTAATGAAAAATTTTTACAAATACAATACGACTGGACTTTGTTCTTGTATTTCTGTATAGACAATTTAAGTAAATTTAAGTTAACGTATACACATAATTTTATTCATATAAATGTTTAAATTCAATTAGGAAAATTATAAAAAAATTTTACTTCGCTATTATGTTTACCACCGCTGTATACAGCAATTAAAGGAATGGCTCAAATATGTAATTCACAAAAATAATACGTAAGCATACAACGCAACGGCAACAGCAGAATGAATAAATAATAAAAATAACGTAATCAGTTTCGCAAAAAAAAGCAGCATTTTAAGTAAAATGCCTAAAATTATACTTTGCTCTCGATAATGACTAATAAACAATCATATGAATGAATCAACAAAGGAAGAAAGAATTTTATTGCCTGCTTTTAGGATAAACAATAATTATGCCACTCATGCATAGAAACACACAAACAAATCGTCGAACGAACGAACGAACCAGCTAAACAAAGACACAAACCTAAACCACTTTATGTTACGTGGGCTGGCAAAATAATTGTTTGTATAATGGAAATATGAATGTTCTATGTGTAGGTATCCCATCGCTAGCATACAAGTTTTGGGCGAATTGTTATACACAATGGAATTGAACACAATACTGCATAAAAACGAAATCTCCTACGCTTCCACTAGGTTTTACGTGGAAACATTTTTCAAAACTGTGACCAGCCAGTTTAAGAGTAAATGTTGATGCCAGTACTGTCTATTTAATGCCTATTAAAAACGCTAAATTCAAATCTTGACTGAAAAAAATTAAAACGAACTTCTGATTGCAATATACTGTTATTTAACGATTTTTTTAATCTCTTTCTCAATTTACAATTATTTTTAAAAATAATGTATTTTCTACTAAATGTTTCACTATCGTACGCACGTATTTGCTTAATGAATCGTTGTTATAGAATATAAAACTTTTTTAAGCATTTTGCATGACAATAGAAAAGGTATTGAAAAGATACTTAAATTTATACTTATAAATAGAAAATTTCCATTTAAATATGCCATACAAGTGAATAGTGCAAATACCCATCAATTTCGTTGTTATGCTACCTACGCACTACGGGCTCAATTATTATTATTTATTTTTTTTTGGGCGTGGCAAATTTTTCACCCAAAATATGGTAGTTATGTCTATATATTTCATTATAAGATGACAACGACTCGACCGATTTTAATGTAATTTTCACCAAACGTTTGTGTGCCTACCAACCAGAAGGTCGTCGGTTCAATACCAGGACAAACCATCTTAAAAAAGAAAAAAAGTTTTTCGACAGCGGTATCACCTCATAACATTAGCTAATAACTGGTTGTGAGTATTTTACTACTATTGAAAAGTTCTCTGAATGCATTTGCCGTTCGGAGCCAGCGTTAAGTTAAACTCTGTAGGTCCCTTTTAATGAATTTAAAAATAGAATCGGGTGCAGCTCCATTGAATGAGAGAAGTCCCCATGTTTCTTCATAGAATGTTATGGGAAGTCACCTGAACACCATTTTTTGTATTTTCAACAGTTTCGGAGTTATTTATTTACTACCAAGCTGCGATAAAAAAAATTTCGCGCAAAATTAAGGCAATTTTTTTGAACTCATAAAAAAATGTTCAGAATGAAAAATTTAGATATGAAGCATTTAAATTAAAGCTCAAATCATGAAAATCGGTTGGCTATTGCTGATTTTAAAATTAAATGCATGTACCTAACTTTGACCAAAATTAGCGAAAAAATGTTTTCTTGCAAAATTAGTGGAATTGTTTTTTTACCTTTTAATTCCCCATAAAGGGAGGTTCTTAACCTTGTCAAAATAATTTGAATACATTAAACACAAAATAATGAAAGGAAATATCTTGTAGGAAACAATACATACGCATATACATAACCAAGCTTTCGTAATAGTCCGCATCATCACAAAATACTAAATCGCCACCTTTGTTAAAAAAGGCCAGAAAATCTTCTTGTCTATATCGTAAATATGATACTTTCATGTCCTTATCTAACAAATTGATGTAATCTTGACGCAAGAAGTTCTGACTTTGATTTTGAGAGATCTAAGTCTCGCACAAATTCATTCGGGTCAGACTTGTTTATAAAATGAGATTTTCTCGATGGACTTCTATATGCAGATGAAGTCGGACCTACAGACGCGTAACTGGTTTCACTCCAAACAGAAAAAACATCTTTATTAACCATTGGAGGTAAAAAACATTATTGTTTCGAACAACTGGTCGTCGGGCATATGAAATGTTCGGATATATGATATTATTTTTTCTCGTAAATCCAAATACAGCGGTCATGCAGAAATAAAGATCATGTTCGTTTTCATTTTCTGTTCATATTCTTATATTTTTTTCTTATTATTTTCTGTTCCATATCATTGGTTTCGTAAATGACATGTTCTTTCTATCGTCGTCAAGACAACCTCTTAAAGTTCTTGCACAGGGAGCCAATATTTGTACGCTTCATCGATAGGAAATCCAAAGTAATGTTTACAAGCCTTCTTAATTTGGGAAGTTATTGTATGGCTTTGTGATTTTAGAGCTAATTCCCCACAGATGCAGCAAAACCAATCTGGAGAATTTTTGCAAAACCAAAACCCTACTATAATCTAAAACAAAAATCCAAAGCTAACTCTATGTATTAGTTTTGTAAAACACTTACCATAATAAAAAAATATATATATATAAAACGGAAACAGTACTAAGAATACTTTTCAATATTAACTTTTGGTTTTGATAAAATCAAATATCGGATATTTTCGGTTTCGCAAACAAGTGTTGAATGATGAAAAAAATTGTGTTATCTTTCTTAAAAGTGCAATTTGTACTGGGTTTTTTGGCACAATAATAAAAAATATTATTTTTAGAATATTTTTGACTTACCATAGCCATAAAAAATGAACCCTTTTCTTTTCTCAAAGTTAGGCACCTGCCTTTATGGGTTATTTTACTTTCAAAATATCTGGCATTCATTTTAATGCTTAAAATGTAAAATTTTTATTCAAGAATTTTTTTTATAACTTTTTGGAAATAAAAGAAAAAAAAATATCCACTAATTTTGCAAGAAAAACTTTTTATCGCTAATCTTGAAAGAAACCATTTTTTCGCTAATTTGGGTCAAAGTTAGGCAATAGCCGACCAATTTTCATGATTTAAGCTTATTTTATTCTCAGTATTTTAAGCTTTAATCTAAGTGCTTAACATCTAAAATTTTTTATGATTTTTGTAAACAAAAAATTATTCTAATTTTGCGCAAAAATATTTTTTTTTTCGCATCTAAGTTGTGAGTAACTCCGAAACTTTTGAAAATACAAAAAAGAAAATCATGTTTAGGTGATTCATAGGAAATTTTGTTTTTAAACGTGAGTTGTACTTCCTCGGTCATGTCGTTTTCAAGTTATGATGAACTATATTGATATAACTACCATATTTTGGGCGAAAAATTTGCCACACCCATAAAAAATGTTTGAGCCCGATGGAAAAGAAGTGATACGGATTTGAATTCAGCGCATCAAAATCATGATATTATATTATTATTATTATTTTATATATTTTTATTTAAAGGCGAAAAAATTTTCTGTTTTTTGTAGGCCAGTGTTATGAGCCTAATTACATATACATCCACAAAAAATTTTGAGAAAGAATCAACCAAATTGTAAGTAATTCTATTTCTATTACCCTGCTGTTACTTAAAAATCAGTGTTATAAAACTTGGTTCGTTTGGTTTTCACTCTTAATCAAAATGTTCTTATAACAGATTTAATATTGCAAATTTGATAATTTTACATTCCTAAAGGGGGTGATACATTGGCAAACGTTTGTTTGCAAACATCGCAAATAGCCAATCGCATACATGGATAACTTACTTTTCCTTGAACTAAGTTAAATCGCTTAAACCAAGCACTTAGCTGGAGTGAATGCAAGTGAATCAACAGTTCGAAGCAATATTTTATTACTATAACTAAAGTAAGAGCCTCAAGTGAATACAGCTCTTTAACAACAACGCCTTCCATTTATAAAGGATCATATGAGGTGGAATGGTCAAAAATAGTTGAGTGATAAAGATTGGCTAAAAGTCTTTATTTGAATGAAAAACAATATCACTTGGATGGCCACGATGCCTAACAATGTTATAGCCGTCGTCCTACGCTAAAAAAGAATATGTAATATGATCTTTGGACTCATATGCTTTGATGAATTTTTACCGTACTCATAGTTTTTTATTTTTAGCCAATTTAAGCAACTGTGCCAAATTTTATTACTCTACAATTCTTGTTTTTGGAAGCTCATTATGTAAAAAATCTACGTTATGTCGAGGACAGTGCGTGATAATAATTTCATTTAACTTAGGATTCAATCTCTGCTGGTCTATCAATTAAAGCTATTTTTATTATTAAGGTTACTTTTAAATAAAATGTTTTTGTAAGAAAATAGGTTTACTTGCTTGATCCATATACATACACACGTATATATTATAAATTTAATTGTAAGTTTATTAGGTTGTTTGTCATTCAATCAAGACTAAATGGTTGTACTTATGCCTTTTTTAAAAATTGGACCTGGGAGAGGTCAAAATAGGGGAGGGAAAAAGGAGCAAATTATACCATAAGAGTTTAGAATACTTTTAATTTTTCTAATTAAAATGTGAACATTTAAAATTTTATTTAAATTTGAAAAACAAATAAATCTATCTAATGAAAATACAATTTTTTAAAATTAGTATCTAGGAGAGATTACAATCGGGAAAAACTGACAAAATACGTTACTTTTGTTCCAAAATGCTTCTTTTTCTTCTTAAAACACAGCTTCTCAGAACACAGATAGATCTAAATCGATTTTGTTGAAATATGGTCCACACGTAATGAAAGCACAATAGGGTGCTCTTTCAAAATTGGAACTCGGAGACGTTATAATCGGGTAAAATTAAAAATAAAATTATTACTTTTCTTTTGAAATCAATCACATTTGTTCTTCGTAAAGCACAGTTTTTTCGTCATCCACTGCAATGTGTTGTACAAAAGTAGATTTTCAAAGGTTGGAGATTTGATGCGGTATTAAAAGGCAAACGGAGAATTTTCGACTCACAGTCCAATCCTATGAAACACGTAGTTATTATGGTATATCTTGGGCACTAAGAAAGATAGAGTCTTCAACTTTCTATAAGCTATTCTATTATCAAGTTGAACATTAAAATTAAAAATTAACTTCATAAGAAGAATGGGCGTTGCACCTCTCATAAAATATAAAATTAATTTCGTACATGACAATAAATATCAAAAGTCGTAGCATTTTCTTTATAACAAACAAGTGGCAAAAAAAAAACGGATCGGATCGGATCGGATCGGATCGGGAATATACATATTTTTATGTTTTAACTTTGTTGGGAACGTTTGAATTCTTTTAAATTGCGTAGGATAAAATAAATGAAGAGAATTTGTTGTTTTACTTTATTAAGGCTTCATTTCCAATTTAACTCTATACACAATGTGCTACTAATTAACTTCTGCTTAATACACAAATTTCTTCAATACTTGACTCTTAGTAAGACTTTACTCTGCGACATATCCGACTTTTAGTAAGATTGGCAGCACTGTTCGAATAAATACAGCCTTGGTAGGGTGATCGCAGCATTGACATACTTCCAGGCATTGAATAACTTCCAGGATAAAGTTTATAGCTTTCAATGTAGGTGTATCTGTTTAGGTGTTTTCATTTTCTTAACAATATACATATATACCACATTTATGTAAAATATATATATATATATATATATATATATATATATATATATATATATATATATATATATATATATAGCTTTCCGGGCAACATCGGATTGGTAAAGCTAGTCTAACATGTTTTCAACCACACTACGATACTCATCAGAGTTTCTAATGTGTGCACTTTCTACAACAATTTTTCATATTGGAAAAATTTAGTTCAGATCCTGTAGTACGTTAATCGTAATTTTTCTTAATCTGACATCTGCTTCCAATTACTTTCATAAATTCTTTAATGAAATCCCATCATTTGTACTAAAATGTAGCATATTTTTCTTTATAGCTTTAATGTTTCAGCAATTTTAAAATCGTCTATGTTGAATTTTGGGAGAAAGTGGTCACATTGAAAAACCTATACACACGTGGATGCTTACAAATATGGATTCATATGAATTTAGATACATTTTGGCATATCCAGATACACACACACACATGTGTGTGTGTAATACAATGAGTTACAATATAAAAAGGCAAATAAAACGAAATAAAAACAGAAAAATATGGCTATAAACAGAACGTTTTTAGCCACACAAAGAATCCATAAAACGATGATAATACTTTTCTTCTTCTGCTCTTCTATTGAGCAACAGTACCGATTGAAAAAAAAAACCGAGAAAACAAAAAGAATTAAAGAAAGAATCCACCCATCGAAATATTTTCATTGTCAGCACCGGCAAATACCATTAAGCGAGAAAAACCCATATAAATGGATCCTTTCAAACTTGAGCATTTTTTAATATCATCAAAATACAGCATAATACAAACAAACAAACAAACAAATAAACAAACAAAGGAATAAATATAGGAAAAAAAGAAAACGAAAACGAAAGGTGGTTTGAATCCTGTTTTGTTTTTTTGAATTTTAGCAATACAAGTATGCATATTGTATCTACAATAATAACAAAAACAACGAGAGTAATAATAACGCAAAAAAACAGTATTCGTGAAAACAAAGCAAAACAATATCTAACAGACAAGGGGCTAAAGTAAGTTTGTTCGGGGACATTAAAAAGTATTGAATTGAAATATAATTGAAAACTAGAACCTCATAAATAATAGTAAATTATCGAAAAAAGGAATTTACAAAAAAAAGTACAATAGCAGTAAGCAAAAGAAAGAAAAAGAAAAATATCATACGAAAATGATGTAATTAATAAAAGTAAATACATAAATGGCATTGAATGTGTTCATTCACTTACTCTCTGATGCATGAAATTTATTGTTCAAATGTATTAATTTGGGGAAATGAAAGTGAAAACATTTCCATTAAAATTATAAATATTTATTAGTACCATTTTTGAAATAGTATTTTATGATATTAACAGTATTATTTATTAACTAAAAGTTTTCTGTACAGACGGTTTATACTTTAATTAATTAAGAAAGAAAGACGTATTCTGTATTTTATTGTAAAGACGTATTATCTCGTCATGTATAATATGTCTACGATCTTTATCGCATTGGTGAGCTTCAAGATATCGGTTGGTGCAAGTAGTTCTAATTCACTAACCGCTAATTCACTGATATGCTCCAAGATACCTCTATCTAGAATGTCAGACAAGTACCAAGTATGTGTTCTGTTAGTTCCTTCTTCAGATTCTGTGAGGACACTGGATTTGAAAAACCGGTTTTTACCCGTAGGCTTCTCTTGAATAGTCTAATAAAGGACTCAGATCTTTTCCTATCATAGTTACCTAGCAAAAGTTCTGACTATCTAAGCAGGCCCTTCTAAGCCCCCTCTTCCGACTCTACAGAAAGAACCTGGCCACATTAGTGGCAGCATGGAAGCTGCTCTCCTGGCCTAGGACCCAGCAGGGTCTGCTCATGTTCTCTCCACCAATAAGTTTTAAGAGATATTCTGATTTATTAATATTGAAATGTGAAATATTTGTACATATGTTGGTACAGTTAAAAAACATTGGTTAAACTGGCTCTAATTTTTTATAAAAAATAACGGTTTTTAGAGGTTCGTAACTTTGAGTTGGCAGCACGGACTTAACAGCTTATAATTATTTTTGTTTAGTTGGGTTTGATATTTTATTATGGATAGACTTACACCAGAGCAACTCTTACAAATTGTTGAAATGTTTTATTTGAATTTACATTCAAAATCTTGGTCTCCGAAGAATCCCATTGGTTGGTTGAATGGGTACCTAAATAAGCAAAATTGTAGCATTTGGGGTAAGGATAATCCACAAGCTTTTGTCGAAACAAAAAGTTACTGCTTGGTTTGCTTTAGGTTTTCGAAAACGATGATGGTCAGAATGTTATTGTCAGTGGTGAACTTTTTCGGCAGAGCCATATGCCACAAAATGAGCGCTACAATTGATTTACTCAAAGAAACATTTGATGAAAGAATAATGTCACGTAATTGTTCAATTAATTGGCCACCAAGATCGTGTGATTCAGGATTGTCAGGCGTACTGTTTTTTTAATGTACTGTTTTATGCATATCATCTACATCAGCACGCAAATGTACTGATTTTTCATGTTTGTACTTTTTTGTACTGATTTTTATTTTAAAATTCTTTATGTCGGCAAACTGCGCTATGAAGCTCTCTAAACTAATATATATTGATTTTAAAGTTGCATCAGGTTTTTTTTTGTGGAAGATCCAAGTATTTTAGAATTATCATAAATGTATTGGCTAAGTTTTCTGTGAAAATTGTATTTAATTACAAAATATAACAAGTTTTTGTGCAGAATTTGCTAACGTCAAATTTAAATGCAAAAAAAGTTTTGTGGAGCTAAAAAATGGAAATATTTTTGTGTCTGCAATACCCAATCAAGAGGCAAATATAATTGTAAATGTTTTTATGAAGAACTGAGTATGCCCGACTTAATCGAACCGTATAGGAATACCTGCGAAAAGTAGTCAGCGATCAGCAAGAAGACTGGGACGAACACATTCCGATGACTCAACATCTAGATCACCTGCCAAGGTTATTTTGGGACTGACCTAAAACTACTTGTTGACTTAGAGTTCGGTGGTAAGCCTACATGGAGGGTAGGTGTCAGAAGTGGATTGTAGTCATTAAAATAAAATAAAGATGAAGTTGAAAGAACCTAACGAGAAAGAAGTTATTTCGCAGCTGAATGCTATGATATAAAATATTAGATTATTTTTCGAGGCTTCAAGAGCTGCTAACGAAAAACTTTTTGGAATAGATCGAAAGGAAGATTGAAAAAACGTCTGGTGCGATAAACGAGAAGCTGCAAGAGATATATGAGAAATGAAGCAAGAAGCTAGATGCAGCGGAGACAAGAATGTCAAGCACCGAAGGGAAGGCAATTGAAGAGAAAGTCAGCAGCCGGAATAATTGCGAAATGTATCAGAAGGTTGCGGCAGTATAGAAACTCCTTACTTCGATGGTAGCACTTCTCTGGCAGTATTAAAATCCCAATTTGCAGAAATGGATGATGCGACGAAGAGAAGGCTGTAGAATTAATTTTGGCTCTTAAAGCGTGGCAGCAGAAGTCCTAGGCACGATGCCAACCAGCAGCAGAAACAACTACATCGATCTGCTTACGGCACTACAGCGTAAATTCGGCGATGAACATAAACGTTACCTACATCGTATGGAGATAAGGTGCCGAACGAGAAAAGATGGTGAATCGCTTCAAGTTTTTGCGGTTGAAGTTGAGAGCGGAGTGCCTGGTATGGAGAAAGCCGCTGAAAAAATTGGAAGAAGGCGTTAAAGAGACAAAGGCGACGAATGGATAGCTAAAGAGAGTAATTGAGGCCCTAAGTGAGAAAGTCGATGGCGTTGAGGAAAGAGTAATAACAATGAGGAAAGTTGCTGAAGAAGAAGGTCCAAGTGAAGATGGAAAATGCGTATTCGTCCTTCAGAAAGAATTAGGTGTCATCGAGGACTAGGCAATAGCGGAAAGGAATGTCCCAGTACCGCCGAAGAGAAATTTGTCTAAATGTACGGAAGAAGAAGCCCAGTACACCGAAGACCAAGAAGGCAAAGAAGTATTGCAGAAATTGGTGCGTATCCTAGTGAAAATGGTCAATCGGATGTTGAAGACCTGATATGGTCAAGCAGCAGAAATGCAGAAGGCTTCCGTAAATTTAATTTGATTCCATTTTATGTCCTACGGCGAAGTAAAAGCTTGACTGCCAAATTGTTTAACTGCCGAAAAAGACCCTCAAAAAAAATAAAAAAAATGAATGAAGTTGAGTATCGGGTGCAGAAATTCTACAGCACGCGAACAAAAATGAAGACAGTACACTTAGAGCGGTTGGCGCATTATGGGTGTAGAGTTAATGAGCCTATTTCGGACGAACAGGCTTAAGTAGGCGGCAGTGTTACGACAATAAGGTTGCGCACCCCAGCGTTTATTACATCGCTAAAATAAATAAACAAAAGCTGCAAGAACAACTATACGTGCTGTTTATAAATAACCAGAATCGACAACAACGAATATTAGCAGATATAAAGTAAATAAAAATAACACAGCACCAACAAAAACTAACAGCAAAGAAAACAAGTAACAGACAATAACAAGCAACAACAAATGCTCAGAGCTGAAAGAAGTAGACGTTTACATTTGCACGGCTACAAAAGAACTAATAAATTAAAAATTATTAAAATAAAGAAATGAAATCTACCTGAAATATCGAGAGGTTCGAGAGCTTTCGAAGTGTTGTTTACTCAGCCATATAAAACGCTCATCGGTGTAAACAACAATCAGTTTATTTCAAGTAAACTTAGCGCGTACAGTTTGTGTGAAGAGAGTTTGTTGGTTTGAACTCTGTGTGAAGAGAGTTTAGAAGGAGTAAGCTCGTGAAGTGAATCGTGAAGTAAGAAAACCGGCTTATTCGAGCTAACTCAGTACAGAGAGTTAAATGTAGATAACTTCTGGTTGAAAAGGTTGTAATCGAACCTAAGGTATAACGACGATCGGGTTAAAAAATCTTTAGGTAGAAAGATCTGTCGAGTAATTGTTGTTGCTTACAAAGTTGTAAACAGACGGAGAAATTAAGAATAGAAAATTGTTTTTGCTTGAAAACTGTGTTGAATAAAGGATTTTAATCGAAAACTAAACACAAGATTTATTTTATTTTAACTACAATCTACGAACTCATAAATATGATCGTGTAGCAAATACTAAAGGCTTCCATAAGGGACAACTTGTTCTACTCTATAGACCACAGCGGAAGAAAAGATTATCAAGCTAACTGCGACGGACCTTATGGAATAGCCAAAAAGGTAAACGATGTGGTGTATAGAATACAGAAAAACAATAGCATCGATCAAAATGAAAGTGATACAAAAAATGAAAGTGATGGCGAGCTATGGGAAGAAATATAATTAGCCAGTTCGGGACAAACAGGCTTACGTGGATGGCAGTGTTACCAAAATAAATAATGCCTAAAGAAGATGCAAAAAATATCAGTGTATTTATTGTATGATTCTAGCCTATTGGTTTGTGTTAAGGCTGTTAATGTGCCACCTTGGTAATGCCATACTTAATTTTTGTTATTAAGAGTGTTGCCAATTGCATATTAAACGGTGTTACACGATGTGGTAAGAGATAGTGCATTCGGGAGTAATGTGAATTGTATAAAAATGGCGGCGCATTATGCATTAGTTAGTTCAGTTATAGATTTGCAGTCATAAAGTAAAGTCGTGTTTAGGAGTAAATAAAAGTGTTGTGTAATTTGTGTATTTAATTAAAGTCGCTGTATAAAGTAAAGGTGTACAAATAAATAGAACTGTATAAAACAACAAATACGTGTATTCATTTTATTTAACGCAATTTAAAATAACTCAAACGTTTATAAATTGTTAAATCCTAACAATACTAAGTCTTTATTTTTAAGTATAGAGTACCTAAAGTAAATAAATCTACTCGGTACTCGGTACCAGTATTCAATACTTTGCTAGCACTAATCCATACATGTGTTACATAACAGGTACCGCAAATGGCAATATGTTTAAAAGTATACTTCATATTATTTTCAAAATGGTCTTGTTTAAATTTTAAACAAATTAACCTGTAATAGTTGAAGGAAAGTAAATGTCGTTACCTTCTCTAATTCCTAATCTACCAATTTTCTAATTATTTTTTCTGGCCTCCTAACATCTTGCACTAAAAAAACTATTTTTTTGTCTAATAAAAACAAAAAATTACAAATTGACATCGAATTAATTATTTAGCTATCTAATATATTTATTAAACTATTTGGAGGGTATTCAATGGCTTAAAACAAATATTTTTTGTAAATTCATTGCCATAAGAAACAGAAACAAACCACGCGAAGAATTCGTTACACATGGCAATTTTCGGCTAGCGCGCTAATTACATATGTGCATTTTTTATATCGGGTGGGCCATATATCGGCTTAAATTTGAATCAGCGGTTATTTTAAATCTGGCAATAATTATGTCATTCTATTATGTCACAAAACTCAGTATATTGTCTCCACTGAACGAAATGAATTGATTTACCCTTAAGCAACGTTGGAATTTATTGGAAATTTATTTCCAAAACAAAGACAATTGGTCGCAGATCGCTAAAAAATAAAAATAAATAAATAAAGAATAATAAATCAAAAAAATTGCAAAAATCATCTTTTCGGATGAAGGTCATTTTCATATTGGCGGGTACATTAATAAGCGAAATTACCCTATTTGGGGCTCAGAAAACCCAAACCTGATCTTACAGAAGCAAATTCACGGTGCGGCTTGTGGAGCGGAGGCATCATCGGTCCATATTTCTTTGAAAATGAGGATTGCGCAACCATTGCGATCAATGGAGACACCTATCGCAACATGATAACCGATTTTTTTATGCCCGCTTTTCATGGTATTGATGTGAACGATGTTTGGTTTTAACAGGATGATGCAACTTGCACACACCTCATGCCACAATCGATTTGTTGCAGTTGGACGCCAAGAAGTGGGGCTCCGTTAAAGACTAGTGTTCTGCCGACAAACCAGAGACAATTGAGGATTTGAAGGCCAACATTCGTGATGCCAATTTTGAGATACTACTCCATACATTCGAAAAAGTTCTCGAAAATATTGTCCTATCGAATGGGGTACTGTGAGGTCAGACGCGGCAGCCATATCAATGAAATAATATTTCATTTCTAACCGAAACAATTGTACTGCACAACAACAAAAAATTTGGCAAAATTTCAAACCGTTTTTGTTTTATTGCATTTTTAATTTAAATTTATAAATGGCTTACCCTATATTAAAAAAATGCGTTATATTTGCGACAACAAAAAATTTCTTTAAACTGGCAGTAGCCATTAGATTGTATGAAACATGCAAGCAAGCTCATTATTAAAAAGAAACTAAATAATCTTATTAATTTGTTAAAACAAAAGAAAGGAAAATAAAATTAAAACTATAACGAACAATCGTAACATAAAAAAATTAAAAATTTTTAAATATAAAAATAATAAAATATATAAAATATTCATTTTACGAAAAAACATATAATATTATCTTCTCTAAATAAATTAATATGGTAATTTTTGTTACAAAAAACATTATTCATATATAAAACTTTTTTTATAATTTTGAAAACAACACATATTACATTTACTTTTTGAATACATTTCTTTTTGGATATGTCATACATATATTATACCACATACATCATACTTTTTGAAAAGCTTGTTTAGCATTCAACTAGGAAGGTGAACTGGTCCTCTTTCAGAGAGAACATGATAAGGGGATTTGGATCTGGCAGCACGTCAACTTTAGTAAATTATTAAAACCACATTGGATGTTAGCGTGCGTCATAGTGACCATTTTGTAAAACGTTAGGCTCCATGGTGGAATAACATATTGGCAAAATTTAGAATAACGGTTAGAAGGAGTTCCAATAGATCCAAGCACACAGGTGACTGGCAGACTTATAGTGCTACAATAGGGATATTAGAAGGTCTAAGAGCGGAATACATGGAGGAAATATTGTCAGTCCATTGAAGATTTGCCGGCTTTTGCCCGACTTAAAAATTCCTTCGCAATAGATCATTTTAACGGTATTGGGTCCTTATCTACTGAAACCGGAGCATATACTAGATCCAGAGAGAAGACTTTGGATCTCTTGTTGACACATTTTCCTGACTCTCGAACGATTTCACCTGTAAATGAGTGTCGGGGTATTCCCGCCTCTTCACGTGTCACCAAAAGGGTCAAAATTTTTACGGGTAGAATATTCACCCAGACAGAGTTTTGTGAGCGATTCAAGTCGTACAAAGGGATGGGATATTTCCGGCTTTTTTGCAAAAGAGCTTTGACATAATACTATCATAATTGTTAGTAATTTTTAAGTTCAACTTTGGTTTGGGTCATGTCCCATAAGCGTGGCGGGAGGTCTTGGTTATTTTTATACTGAAGGCAAGTAGTCTTAGTGATCTTTCCAAGTCGTATAGACATATCAGTCTTTCATCCTTTCTTTTGGAGACAATGGAAAGATTGTCTATTGTCTATGTAAAGGAGAGGTATCTTGTGGCACACCTGCAAATCAGTTCGCGTAGGTGAAGGGGGTCCACTAAGAGTGGCATTTTGTCTCTCCTGGGCAGTATTGAAAAGGCATTCTCTGATGGGAGAGTGGCTCTTTGTGCCTTCTTAGACAATCAGGGCGCTTTTGACAACATGGGCTTTGTCTACATTGCTAGGTCGCTTAAACGATATGGGGTGGAGAAGTCAATTATAGCTTGGATCAGTTCCATGCTCAGGAGCAGGGTCATTAGCTCGTCTCTTGATGGGGAGGAATCCATTGTGATGGCTTCAAATGGGTGCCTTCAGGGTGGAGTACTTTCTCCACTGTTAATGACGGTAGTAGTTGATGGCTTGCTCAGCATGTTGGCTCATAGGGGTGTCGGTATAATTGGTTATAACAGTAGGTGAAAAACATGAAAGTACATTGTGTACCCTCATAACGACAGCTTTAAGCGAGGTGTCAAATTGGTGCACTCAGGAAGAGCTCTTGGTTAATCACTTCTTTTACTTTTAACAAAGAGATACAAGTTATTATGTGACTAATTTCTTTTCTATGTACCATCATCGACTTTTCTAAGGTATCATTCTGTATAGAGACTTAGTTAGTACTCGCACATTAGTATCATCCACAATAAGGCGATAAGGGCCGTCTGGGGTAGTCGCTTTTTGTACGGACGCGTTCAACAGCGGCATTGAAGGCTTTGATTGGTTTGACACCGCTTGAAATCAATGTGATGAGAGTGGCGGCGTGTCCGGCGGAATGTTTTTCGCCAAGGGTTCCTGTAATGTGTCGAGAAGTCTGTCCATTTTACCAAATTCGGTCCTGGATGTCATGCGTTTAGATCTGTACTTTGGCAGGAGATTCAGAGTTGAATACCCCAAGCGGGTTTGGTGTTCAAATGGAGCCTTAGTTCGGAGTGAGTTTGATCTAAAGGTAGACCAATGGCTCTAGAATGAATAACTGCCGTTGCTGGTGTTCATGGATCCAACCGAGACTTGTCGATTTCACTGAGAAGAACGCTGAGTGCTTTCCAGGCTGAGATCATGGCCATTCCTATATGTGTGGAGATCAACATGAACAGTGGGTTCAAGGGCAAGCCCATTAATATATTCTCTGATATCTAGAAAGATGAAATATTGCTTTGGCTTGGAAAAAGTCCGATTGTTTTGGGTACCTAAACACTGTGGGATAAATGGTAGTGAAAGATCGGATGCATGGGCTAGAAAAGGTTCAATGACACACTATATCGGTCCGGAACCTTGCTGTGCAGCACCACTTACTATCATTCTCAATCTAATCAAGGATTGGGAAATTTTCAGACGATTGGAACGTTGGAATGCTCAAAGGGGACTTAGCCACTCTAGGACGGCGGTTAGTCGGCAATGTAGGTGTCATTCTGAAGTTCTCAAGTATAGCAAGCTGGACTTGAAACTCCTAACGGAGTTTCTTACGGGCCACTATATACTAAGAGAATATTTGAATATTTGAAGAGAATGGCGGTCACAGATATGGATGTTTGTAGGCTATGTTCACAGGCATGAGAGACAGCGGAACACATATTGTGTGAATGTGGGTTTCTTGATAGCTTTAGGTGGACATAGGGTCTCAAATTTTCATTCCATTCGAAGGGAAAATTGCTGTCGTAAATCTTGTACATATATGTTTCCTTTTCACAAGCTTTCATCTTACGTTGAATGCTAACAAGAACAAATAAAAAAATTTGTAAATACTACCGGTAAGTTTAATACAACAGAGAATGAATTAACTTACTACTGCAAAAAAATGTAAACAATTAGCCATACACGGCCAGATGATGAGCAGACTAATCGCCGTGTATTGCAAAAACAAAAACAAAAATTGGAAAAGGCGTAATAAGCAACTGAAATTGGGAAATGAAGTAAAGGATAAGATTATTGCAAATGTAAAGAAAAAATAAAGTTGGAATAAAACTAAAAACAAAAGCCTTTTAGTGCGTAAGATGTTCTCCGAAGGTTTTGTTTTCCCTTGAAATTGTGTCTTAACGAATGGGAAGAAGAACAGGTGCTAGAAGATAGAAGTAAAGGGAAGTCGGAAAAACAATTAATCAAAGAGCCAAATTGGAATGATGAATAGCAAGATGAGAAAGGACTTAATGTTTTATTCGGTATTGGCGCTGACTCCGATGGCTCGGAGGAGTGCATTGATGCTGTTGTTTTCATTATTGTTTTTTTTTTGTGAATAAATAAACTACAGAAGTTAAATCTTTTAGTTTGCATTTTATAGTGCTTGATGTTGTTTTAAACTTTATAAACACTTTTGATCCTGAAATAAGTTAGTAAAAAGGTTAATATTCAGAAAAATAAAAAATAAATAAATAAAAAAAATATATATTTTTATACTTAAATCATAATTGCAGCTTCCCAGCAAAAATGATGTAAAAAACTAATCACGATCAGGGAAATTTTTCATGGATATTATTCGCCACAGAATAAACAGATAAGGCGAAAACATTTAATGGAAAAAATTATTCATGATTTCAATTATGGAAAGTCTATAAATAAGTTTTTAATATAGGTATGTAATAATATTTTAGCATTTCTTTACTAAATCAATAATAATAATAATAATATATTTCTACCCCCTAATTCATAAAAATTATTTTCGATGTACACCCGGTATCTTAAATTTACGCACCGACTATTTAGTACAGTTGTATCTGGTGCTAAGGAGTAACGGCATTTTTTGAAATCGGTTTTATTTTACAGACACACTGCTGAATATTACACTAGGTGTTTTCCTTTTGCATTTTCATGGTTTGGCAATGATTATCAACCTTAAAACAAATTTATGGCAAGTTATAGATACGGAAAAGTATGCCTACACTTCACAAAATGGTATTTCGTAACTGTTTTTTGCCGTTGCATAATACCATAAAATTTAAGTCTTAATTTCAAGCTGATCAAAGAGATCAATATAGTGATTTTTAGAAATATTTTGTTTCAAACTGCAATAATATTTAAATAAAGGCGAACAGAAAATAAATTAATATTGCTGAACAAAAAATTATAGTAATTTTATGGAAGTGAGACAAAAACTTAAAACGAAATCGGTCAAGTAAGTAAGGAAGATAGTGCAGGCAAAGTATTGAGTACTGGTGTATTGAGTATTTGTATTTATTTTTCGGTACTTAATATATAAAAGTACGTACTCAATACTTCTGGAGTTGTATTTTTATCGAATTGTTATGAAAATTGAAATTTTAACGACTTAAATACAAGATTGATTTTAACGGCTTAAATTAAGATTGGATTATTAAATATTTTTTTTAGTATATATTTGTTGTCCCCAAACTTCAATTCAAACTTGGAGTAAGTTTGAATTTGTTTAGTTTTAATCGTTTAATAAAACATAATAAGAGTTCAAGATTTTTCTTATATACACAAAAAATTTGTTAAAAATTTAAAAAAGCCTTAAAAGTATCGAGTTGTATTGAGTAGGCAAATGAAAAATATTCAATACTGCCATGTATTGAAAAATAGTTGAATTTTGTCAGCACTAGTTGAGGGGACACACTCCCTTATCCAAAGAATGAGTAAAAAAATGTAAAAATACAGGGTTTTAAACTCAAAGCTTCGTTCTGGTCGCCTACCGAAATTATCTGAACGCAAAAGACGAATTATAGTGCATTTGGTGAAGAAAAACCCCAGATTAGCAGCATCAAAAATTGTTAAAAATAAAAATACACAATTTGCTTTACAAAGTTATAGAGATACAATGAACAAAATTTTTAATAGACCAATTACAAAACCCATATCATACAGAAAAAGCCACTAATGTAACAAGTCAATAGACAAAGGCACATTGCTTTTGCTAAAGAACACAGAAATAAGCCTCCAGATCTGGAAAAGGGTTCTATTTAAGGATGAAGTCAAATACTGTGTTTTTGTCATAAAATGACGCCAGCTTCTGTGAAGAAAACTTTGTAAAATAGTCTTTAAAAGGTGAGTGCTAAAAACTTAAAACCAATCAACTTAAAACTAATGTAGAAGTGACGGTATAGGGTTGTGGGGCAAGGAAAGACATAGAAAATTCGGAGTTTATTAGATTGGTAATGGATCATAAAGTCTATTTAGACGTTATGTAAACAAATCTTACTGAAAGTAAGACCAAGACTTAAAACATAGTGCACTCATTTTGAAGGCTTTGGTTATTATATAATTTAAAAAGGCAACTGTAAACTCTACCGCACTAACTGGACTAAGATTTAATAGAAAATTTATGACATTTAAAGGAGAAAGCGAACTGTGGTAATAACATCAAAAAGCATCAAAAATGCTCTAAACGGTACAATATGAGAAATGATTTGCCGTCATTAAAAAAAGAACTTAATAACATAAAAGAACTTAATAACAAAGTTCTTTTTCATCGTGGTTATCCGACTTCCTATTATAATCCAGTTTGAAATATAGCAATCTTTGATTTATATTTATTTTATTTTATGTACGCATACATTGCCGTAAGTAAAGGGTCCGCCAAATAAATTTTTTTTTTTTTGAAAATGCTATAAAAAAATACCGAATATTTTCTCAAATTTCTTTTTTTATTTGAAAATACAAACCTTTCGCTTAATAATGGAAAATAATTTCATTCAAATATTGTCCTTAAAGCGTCAATTGTCTCTGGCTTGTTGGCGTAACACTTATCTTTGACGGCACCCCACAAATAATAGTCCAACGGTGTCAAATCCCAGCTCCGAGGTTGCCAAACGACATCAGCTCTGCGGCTGATAATGCGATTTTCAAAAACATCGAGTGTAGCTTCGGCTGTGTGGCACGTAGCGCCGTCCTGTTGAAACCAAATGTTGCTAATATCCTCTTCTTCAATTTTTGTGAACAAAAATCGCTCAACATGGCCCGATAACAATTGCCATTGACTGTAACGGCCACTCCTTGCTCATTTTCGAAGAAAAATGGCCCAATTATGCCTCTGGACCAAAATCGGCACCAAACAGTGACTCGTCTTGGGTGTATTGGCTTTTTAATGTATGCGTGCGGGTTTTCTGTGCCTCAAATGCGACAATTTTGCTTGTTCACTACCCGCCAAGATCAAAATGAGCTTCATCTGAAAAGATGATTTTTTTTGGCAAAATCGACATCTTCTGTAAGTCGATCGTAGGCCCACTTAGCGAAGTGTATACACAACCATATTCGTTCAGCGGAAAGATAAAACTAATTATCTGTCAAATCAGACATGAGCTAAGTGTTACCATTCACGAAATAAGCACTAGTTGAAAAAAAAAAGTTAGATGGCGGACCCTTTACAAACACGATTTTTCAGATCTGTATCTGTAAAATAAAATCAATTTCAAAAAAATCTCGTTATGTACGCCGAATTTAAAATATTTTTATACAAATTAACAGCGTAGTCAACTTTTAAATTTTAAAAAGCTCTAAAGTTGAAAAAAAGCCTAATTTTTTAGAAAAAGCATTAAAATCTGTTTATTTTTAGTTTTATTTAACACTAGAGTAATCCCTCAAGCGATGCTGGGAGGCTTTGTGTTGTATCTGCCTTTTTACTGATGTTAATAGATAAAGAAAGCTTTAACTGTTACCGTCCTCTGCACATGCAAAATTATAACTCAACTCAACTTCAACTCTAACCATTCTCACGATATGCATAAATAATTTTTTAATTTATATGGGAGATGCCACACTCATTTATTAAATTTCGCCCATATTTCGACTGAAGATATGTATTAACTACTAAGTTATTTCGTCCAAATTAAGAACCTTCCCCTATTACCGTTCGAAGGATATACAAAAATCAATATTTACAATTCGGCTCAATTTTTGACTGATGATTTGTATTGACCACAAAGTAATTTTGGCCAACCTTAAAGACTCCTACTATTACCGTTTTAAAGATATAGACATATAAATACAAATTTTGTATGGGCGTGGCACCGCCCAGTTGAACAATAGTGAAACCACACACCAAATGAAAGCTTTCTTCATATGCTTTTTATATTCATAGTTTAAAAAAAATCCAAACTCACACAAAATTTAAATGCTGTAACAAATTTAGTTTTCAAGTAAAACTTATGTAATGCAAAGGAGTGCACTCTAACGTCAATAACTCGGAAACCAATTGCCCTACAAAAGCCGTATATACATAAAAACCTTGGTATTGACTTCATCTTTCTTTTGTAGACAACATCAATTACAACGCATTTGATAGTCTTCTTTTATATATATAAATATAAATGTAGATATTGTATGTAAATATACATATAATATTTTAATATTAAGTTGTTTTTAATCTGTTTTAATAAAAATTTGATTTTTTACTTACTCGGTTCTTTTTAAGGCAAATAAGAAATTAGTCATATCTGACTTAGTTTTACAAGGTATCATCAGAAATAATCTACCATGTAATTTATACAGATATTATTTCTGTCAACTTTTTTGAAGCTGGTTCAGCAAAAAATGTATGTACATATTTCGTTAAAAACTTAGTTGTTGTAAGAGCAACATTAACTAACTGAATATGCTTGATACATATTTATAAACTTTAACTGTTGCTTAGGTTCAGAAATCAAGACTTATCGCGTAAGGGAAGTGCTATGCCTACTTTTCCAATGTCGAATACTTGTTGAATGATTATATGCATTGGCAATGAAGTCAAAAACTTCCACTATTACCGCTCTTAAGATATGCAAAATTCAATATTTGATATTTTTAAGCTTGAAAAACTTGCTCCAGCGTAGTATGTTAGTATGGTAGGTAAAAAACCCGCGAACCAACCAAAAGATCCTCGGTTCAAACCCAGGCTAAACCACCTGACAATATCCAAGAGCGGAATAACCTCATAACACTGCTAGCGACTGAAGAGTATTTACGCTATGAAAAACTTCTCTAACAAATACATACATCTGCCGTTCGCAACCGGCATTAAGCTCTAGGCCTTTTTCATTAAGTCCAAAAATAGATTCTGGTAAAATTCGTTGATTTAGAAAAGCCCCCTAAATTTGAAAAATGCGTTCACTACACTTGCATATAAAAGAAGGATGTTTTAAAATTTATATCACAGACTTTATAACTTACGCGTCAATAATGTATATTTTATATGCAAATGACGTGCTAAAACTTGACGCCAAGTTATTATTACGGAGCTACAAGTACTGTTATTGCACTTTTGTGCAAGATACAATTGGTATAGATTTGTATTTAAAATTTACACTTGACAAAAAATTGTGTTGTTACTTTTTTGTGAAAGTTTTAGTTACCATTTAAAACAATGAAAAACAGAAAAAAAACACTACAAATAAAATAACTCCAAAATCGTACGCGAGCAATACTAAGAGCAATACTAAATGCACTGAGTTGACAACGCTGCAAATTATGCCTTATAATTATTTTATAAAGCGGAAGCTCAGAAGGACTGCCTAAGGATCAACTTTCTTTAACTGTATTCAAGTATTTGTCTATTCGATCAATGTGGTACTCCATTTCAAGTTGCTTTAATAACTATTCGGCTTAATAAGAATCGAAAAAGGAAAAAAACATTCATTTTTTCTATAATAAACTCTGTTTTGTGTGTGAGAAACAAACATACAAGCACTCATACCTACAAAAGGGGCTTTCTAATACTCACACACGGATAACAATGTATGAGTGTTCTATTAGCCTAAAGTGGCTAATGGATTCTATTTAACTTTTACTGACTGCTAATGGATTTTTCTTGACCCCAAATAAAATGTGAAACATAACAATCACTGAAAAACAACAACAGCAACAACTAAGGAAAACAATAAAATCATAAAAGAAAATTTTGCACAACAAGAAAATGGAAAACATGTAGAAAAAGCAGGAAAGTAGAAAAAACCTCTCATAGCCTATAATAACAAGAGCAGCAAACAAAAAACAATGAGGTACGCAGTGTTGCCATAATTTTTTTTAGAAAAACTGAAAATTAAAAAGAAAAAAACTGATTTTCAAATAAAAAACTGCAAATACTTTAAAAGTAAGAAAAATATACATAAAGCCGTATCAGGTACGTTCTGTTAACCGAAAACGAGTGAAATTGAAATCGGGTAAACTTTTCTAACACAACACAAATCAAACTAATCCGCCAATTATTTTAAACTTTTGATAATCAAAGAAGTTATTTGAAAGATAATTAAGTGAATTAGTAGGAAAATATATCAAAATCTTGCCTTATTTGAAAATTATAGCAATTTTAAGTTTCATTCGATTGCAATTTTACTCGATTTCGGTTTACAGAGCATATTCATAACAACTTAAGTGGGATATATATAAAGGATATGATGTTATTTTTTTCCGACAAGCGGGGCCCCTGAATTCGAGTTCACTGAATCCAATAGTTTTTTATGTTAGCTATTGTTTTCGTGATATAGAGTTATTTCGAAAATGGTGGAGGTTGCACAATATATATTCGCGTAACTCAATTTTGGTTCAGTTTAGTGAATTAACCAAAAAATTTGGAATTCCAATACAAAATTACCTTATTTTAACATGCGTAGTCGGTTTAGAAATATACACTAAAAAAAGCAAAGGTATCACATTATTTCTTAAGTACGTACGAATGAGTTTAGTTTTATTTACGAAGTATGTAATGTAATTTCACAGTTCTTTTAGCAAAAAACTAATTTTTCTTACACACTGTGTGTTGTCCCTCTTACTTTATGATCAGTGGCCAAAAAAAGGATGATTACATTGTCGCATTAAATTCACCACAGTTATATTAAGCAAATGTGATGAAATTAATACTTTAGAAATTGTAATTAAATAACAAAATTGAGAGTAAAAAATTAAAACGTTAAAAACTCCAAAATCTGCACAATTAACAGAAAAGCTGATTAAAAAGAAAAAAAAAATGCAAAACTGCTTAATGCTTCAAAAAACTGCAAAATACAGATAAATCTACACCTTTGGCAACGCTGGAGGTACGTTAACTTTTATTTTTATTATTTTCTCTCTCTCTCTCTTTCGCCCTCTCTTTCTCTGTCCCCTGAAAGTTCATTTACGAAAAAATAAAAAAGCACAAAAATATCTGTAAAAACGTTAGTGAATTTTCGATTTCAATTTCATTTACAAGTGCCAGTCGTGTCTTTTACATTTTTTTTTTAATATCCTTTCCAGAACTGCATGCTCGATTTTATTTCAGAGAGAGAGAGAGAGAGAAAAAGAAGAAAAACTGTAGCGTATTCGTATTTTTATTTTCCTACTCCTGATTACATTGAGGTATTTGCTCTGCTTGGTTTTTTTAAGTCAATGAGTTCAATGAGAAATTGCATGTTTTATGTGTTTTTGTGTGTATGTATGTATGTATGTGTATTAATATTAAAGAGTACAATGAGGCACCTCCTCCTCATCATGTAATGTTGCAAAGCTTTTATTTCCCTTAAATGTTTTTTTTTCCAATACGTTTTAGATTTTCTATTGAATTTTGAGTCATATAATAACCATGAAGGATAGAAATAAAGCTTCAACTTCATTCACATCAAATACCAGGAACATTAATTAGTTTCATAAAAGTGTTTTGGCAATACACTTGATTCGTTCAACTTCGATGTTAAATTCCATTAAAATTTAAAATAAAGATTTAATGGTTATTTTCAACTTCTGAATCAATTTGATTTGAACATTTTAGAGCTTTTAATGAAAGAAATTGAAAATTTTAAATTTGTTTACTTCGATAAAACAAAAATAGATTAAAACATTGTTGCTCTTTTCTACATTTATTTGAATTATGGACTATACAGACCATGATATAAGCAAATACAGGGTAGTGCCACTCTCTCATTTTTTCTGCCATATTACCATTTGACAATAAAGGCGACCTGACATTTATGTTGAAATTTGTGCTACCATACACTGCTCAAAAATCCCATTTTTCACATAATATTTTTTTCGAATTCGATAATTAAACCGTAATATTAGGCAAAAAAAATGTTAAATGTGCAAACAAAGAAAAAAATCAAAAAAAGGAAAAAATTAAAACAAATCTTTAATAACACCTTCAAATTTACCATTTAAATACATATCTTTTAGTATTTATTCCGAAATAGCCTGGGTTGAAAAACAAACATACATTATATATTCAAAATTAACGTTGGTACTTATGCTGCAAAATTCTAAATAATATTCTAAATTTAAAATCTTGATTAAATTACACTAAATTGCGAAAAATTTCTGGGAATATTGATCCTTTTTCTGCATGTGGCAACGCTTTTTAAATGGTTACTTATAAAACAAACTTCAAGAATCTCGTTTGTTGTCAAACAATTTTGAGTGGAACTACCTTCTATTTCTTATATCATGATACAGACTATATTTATAATATAACATAAAAATATAATAATGTATAAATAAAATAATATAATAATAGTATATAGAAATAAATTAATATATAATATAAAAATATATAATATAATATAAAGTTTTATAATATAATATAAATTATGAAATAATATACATTTATTATAATTTGCACAAATACGGCGATATGGGCTATTTTTATCATAAACAAATTTACATACATATTTGGTTAAGACTTGTTAGCTGAAAATTATGAATTGCTATAGTTTTTATACTTGATGAATATTATTATTAACCAAATAAAACATTTGCATTATTTCTCTATTTATATGTAGTACATATATACATATATTAATTCCCATATTATTCAATGAAGGAATACGGGGACTTCTTTCAGTCAATAAGCTGCACTCGATTCTACTTTTGGACTCATTGGAAGAGGCCTACAGCTTAACGCCGGCTCCAAACGACAAATGCATTTACAATAGTAGTAATACTTATACCCAGTTAATGAGGTGATACCGCTGTTGAAAAAACTTTTTCCTTTTTCAGATTGTCTGGCTTGATATTGAACCGAGGTCTCTTGGTTGGTAGCCGGGTGTCTTTCCTGCCATACCACAGCGGCATACATGTAGTGCATATACATGAAGAAAATTTAAAGCAAAAACCAGTACCGATTACATGCACTGAGCTTTATACATAAGTACCCAAACACATTAGACATATGATGTAGTCGGGAGCAAGAACAATTATTTTAAAAACTTTAATAATAGAAAACCATTTACAAATTACTTTACAACTCCTCCACATAAAAAAGATAATATATTTTATTGCTCATAATCATATTTTCGTTCTTATTATTGTAGCTTAAGCTTCTGGATTACGACATGATGATTGCGAAATTATAAAACATTGGCGACGTTTAGGAATTGTTAAACTCTTTTTATAAGATGTAATAGTTTTATAAAGCTAATACCTTTAAGGTATCTCGAATTAATAGCTCGAAACACAAACGATCAAGAGAAGCTCAATATCTCCTACGTACCCTATTGTGATGTAGAGTTGTTAAAATTTAATTCTGAAACTACAGTACTACTGCATAAGGTAAGATCAAAGCCAATTGTTGTACTCGGTGATGGAAGAAATTCCTTCCTTGAGTTAACATAGACCCACAGGAACCTTATCATACGAGCCGAAATAGCAGGACACAAAGTAAATGTACAAATGTCGAAGCATACATTTCGTAGAATCTGAACCAACCAGTAGAAATATTTCTTAAGATAATTTTATGGCATTTGAGACTACAATGTCTTGTAAATAATCCCTAAATTCTCTTTTGTTGAGCAAAAGCAGCCTACGAGATCTGGTAAAAGATAAACCTTCTAAATTTTTTCAGTCCAGAGGCACAATACCAAGTGTTTAAGAGACCTAAAGAAGTCAATAATAGCCTTCGCAGGATTACAAGGCCCTTAAGGCTGCTTGACTGTTTGACATAACATACATAGATACTAGAGATATCAAGAGGGAACGGTTTTTACCGAGGTAAGTCTGTTTTAAGTCATACTTCTCTAATATTTTTAATAATAAAATAATGTTTATTAGCACAATTCACGATTATGTGTATTAGAGATTTTGGACTGATGCAATTGTAATAATTTCCTTTCCATTATGAGCGGTTTTGTTTGGTTTAGCTTGCAATACTGTTTGAAAACACAAAAACAAAAGTTGAATTAAAAAATAAAAATAATTTTTTTGATTTACAAATATTTTGTTTTGGTTTGTTAAATTATTTAATATTTTAGATAAGGTTAGGTGACAAATCCTCCTTAAAGGATAACTTAGACAAGAAGTTGGACCGATTGCAATACCACATCAAATCAGATCGCTTTATAGCATCGATTGGGTAGAAAGATAGTCTCCTCCTCATCTTTAGAACCACAGCTCCTGTAGAAATCTTGCTAAGGAATGCCACTTCAATCGGCACGGACCGCAGTAGTTCTATAGATGGTCATTGATTAAAAAAAGGCAGTTAGTGCTATTCCTATCTATAGTATGTAGGCCCAGCAGAGTCTAGCAATATCGAAAGTGATTTTATCCTGCGTCCTTGAACCCATATTACTATTTAATGATTAGAAATTTCCGTAAGAAGCATCCGGCATTCTTGACGAGGATAGACGTCTAGACGACTCCCGTAAGAGACTTAAACAGCACATTAATTAGAAGATTTTTCGGAAAATTACCGCCACTCAGCAAGTATTGACCAGTTCTTAACATGACCATGACTTCCGTCTGAAAAACACTGCAATGTCTAGGCATCCCATACGGAAATCTAATGTCAGAACCCTCCATGTATAAGCCACAGCCTACTCTGCCCAGCATTTTGGAGCCGTAGGTATAGTGCCTACTACCAAGTTGGGACCTAAGCTCCAAATCATGCATACGGCTCTTTTACAATTGTAAAGCGCTATGGACGCGTTCTTAAGCTGTGACGTTCTCTTTCTCTAAGAGAGTTTGGGGTCCAGGATAAAACCCAGATGCGTCACCCTCGTTGATAAGGAAAATTGAAAGCCGACAAGGCTCGGAAAATCAAAGGCATGTATCTTGCTGCATCAGTTCCGTCTTGTGAGGATTGGCGCCAAGACTGCAGCATTTTCAAATTTAAAGGCCTGATTAAACATAAAGGAATAATGTTGCACAGCAGTGGCGAGGAAACTCCTTCTTGCAGAGTGCCTTTATTTATCCACCTCCTCAGATGGCAGCTATAAACCTGTCGGTCAAAAGTTTCCTTACAAACCTCTCTATACAGTCAGTAGCGTTCCGTATACTGTTAGCTTTAAGCCTTCTTAACGTAGCCCACCAAGAAACATAGCGCGCTCTGGATGGATCATGCCCTCATGTAGAAGTGTTGAGCATTATTAGCCAGAGTAGTACTTGAACCATATCTAGTCGATTTTGAGAAGGAATGAGGTCCTTCGCAGTGGGGATTTTAATATTTTCGTTTTCCATATTTTTCTCCATTGCTTTATTTGTTTCCTTTTTTATTTTTATTATGAAATAAAGTATTAATCAACACACGTTGATTAAAATTGATTAATATACGTATATACTCATATGTAACAAAACAATATACACTGCGCGTAGACTCCCAACAAATCTCTTTAAAATAAAATAACAAAGACTGCTGTACCATTCAATATAGTCTTTTAATTAATTAATTAAAAAAAACTATACTAAAAACTTATTGAAAAAATTGGTCATCAGGATAGAGCCATCAGCTATAATTTCAATTTAATTCGTATTTTAAGAAACTATATAGCATTTAAATTCTCAAATACCATATTTTATCTATGATTTCACAAATCCAACTGTTTAGATTGGAACATTTTGGATTTTTAAATAAGCTTGAAGGTAGGAAAAAGTCGTTTTCAAAACGCCATTATAGTTGTCCGCATTTATTCGCTATTTTAAAATCGACATGCTAAATCTATTTGAATATATTAATTATTCTTAAAGCTGTGAAAACTAATAAAATATTAAAAATTAGAAAAAAATATTAAAAATTAGAAAAATCCGTTTCAAAACTCAATACATTATGGAAACCACATCACAGAAATGTGCAGCGGAGAAGTATGTAGGACAGCCCTAAGGCCCTAAGTGTAGTACAAGTCTTCAATGCGCCTGTATTTTAAAACTGGCATTGAGTCGTATAGGTATTAGATAGTAACTAATCATAGCCTTAACGTTTCTTTTAAAAATGGTTCCGAAATAGAAGACAACGTTGAGTATTTTACGCATTTGAAGCTGCACATCTTTCAAAACCAAAAAGTAACTAATGGGATCGTACTAAATTTATCATATCATCGGAAATTTATTTTAATTTATTTTTAGCAATAAACGAAGACTTCGTAAAAAATGCATCACTCACTAGACAAAAGAAATTTAAACACAACCACAAAATAATTGACCTAAAAGCTAAAACGCTTTAAGAATTGAATGCTACTTAGAAAATTTGAATTCAAATAAAAATAATAAGCATAACTTGTGGAAAGCCACGAAAAAAATAAAAGGCCACAGAAAGAAGATCCACTTACAAAAGATGAACAAAAGAAATGGCATATAGATGTAGATAAAGCAGTCGCATTTTATAAAAACACTATGCAACAAATGGAAAAAAATGTTCTGACCTTAGATAACCACCATACTTCTTTGATGCGCTATGGTAGCCTAACCACAAATATCATCAGCATTTCGGATTCTTTGGATGTTTTTTTTTTTTTTTTTTTTTCTAAAATGTGAGATTTTTGTAGAGGCTGCCTCACACATCTTATGATAAATTTGAAGTCCCTCATTTGATTTCATTAAGCCATAAGATAAAAAATTCCAAGTTACACCAGCTTTAAATCATTATAACATCAGTTTTTAATATAACCTATATTTTTAAGTTATTGACAAACAAATTATAAAAAAATTTTTGCGTTTGGAAAAATTATGAAATTTTTGATTTCTAAAAATTTACAAAAAATATAAAGCAGCAAATACCTATGTACCAGTTTTACAATTTATTCATTAAGTTTCATACAATAGAAATTCATGAAAATCGATGGGTAAACACTTATTTTATTCCCAATAAAGTGAAAGAACCTGGTTTTGAAAAAAAACTTTTTCTGTAATTGCTGAAAATTCCAACGACGGTTCATCTGAGTTGCATGTAACTTCATTTATATAATTATTATATAAATATATGTACGAACATATATATACACATGTTTTAACTGTCACTGGAGCTAAAATTTTGTTTCATTTGGTGCTGATGTTTTATAGCTTTGTGGTTTGGAAGACGTTTTAGAGTAGATAATGTTAAAAAGAGTTGATGTTTTGGTATGTTGACGAAAACGAGTGTTGACGTTATCCAGAGTGCACTGTAGTTCATTGTGTGCTTTAGACACCATGTGCGTCTATCCCAAGTAAGAATTCTGTCGAAAATGATGGCCAGTTATTTAACCTCATCCGATAATCGAGCCATTTATTGTTGGCTCCGAAAGTGTTACATTTCTGCGTCCAGTGGTTGGTAAGATTATTGTATTCACATCGCTGATGGTCAGCCCCATTTCCTTGCACCAGTTGATAGTTTTAATAAGATATCCTTTCCGACATGGTTATGCTCTCCACCTTGCGGACAGCTAATATGCTAATATCCCTTTATGGTCTTCGATGAACAGAGATAGGCTGATATTTAGTATAAAACATTTTTATTGCTCACTCATTCAGTTTATATATGTAAAATATAGAATAATTTTTAGGAATCCTTCCATTCAATTAAATAGTAACACCTTTTCATCGACGTTAAAATTGTTAAAACCGCGAAAGGATAATAACTCAATTGCTTGGAAGGCTTAAACAAGAATTCCTTGCCATGTAAACCTTCCCTCTACGTCTATGACGCTTGGAGTTACAATTTAATTTCGCTTAATAAAATAAGAAAACAAATGAAGATTTAGAACAGAAAAGCTTTTAGGAGAAGTTATTTATCATATTTTCCTGATGACCTAGAACAACGTCACTTAGCACTTACATTTTTTTATATTTATTACCAATATAAACAATAAATGTTTTCTTATCCATTCTACACTGTTCACCAAATAACAATAGATTAAATAGGGAAACACCTGTGTTTTTAAATCAAAACTGTTATACAATATTAACATTTGAATGCTTGAAACATTACAAGTTCACACACATACTGAATAACAAATGTAAATGTTACAACCTGACAGTCGTTAATATTTGTTGTTCTTATTAAATCATAAGTGGAAAGCAAATAAACGACAAGAATTAACGACTACCTGTGATGTCGTGTGCAACTGCGCAACATGTGATTGACATGCCTCGCTGAGCAGTCAAACGCTGAAAGAAAGTAGACTATAATATCCGTTTTACAACTTTAACTTGATGCCAATGGATTACCACTTGTAAATTGCTATTGTCACAGAAGTTCAACAATAATGTGTATCATTTTAAACGTACACACGAGTACATATTTAGATATGAATTTATCTTGTGAGTTCATCCGACTACGCCTGCGTATTGAAATAATTTCGAACTGAACGGAGAAAAGTAGTTTTTAAAATGAAAGGAAAGAAACAAAAAAGAAAATAAACTATTTTGCCATGCATGACCTTAATACACAATAAAATTGCAAAAAAATTTTAAGCAATTTTAAGATATTTTTTCAGCCTCTAGATCAGAACTAAAATCTGGAAGGAACTAAAAAGTAAAGCGAATGGAAGAAAGAAAAATGTTTATCTCGACCTCGGATTTTAAATAATTAAGAAAGTTCAGTCAGCCTCAATTTTTTTTTCTCCGTCACTCCTCTAGGAAGCGTAGTGGCTTCCCACAAAACATCCATTACTTTGTTTCAGAGAGAATATATACTGTTTGATATTACTATACTTATTCACTATGTAGCACCGGAAGTATCTAATGCAGAGCAAGAGAAATGTATATGTAGAATCTGATATGAACGCATAAGACTCTGATGAACATGAAGAGCATGAAATTAACAGTCAACCTTATGGTAAGAGTGGAATGCGTTGGCACCTTAAATCATATCTAGAATTCCAGACTTTAAGTTGGGATACATACGCCCACGTTGAGGGCGTATATTTATATATATATATATATATATATATATATATATATATATATATATGTATACATACATACGCCCACGTTGAGGGCGTATATTTATATATATATATATATATATATATATATATATATATATATATATATATATATATGTATATATATATATATATATATATATATATATATATATATATATAAATATACGCCCTCAACGTGGGCGTATGTATCCCAACTTAAAGTCTGGAATTCTAGATATGATTTAAGGTGCCAACGCATTCCACTCTTACCATAAGGTTGACTGTTAATTTCATGCTCTTCATGTTCATCAGAGTCTTATGCGTTCATATCAGATTCTACATATACATTTCTCTTGCTCTGCATTAGATACTTCCGGTGCTACATAGTGAATATGTATATGTATATATATATATGTATATATATATATATATATATATGTATATATGTAGCGTGTTTTTTATAGAGGTATAGAACTTTAACAGGTGTCAAGTGATTTATTCTCAGTTTGGTTTGGCAATTCATCATGAATAGACCAACGCCTGAACAACGCTTGCAATTTTCATTTTTCATAAGTGAACTTTTTTTTCAATTTTCAATTTTTATAAGCGAATTTTGTTTAGCGATGAAGCGCACTTCTGGTTGAATGGCTATGTCAACACACAAAACTGCCGCATTTGGAGTGCAGGTAGTCCTCAAGTGTATGTGGAAACACCGTAACATCCAGAAAAACTGACTGTTTGGTGATTACTAACTTTTTCATTCCTGAACTGAATAACCACGATGTCCAGGAGATGTGGTTTCAATAAGACGGCGCAACATGTCACACAGCTCGTGCCACAATAGATTTATTGAAAAACACCTTTGGTGACCGCCTAATTTCACGTTTTGGACCTGTGAATTGGCCTCCAAGATCTTGTGATTTAACACCGCTAGACTACTTTCTGTGGGGCTATGTAAGGTCATTAGCCTGTGCGGTAAAGCCACAAACGCTTGACCATTTGGAAGACAACATTCGCCGTGTTATTGCCGATGTACGGCCATAAATGTTGGAAAAAGTCATCGGAAATTGGACGTCCAGATTGGACTACATCTGCGCCAGCCGTGGCGGTCATAGGCCAGAAATCATATTTAAAATGTAATGCCACAAGATTATTTTTCGGATAAATAAAATTCATGTCTATCGAATAATCCATCGTTGTTTTATTGCAACTTAAATTTCTATACCATTATAAAAAACACCCATTAGAAAGATGAAAAGTGACTGATGAATATAATAGAAACATGGAAATATAGCATCCAAATTTCTGTGAACGTCCACCAAACAAACACCATTTACAAAAAAAGAGCTAGACGCTTTTTTAAGACTACTAATTTTTTGCGAAGCACATAGATCAAAATCTGAGCATCGATCTAAATTATGGAAACCACATCACTTATCACTGTTTCGTGCAGCAATATCCCCTTTTACGCTTCATGCGCTTTAATGACAAACAAATGTTAAATGTGCTGCCATTAGCGACCTTTGGACCATACGTAATAAGAATTTATTTGGAAGTTACAAGCCGAACGAGAGTATTATCATTGATGAACAATTGTTTAGGTAAAGGGTCCGCCATCTAACGTTTTTTTTTTCAACTAGTGCTTATTTCGTAAATGGTAACACTTAGCTCATGTCTGATTTGACAGATAATTAGTTTTATCTTTCCGCTGAACGAATATGGTTGTGTACACGCTTGAACAATGCTTCGCTAAGTGGGCCTGCGATCGACTTACAGAAGATGCCGTTTTTGCCAAAAAAAAATCATCTTTTAAAATGAAGCTCATTTTGATCTTGGCGGGGATGTAAACAAGCAAAATTGTCGCATTTGGGGCACAGAAAACCCACACGCATACACCCAAGACGAGTCACGATTTGGTGCGGATTTTGATCCAGAGGCATAATTGGTCCATTTTTCTTCGAAAATGAGCAAGGAGTGGCCGTTACAGCCAATGGCGATGGTTAACGGGCCATGTTGAACGAATTTTTGCTGACAAAAATTGAAGAGAAGGATATTAGCAACATTTGGTTTCTACAGGACGGCGCTACGTGCCACACAGCCGAATCTACACTCGATGTTTTGCGCCCTGTTTTTGAAAATCGCATTATCAGCCGCAGAGCTGATGTCGTTTGGCAACCTCGGAGCTGGGATTTGACACCGTTGGACTATTATTTGTGGGGTGCCGTCAAAGATAAGTGTTACGCCAACAAGCCAGAGACAATTGACGCTTTAAAGGACAATATTCGTGAAGCCATTGGAGAAATACCGCTGCACACAATCGATAATGTGCTTCAAAATTGGACCGATCGTGTAGGCTACTACATGGCCAGCCGAGGCAGCCATTTGAATAAAATTATTTTCCATTATTAACCGGAAGGATTGTATGAGAAAATATTCAGTAGTTTTTTTATAGCATTTTCAAAAAAAGAAATTATTTGGGGCACCCTTTACACTGATAAGAAAGCTGATGGCAAGTGTCAAGGAAATGTAGGCGAAATAGTAGTCTTAGACCTACTCAGTCTATACAAAAGCTCTGGCAGAAATATTACTACAGTTATGTATATTTAGTTTAATTTCTCTCCTACTTGCTCAGACGTTTAATTCATGGAACCTTGCACTGGTGGAAACAGTGAGAAACATGAAATGTATCCGCCATCAAACATGCTGCCCCATAAAGATACATAGGTAAGAATTAGCATGTAAAACAAATTCCGATTTTCCTTATATTTTGTATAGTGTCACCCTGTTAAGGATGTAAAATATAAATTGATTTACCAGTTCCTCCCAAGCTGAGACGCAAATGTCGTATATAAAAGAAAATTAATATAAGCAAAACATAGGAGCTCCCAAAAAGTTTCAAGCGTCTAGGAATTCCGTGTACAAAGAAAACCACAATTAAAATACGAAAAGATACCCGGATACCCTGTGTCACACATAAGAGTTAAGCTTAACATCAGTTAGTTTTAACCATTGTGCCGGTGCAGTTTAGTGTGGCTGTTAATTGTACAAGAGCGTGTGGTTAAACTTATAATTCCTTTTTTATTACGAGTAGAGCTATATACTATTTAAAAATAAACACAGTGCACTCGGGATAACGTCAATATTCGCTTTCGTCAATATCCCGAAATACCAAACACTCCTTTTAACATTTCCTACTCTAAAACGTCATCCCTTAATAAAACAAAATGTTAACTACAGTAGTCGAAACACAAGCGTGCATATATTTATTTTACGAACTTATTTCCGAATTTGAGGTTCCCCTCATAACTAATATAAAATTTATGTTACATATGTACGCACTTTCTTTCTCTGTTCAATTTTTTTTTGTTAGCTTTAAAAGCCTTTTTCCTTTAGATTTATTTTTATTTTATGAACAATAGAAACTCTTTCAATTACTCTCATATCAATACGTTTATTGTATTAGAATTGCACATTTATAAACGCCAACAATCTGGTAAACTTCAACACCCGCGGTTTTACATAATTAGTTGACGTCATACCGAGTGGACTGTTTGAGTGTGTGCGCTATCGCCAATATTTAGATTTGGACCGGGAGAGTATAAAATGGTTAAAAGTGTACAAAATTTAACTAAGATAACAGCTAAGATAATAACTAAGACGTAGTGAAACAAGCCGGGTTTTAGCTAGTAATAAATAAAATCACCCAATAGCGTACTCTCTCTTAAAGTGTAAAATCGTTTCCCTCTATTTTTAAGAGTTTGATTGCAATTAAATAAAATATAATTTGTTTAAGATGTTTGACACATCATTTTCTATTTGTACGAGTATGTATGTCATGCTTACAACCCCGTAACAAATGACTCTGGGCTTTAAAGTTGAATCTGCTTTTTCTTTTTATTGCTTCACTTCTTGTAAAATGTACATACATACATACATACATATGTATGTATATTTAAAAAAAAAATGTAGCTCCAACCAAAAACTTAATTGGAGTATTAATAGTTTCAAAAAAATTTTTACAAAATTTTTATTTAAATTATGAAACATATGTGTCTTTTAAACCAGCGTATACTTTCATACATACATAAGTATGTACATTTAATAATATTTAAGTTTTCTCAATTCTCTGTATTTTGTGGTAAAATGATTCACAGGTTTTTTTGTTTTTTAATAAAACTAACAGCCAAAGTCCATTTACTTTCAATTTTTTTAAATTTTTTTCATGCAATATTTTAAATTGTATTGCGACTGTCTTTTTATGGTTGTGGTCAATTGTATATGTATTACTGTAGTATAGTACTTGTCTTCGACTGTACTTTTCCTTAACTTAATGGCTTTCATCCGCAATTTCTTGCGTTTTAATTTCAATCTGGTCTTGAACAGTAGCTAAGGAAGTAATCAAGTTGCTATCTGTCTGGTGTGTATGTATGTATACATATATTAAATTCGAAAAGTTGCATACTCGTACATTATACCTATAGTGTTTAAATCAAAACGTTTCGACTTATCATCTAAAATTTAAGTTATAGTAACTTAGGCTACAATTAGCTTTGTGTTTATTTAAAAAAATTTAGATTAGGAATACAATATGCATGGACTATGATCCCATACTATGGATGATTTAAATATAGTCTACATTTGATAAAAAACTGTTGTCAGAAATTCCATAAGATTCTTCAATCAATGAAAATCAATAAAAAAAATCTTATTTCTAATCGCTTTATATCCACCCAGTATTATGAAAAATAATAGGGACACTTATATCAAAATAGTTACAAATCCAACTCTGTTTTTACATTCAAACCTTTATCAAAAAGATCATATAAATTATCTGCTGAAATTTTGACAACGTAAAGAACCGTTTTTTGACTAACAAAATTTGTACCGTTTCTCAGTTATAGCTAATTTCCCTCTTGAGCTTTTTTAAGGAAAACAGCAGTATTATTATAATTTCACATGATTATGTATTTGCCTGCATAAATTTGTAATTAAAGAGTGTATCACAAGAAAATATGATTCTTGAGTAGACAATGCAATTATATTATATATTATATTTATTACGTTATAATATTTTCAAATTGAGTTTTTTTTTAATCATACATATGTACATATTTAAAAGCTATTATAATGTGAAGTTTGAAGTCTCCCCCCGTTATATTTATAGAGATATTTAATAATAATGTGCCACGTTCACACTTCTTTGGAGTTAATTGTTTAACTTAACAATATCCACTTTAATAATATCCAAAACACCATAAGATATGTGTTCTCAAATGTGCCTTGAGCGGACGAAATTACCACTCTCTTCTAAGCTAACCTAAAACAATGGCAGCTCGCTGCATTGATACTATCTTCCTCATAGAGGCTATCAAGTACAAGAATCTGATTTTTAATTTTTTTCGAAAATTTTAAAAACAGATTCTTGTACTTGATAGCCTCTATCAGGAAAATAGTCGCACTTCGAATACAGAAGATAAAAAAAATATTAAAAAAAAAAATGCTTTCTGGTATTTTCACCCCATTCATACCATTGTTTAGTAACAAATCTATTTTTATTAATAATACTTATTTATATGAAATTTACTATTTTGTGTGAATAAATAAAAGACTGAAATAATTTGAATTAACTTTTTATACCAAATTACTTTTATTTCAGCAAATAGCCTAAATTAAAAAATTAAAGTCGTCTGCGCCACCTCAAGAACTTGACGTAGGAAGCTGAAACACTTTTTCAGCATGAGAATGTGTTTATAGTACTTGTAGAATGAAAAAGATAGGTTGGTTTTTCTTTATTTAAAATTAATATATTTCCACAAAAAATTTCACTTTGTTGGGTTACTATCGTGGTGTACTCTTCACCGCTAACTACTGGTGAAGGTTACAAAACTTATTTATTTATTTGTTTATTTTTTTGGTAGTTTGAACTTTTTGTTGTTCAATATGTTGACCATATTTTCTTTTGTTTTTGTTATTGCAGTTGTTGTTAATTTCATTAGTATTCCTTTTGCTTATTTTCTTTTCTTTAAAAGGTCGTGGCTTTCAGGCACTTTTGAGCAACCAAGCGGAAGTTGATTTATTGTTGTTGTAAAACAATTTAGCGCATCCATATCTATTCATATTTATCATCATGGGAAAATGTTTTCCAAAAACAATAACGCCAACAACAATAAATTATACAAAATGAATAAAAATAAACTATTTTTGTTAAAGCAAAAGAAAATATCTGGTTTTGTTTAACAATGTTTTATCCATAAGCAAATTTTTATTCTTCAAGAAATAAAAGTTATAAAGAAGATTGAAGGAAATAAGTGATGAGTTACAGCGAATTGATATTTCCTTAAGAAAGACCCTGAAATTATTTATATTTTTATAAATTCTCCATGTATATTTCACTGAAATAATTAATTCTAATGAGTTTAATTTAAAATTAAGCCGAGATTAAGTATTAGTGGTTAAAGTAGTGCGACTAATATTTTCATACATTGTATTGCAGTTAAATTTTCATATTCGCAAGAGTTGCACAAAAAAATGTAGAAAATATATATCTGTAATATTGTGGAATGTAGGATCTGGTTGTTGTATAAAATCAGATTTTTTTTTTTTTAATTTTTATTAATAATATTGTTAACATTATGGAAATAATCTCTTTTAAATATTCAACAATAGGAAGAAGTAAAAGAAAATTTGCATAAACATGTGTTATTACAATAACTAAAAAGCTTAGATAGAAAAATGAAAACAATATATTTATTTTTTTAAATACTCTTGCTTTACTCTAAACTTTAATACGTTGAAATTGTAAGGTAAAGTTATAAAATGATATGGGTTTAAGAAGACGGTTAACATGTTTTAATTATTTTATGTTTGTCATTAGAGTTTGATTGCTTTTAACTTAGTAAAGTATCTATTTCTCCGAAGCCAGCTAGAGACAGATCTTTATTAGATTGCCACTGCGGTTAAGAGCTATAAAAAGCTTGTCTTATTTCTATATTACAAATTATCCAAGTTTTTTATTTTTTGTTTTTAATATTTTATTTTTATTTGCCATTTATGTATATTTTCTTGAGAATTTTTTGAGACTACATTCCAATTTTTTAAATAAAAGCCCTAAAGTTAAATTAAATAATTAAAATATTGTTACGAAAATGAAACTGCCTAAAAAAGATACCAACATTTTTTGCTTAACAGCTATAAACTTAACTATTGTGGAAGTTATTCTATTGGTTGGTATCTACGAGAGTAAATGGATAAATTAGCAATAAAAGCAAACTGTTACACATACCACGATTGTATTTATTTGGACAGTGCCGCCAACACCATTATATATCAGATGTGTACCAAATGCTTACATATTCAGTTACGGCAACTAAATAGTAGCTTGTGGAGTATATCAGAACATTCAAAACTAATGGTAATGAAGTATGTATATAAATCTTGACGTTCTTCTAACTGCCATCCCTAAATAAAAGCGGCAAGCGGAATGTTTTTTGCCGCTTAGCTTTTAAGCTCTGCGGCCATACCTAAATAAAAGCGGCAACCTTACGTCAAAACGATAAAAACAGGGTTTTTAAAAATTTTTACAATCCTGTTTATTTTGACAAGTACATTATATCTTTGTTGTGTGACTTACAGTTTGCGAAAGTAATAAAAGAAATAAAAATTGTGTATAAAAAACAATATATTAAAATTCATTGTCTTTTACAAATTTATTTTTGAAAGAAGGTGGGTGATTTAATGTTTTACTATTGCATTTTTAGAGAAAGTATTGGCATAATCAATAAAATAATAAACAGAAGTGAAATATAAATAAAAACGGAAAAAATAATTATTAATTTAATAATTTGTATTTCATACCTCTTTTGTCATACAAACAAGGATTTTGATAAACCAATTCTATTATTTTCTCGTTGAAATTCTATATTAAAAAAAAATATATATTTAAAAAATCATTCATATTTAATTTTAAACATTTACTTACCTTCATTTTCTAATAGCATATAACCTTTTTGCAAATGTTTACTTTTTCCCTCTTTTTTTTCTTTGTTTACATTTATTGTCTTTTGCAACCAACTTCACTATTTAACGCTCCGTTAAAATTGGATTTTCTAATTGCAAATATTTGCCGCTGCGTTGCCGCTGCGTTATTTCGGGATGCTCCATACAAATTGTATGGGAAAGAGAAACTTTGACAGATAAAAGACGCTTGCCGCTCTCATTTAGGGATGGCAGTAGGTGAAGTCAGTCATAATTTAACAGACAGTAAAGTCGTGCTAAGTGTGGAGTTTAATAAGTGTTGGATTAATTTGCCTCACGTGTTGTTCTATAACGTAAAGTGTTGAATTCGTGATGGGTTCAATAACCAAGGGAAGTTAGTTTTTTTTTTAACTTTTACATTTTATATTATTCAACTCGTTACTTAGAAAAGTTGATTTGTTGAAAAGTTAATTTAAAGATATATTACAAAAATTTATTACACTTGGAATTCTGAAAACGATAAGTAAAAATTTCTTAATTTCCCCGCGCTAATATTTTTTAAATAGTTAAAAATATACCTAAACTTTTTTCCCTGAATCTGCCCATATAGTATTTACTTTAATTTTAGCAGGACCCAAATTTGCTGTGCCTAAAATGGACATTTTTAATCAATGGGTAAAACTTCCAGTAAGGATTCTTAATTTTGATACCTCAAAACATTATCTGGGCAGCATAGACGAGTAGTCGGTGAAGCTGGTTAAATCTCTATTAAGATTTTCTGCACAATTTTCAAAAATGTGGGGAATTGCAGAAGATCTTGGGAACGATTTTTGACGTTGAATAAGGCATGGCTAGAGGATGATATAACGTTTTACGATGATATAGAACCATCCACATCATCTCAGCTCCCTCTGGCTGGCTTTGGAAGACCGAAGAAAGATCTACAAAATGCGTCTTTGAAGACCAAACGTAAACATGTTGTTGTTTTGGATCAATACCGAAGTTTGTAACGCTTTGACAAAAACTTCTTCATCACAAAAGTGATACAATTGTGGAGCAACACCAACACTATGAAATTAGTGGCTAACAAAGAGAAGCTGATGTAAGCATTCAAGAATGCTTCAAAGAAGAAATGTAACTATTTGTAGAAAAACAAAAACCAGAATTCGGAAACAATATCAGCGGAAATAATGCACGTAACTTTTTCAGGAAACCTGAACTGAATGCTGAAATTACAGGATTACACGTCACGTTGACAAAAAAAAATCCACATTATACTTAGAGCGTTGTCTTCAGACATCAACATTACTTTAAAAAAGTTTATACGCTCTTGACAAGATACAAGGTTATCATATTTAAGTTCGTATTCGTGGTTTTATATGCCAGCTGCCGTACACAAGACCATTTTGCATCTGGCGGAAGTTATTCAGTCATCCTTTCTACGAATTAGACATCTTTCTGAAGTGCCCGAAAATAGTCTCGACTTGCTTAACATGCTGCTTATCACGTCTGATCCTATTATTAACAGTTTCAGGGAGATTTCCAGAAAAAAGACAGGCTTCATCACTCCTGAGGTATTAGATTTACTTTTAGAGCCTACATGTAATATAAATAGAAATAGAGTTGATAGGTTAATTGTTTCTTTCTAATGATGACTACACAGTGGACGATCCTACTGAAGAAGATTTGAGTAGTGCTGAGTAGATTAAATTTTAATTGTGTTTTCGAGTAATTTTTTGTGTATATTGTAATAAGAAATATATTTCTTGTTACATTTTTATTCCATTTTCGATAAATCCTTGTAAATAATTTAATTAACTTTTTCTTTGTGTATCTAGTAATACGAAGAAATATATCGCTCATTTACTTCAATAGTGTTATAACTCAAAAAACAAAATTAATCATGAAAGCTGTTGTTAACACTGCTGCCAAAATCGCCATAACTTATTTAGTTGTCTGGCAACACGCCATAATAATTTTTAACTTTTCAATAAAAATACACAATTTGTTAACGGAAAATTTAGTTTTTAAGAATCTCTAGAATTTTCCCCATTTCAATTTAGGATTAACCACAGATTGGATTAGACGTGGATTAAAGAAAGTAACATTTATTTAACTTTGTGAATTTTTAATATATCCCAGTAGTTTCCCATTAAAAAGTATGTATGGTACATGTAAATTAAAACATAAATTGAATTTTATATTTACTTACATATTTTTGTGTATAAATATATAGGAATTTTAATATAAATATATTTGCCTAATAAATCAAGCCTTTTTTGGGTACTTGCTTTTTTTCAAAATCCAGCGGAAATTCTGGTTTTGGCCGATTGCCTTCTAAACAGCTGTTTTAAATTAAAAATTTCCATTACTTAGCATTCAGGAAGGAATAAACATTTTTCTCCTGTTCTTTTAATTTTGTACGAATCACAACAAATTTTGTACACAATATAAATCATAATACTGCGCATATTTTTGGATGTCCAATTATAAAATCATGTCCTTTGAGTTGTTACATTATTGTAGTAAATGAGAGATATGTATTTCTTGTAATTAACTCTTTTTTTCATTATCGGTAAAACATAATTCTGAAAACAGTTGAAATGATTATCAACATTATAACCAAACGAGTTTAAATTAAAATATGTTACCAAATAATTTTGTCCTGCTAGATCATACTTATTATTACTTATAGATTGTTGTCCAATCTACTCATCATCATCATCAACTTTATAAAGAAGTGACCAGAATTTATGCCCACCTCGACCCTTAGCCTTCACGACACATGCATGGAAGATCCCTTGAACTTGTCAGCCTAAGACTAGGCCACGATGTCCTAGAAACTCCACAGCACAGGACAGAAACATTTTTAGCAGAGTTATTGAGGCCCTATGGTATATATACGTACACATACATATATATTAGATGAGATGTAGCCCACACTATATAAATTTGCTTTAATAAAAAAAACAGTGATGGAAAGAAAGGAAACAGATACTTAATTATTTTTTACATTCATTAAAAAAATTCCTTTAAAGGCCAATTTTGTAAAAGTTTTGAATTTTGTTTATTTTTTAACAATATCTAATATTATTTCATTTACATACATCGATTTTATTAACAATGTTATTATATTACTACTCTTGTGAATTACTACTTTTTAGAATTATTTAAAGTTTTTTGTTGCCAACAAAACAATAAAATTGTTTAAGACAATAGTTAAGTTGCTCATATTAACCTAAAATATGGCTTTTTATTTTCGGTTTATAAAACAAGAAGTGGTTAATAACAAATGTATTCTTAAAATCTAAAATAAGGTTTTTTTTATTAATACATCCGTTATAATTCAAATACATATTCTCATTATTATTAAATATTTTCAACATTTTTAACAACCATATCGCTCATTTACTTCAATAGTTTCATTAATCGAAAAACACGATACTTCATTACAGTCATTTTATGTTTTAATTTTCTGTTATTCGGCATTTGTATAGAAATAAATATTTTATCCCAAACGCTAAGTTTTCCCTAAAATCGAATACGACTATGTTTTTTGAGCTATGACAATATTGAAGTAACTGAGTAAAAAAACATATTTCTCTTCAGAGAAAAAATTAAATTTTATGTTTTACACTGGAGTATAATAGAAAAGTAACAAAAATACTCGTACGTACTCTAACAAGAATACAATTTTATCTTTTGCATTGCTTCTGCTTTCATTTCATCAATTAAAAAAACAAAAAAATTAAAAAAGAAGTAAAAATTTATACCACAATTTTACACACTAATTCATAAGGCCACAGAAAGTCTTATATATTCAGAAACACATGCAAAAGCAGCAATAAGACATAAACGCTTATGCCGTCAAACAGTGTGGCAAGATAAGAAAAACAAAGAAACTAGAAACTTAAAGAAGCCATCGAACACACATTAATTTCCATACTCCCAAACACTTACAAAAAACAATTCAAAAACAATTATTAACTACAACTTTACGTTACTGAACAATTGAAAAATTCCCACAATCGTTGCATACAGGTCGAGCCCTTTCTACTCCAGATGCATTGCAACTAAAAATGACGGGCGATGAGTCCAGAAACTATGAATGAATGCACAAGCGAATGAACAAGCGTTGATGATGATGATGAAGAACCTGTTGCCATTTTATGCTTCGCTGGTAAACAAAAGAGGAAGAAGAAAAGAAACGAAACAAATTAGAAGAAATAGCACTTGACTATTTCAAAATTCAATTTTTTTCTTGGTTTTTACGAGTAAAGATTGGGGTTGCAACTGTTTTTAAAAAATATATTTTTTTTTATAAAGACAACACATTTATTCATTTACACACTGACATACCACGTGAGTGATTCGATATTTTTTAAGGGTTTGTTGACCTTCATTTGAGCAGGTACACTTTAACTGCTGATCTAAGTAATTAATTAAGACATCCTTTGCGCATAGAAATTAAAACAAAAAACGTGAGAAATTTATTTGAAATTACACAACATATCTATCTATACATATCTGTTATATACATATGTATGTATGTATAGAAATAAATTCTTATGCGGTTTGACCACTTTAAACGCATATTAAATAATTAAAATAACAAATAATTGCTAAGTCTAGACTTTTGCGGTTGGGGGAACTAAGAAGACAGTAATTACATATAGTGGGATTATATATGTATGTATTAAAAAAAATTATATTGTTATTTATAACAAGATATGTCTTAGAAGTAAGGCATGTACGGTATTTGAGTAAATTTTTAATAGAATATAATCTAACAGTAGCATACGCATTACGAACAGTTAGCAGGTGAGAAACATTCGCTACACTTTCATAAAAAAAATGAATAGAAAATGAAGCCGTTGTCGAAAACTATTAGGAATCTATCAGTAAAAGACTGGAAAATGAAATTAAAAACAATCAATTGTCCAAAAGATAGAACCTACTCATATCAGGAGAAAAAGCAGTCTTCGATTTCTTCAGGATTTGAAAATTAAATGAAGTCAGCAAAGCGTAAAGACGATCGTATAATAATTCCAAAAAACAACTATTTTTTTCTTTCAGAGCAGTCGAAAAAGTTTTTATACAAAGAAAAAACAACTACAGCAAGACGTAAATATAAAGAAACTTTGCCTTTGACTTTATAATAGAGTGGATTTGGTCAAATGAGTCGAAATGGAAACTAAAACATACAAAATATGTTAAAAGAGTATGTTGTGATCGGTTGATATCGATTATTCGACTTTTTTCAAAAACCGGTTTTCGAATAATTCGAAAAGTAACATTTAAAAAACGGGTTTTCGGTAATTAATAATGCAAATAACCGGTTAACCGGTTCATTCATTCAAATAAAATTGTTCCTAATTCTTGAAGCGCAGAGCTGGACCACGTCGTTTTAAAAATAAGCAAAAGCTGAGGGAGAGCTTAAAATTAAAGTGGCAATAATTCTAACAAATATCATAAAAACTATGCCAAAACGGTGAGCGGAGGCCATAAAAAATAAAGTGTGTTATACAAAGTACTGAAAAATGCTAAAGTTTCGAATCGCTACTCAAAGAGCTAATTTCGTTTTTGTTGTATTATTTGGTGGAGAATGGAATTAAAGTTTTTGTTATTATAGTTATAATTTAGGTGCCTAAGATAACAAAAATTAAATGTTTTACTTTGAATAAATCTATTAGTAATATACGAGTCTTTAATTGCCTCCACAAGAAAATTTGCTTAGATTTAGAGCAGCAATGTATGTAATGTATGAAAAATTTACTTAGATTTTGAGTTGCACTGTATGTAAATGTATGCACCACATATTTAATAGTGTGTGTGTCACTATTGTATGTTAAGTAAGAACCCACCTTCAGACCAAGAAGTCGTCGGTTCAATCCCAGGCCACACTATCTGACAATTTTCAACAGCGATACCACCTCACAATATTACTAGCGACTAGTTATGTGTATTTACGCTGTGAAAAATTTCACTAACCAATATGTCTGCCGTTCGGAACCGGCGTTTTTGGGTATGCTGACTTTCAATGGGTCTAGTTGATCATTCTCCATATATAAAAATCAATATTTATTTACAGAAGTGAAGAATACTTTATTTTTGCTCAAAAGTGCATGTATTTTTCGATCTACCTTGATTTTCACGTTCTTTGTGAGACGTTAAATGTTGTCATAATTTAATTTATACAAATAGTTCAACGATGAGCATATTTTCAATAAAAAATATACAAACGTATAAAAATTTTACTTATTTAAATTAACCGGTTTATTCGGTATTCGAAAAATTAAAATTTTGAAAAATCGTATTCGACTAACCCAAAAAAACCGGATAAAACCGTCCGATCTTCCAAATTGTGAGCCTTCACAAAAACTTAAATCTAAACACATTACATATGTAAGTGATACTGTAAAACATGGTAGTGGAAGTCTTATGGTATGTGGCTACTTTTTGCTCTGGAATGAATCCATTAGTCGCAATCGGTGCAAAATTGACTCGCTATTCTTAAGAAAACTATATCGAAATACTGGAATGACCGGCTCAGAGCACAGATCCAGCCGAATGGAAAGATATTCCTATGCAAATATTGAAAAACTTGATTTCAATTGTACTTAGAAGACTTTGTGAAGTCATATTTATTAAAGGGAGAGCTACTAAGTTCTGCTTATTATAATATCCCTTCGTATTTCTGTGCACTGCACTTTATTTTGTTCCAGAAGGAGCATTTTGATTTATGCTGTTTTTCTGAAAGGTTTAAATATGTAAGTTTTTTGTTTTTTATGTATATTGAAATGTAAGCGAATTTAATAAATTCAATTAATTTTTAACAATAATATTGAGTTTGATTTCTTCTTTCTTGGATTAGATATAAAAAACGTAATTTGGACTTTATTTTGTACAATAGTGTATATTCGTATTGATTTTTGTTTTTATATTTTATTCTCTCATCCATCATCCGTGATTAAACTTTGGCTTGATTTTTAACGCTTTAAACCAATACAGGGCGAGTATTACCTTGGTCACACCGTAGCAATAACTTAAAAAACCTAAATGAAGGCAGCGGATTAATTTCTTTCTGTTCTAAATACTTTTTAACTACAGTCAAGGAAGAAAGTCTACATAAACTCTTTGACTTAAAGGCTTTAAAGAGTTTGTGAAGAAAATTGAAAAAATGTTTATATTAATATTGAAGGCATTAATAGATAAGTTTATTAACAAAATAAAACAGTAATTCATTTACATAGTAAAAACGACAATAACATAGATATTAGAATTTTATAGGAAAAAAGTCTACATACAGCTTACAAAAAAATAGTTGTTATTTAAAAATATTATATATAAAAATAAATATTTTACTTTTAATATTTGGTTGATCCACCTTTGGCATCAATAACCGCTTAAAGACGACAAGGCATTAAGGTTACCATATTCTCTGTAATAGAGGGTGTTATGTCGACCCATGCACGATTCACGGTTGCTAATACCATATTTTCTTAAAAAGAGTCCCATATGTACTTTATTGGGTTTAAGGATTTATGAAGCGTTGGTCAATGGAATTTCGCGATCCATATACAACGAACCAGTTATATACATCCAATCCTTGAATACGGATCTATTATATGGAATCCTTACTTTCATACTTATGCTAACATTATTGGCAGTTTCTTCTATTTTGTCTGAGGGGACTTTGATGGAAGTCATATGTACTTCCTTCATATGAAAGCAGACTTGCTCTAACTGAGCTACCTACTTTAAAAAGCCGGAGAATAATGCTAAGTGTTTCATTTTTATTCAATTCAATACATGGTGATGTTGATTCCGATTTTCTTCTAAACAAAATTATTTGTAATGTTCTAGTTAGGCCTTCCCGCTATTTTCAGTTAATAAATATAAAATATCACAGATCTGTTTATGCCAATAATGACTCCTTTCGTCAGATATGCTTACAATTTAATAATGTTTATCATTTAATTGATTTTTCTGAGAGTAATGAAATTTTTAAAAGAAAAATAATACTGAATTTAAATGAATTATATTGTCTTTGAATTAATAATTTTCATTTTGCAAAATTTTGTATTTATCGTAAACTATATAACTTTTGTCTGTACGGAATTAAATTTCCATAGACCAAATAAATAAATAAAATATATAATAAAAGTCTGGTGACTGGAGTGCAAAATTTAGCTTGAACCATAGTAAAGAAGCTGTTCTCGAAAAAAGTGCGCATTGGGCCCTAAGCATATCTTACTGGAAAATCTGTTGGTGTCGTAGGCCCAGATGCCTAAAAATTTAATCCAATATGATTTTATAATGATAGTGGTTAATATTACCACCGAATAAAGCCAAACGAGCCACTTTATTTGACGCAAGGCGCCCCAAACCTTAACGTTGCCTTCATTATGTTTGACTGAGGGTATAATATTCTTTGGATCAAGTGTAATGTCTGGTTTTGCCCAAACTTTAGAAAGGCTAACTTTGCCCAAAATGTTAGAATTATTTTCGTCGATAGATAAAACGCCATTAAGAAGATCCAAACAAGCAAACTCGAGACGAAGTTAACGATTCTTTACTGGAATTAGCGGTTTCTTGCATGCTATTCTGCTATGCAATCCATTATATGTAAAACTTTTTTATTGTTCGTGGAGCTACAATTTAATCGGAAAATGTTTCGACGTCTTCCGCCAATTTAGGGACGTTTATTGATCGGATCCTAAAATACTAATTTCACAATGCTGGTAACATCATGTCTCGAAAGCTTCTTAGGTCTGCCAGATCGTGGTTTATTTTCGGTACTATTGTTGTTGTTATAATTTCTAATGATCGTCTGTAAAGTACCACGATTGAATTTGGTTGTCTTAGAAATTTCTTCATATGACTTATTTTCCTTTTGGAGATTTACTATCATATTTCGATGTGAAATATGTGTCTCTTTCCGATTTGCCATTTTCGAGGATAAAAATTCAAATAATATCGTTCTTTTTTTATTACTTTGTCAACTTCAGCAATTGTAATGCTCGCAAATTTGAATAAATCAACAAAGTTACTATTATTTCGGATTAGTCGCACGTTGTATGTAGACTATTTTTCTTTTAATTATTATGTTTTTCCTTAACAACTTTTAAGTTAAATTTTTAATATATTATTTTTTCTTCAGATAATCTTTATTATAAATACCTTAAACATTGGTATAACATTTTGTTCAAATTTCGCTACTAATTCTCTAAAACTTCAAAATCGTAGGGTGTATGTAGACTTTTTTACTTGACTGTATATTTGTTTCCTAATAATCACTTCGTTTTTTCCGAATTCTAATTGACAACTCGGAAAATAAATTAATTTGTTCAATAGAATTTTTCAAATAGTCAAGAAAATTGAGGTAACCTATATGTGTATATTAATTGACTTTTGGGTTACGTGGCTCGGGAATCACAATTATAATATTCTGGAAGGTAATGTAAAAGACGAGAGATAAAATTCTTTATACCGGGTGATGAAAAAGATAATCTTGTTACTTATTTTTTCAACAGCATGAGTTTTCGGGCGATTTAAGTAAATTAGCCTTTCCAATGGATTGCCTGTGGAAACTTTGATCACACAATCAGCATTATTCATCTTCCGTTTAAACGTAGTATTAATTGTTCCTTTTTTTTGATATTGAAATGAAAAAAATTCTAAATTATCATTATCAAATTATATTTTTTATGAAGTATAGTTCTTATGAAGTAAGCAAAAAACTTTACAGAGCTTAACTGTGGAAACCAACTTAGGGACGACTTCTGTTCTTGTTTTATGCCATATTTTTAATTTATTCCAAAAAACATTCATTTAATATTTATTAAAATTCCAAAGAAGCAGTCTTTAAGCCGATGATAATCCTTACGATAAATGAACTTTGCTAACGAGTCAAATGCTTAAATTTTAAATACTTTATTTTATTTTATTGAAATAAAAAAATAAAAAAATTAATAATAGACAAAAAATTCTATTTGGCTTTAATCAAACGCACTGATTGTCTGTCTGTCTTATCACAAGTTTTTCCTCTTTCCAATCATCTGACATGTTCAGTGCAATAGTTCACAAGTGAAGAAAGGGAAATGATGTAAAACTGATGTAAAATTCGAATCTAGGTACTGTACGACGATTGTATTTGATGGGCTTTAACTTTTTCCAATTATTTAAAAATTTTTTTTTCATACCCTACAGTGGAGTTACTTCATTTTGGATTACGATTGAATTGAATCGAATGGATACTTGATTTACGAAGTATTAGTTCATAAATCTAAAAAGATTTCTTTTGAAGCTGAGAATTAAAAGGCACTAATATTGTTTAATGAAATACAAATATTCTTAAAATTATATAATTCAAAAATCTTAATAAGTTAGGGTGTCGTATATATTCGTTCTTGCCTTTATAATACTATTTTCTACTTTTACATTTATAATGCTGTTTCTGATGTAGTGGTGGCTGGCTGCAACTCTTACAACATAGAATAAAAGTTGTTATAGTTGGTTCGATGGATTGTTGAATTTGGCATTTGAATTGAAATCCATTAGTTCTTCTTGCATTTTTAATTTGAAATGTAAATTTTTTGTCTCTCCTCCTCTTTTGCTTCTTTTTGGAAAACCACAACAATGTTAAACTGACAAAAAAAAAAATAAATAAAACAACAACACGAAAAGCAGTGAAAAGTTTTGTAATAGATTTTTAACCAAATCTAAAATGCAACAGAATAAATGCGATTTTAATAGATATTTTGATTAATTTTCTTTCATTAATTTCCACCATTATTTTAAATTAATTATTTATTTAATGTTATAGAGGAGTATTAACAAGAATATTATTTTAATTTTAAGTAATAATATTCAACAACTATAAATGAACCGATTTAGCAAATATTTGAGTTAAATACTATATTAAAAACAACCGCAACCAGTTGAAATAAAAAAGTTTGTTTTTAGCCCTTGTTTTATTTTACAACATTTATGAAATACAACGAATTATTTTAAAAAACATTCAATAGTTTTTTTTATCATTTTCAAAAGTTAAATTATTAAGAAAATTTGATTGTAAAAAGTATGTTATGTTATGTTTGTCAGGGTCAAAACGCGTCGCGACCCGAAGGAAACATCATGCTACATGCCGCAAGTTGAATCAGTAGAGTATGTAAATAATTTCTGCTATCTAGGAAGTAGAATGTTTGCAGATGGCTGCGGAATATGTCTCCATGTTACTCGAGCAAAATTCTCAGGGTTCAAGACCTCAATGCCCGGGAACTTTAGTAAACTGAGCCAGACCTTATTGAGAAGCAATTGTCTTCTCGGTCTACCGGTAGAATGCGAATTAACTCTCCGCCTGCTTCAACCGGAAGTACTCCTCCAAAACCGAACGTTAACAAAGCTAGTCTTTGCGTATCCATCAGGACCCATAAAAACCCGATGGCCACTCCTGTTCGCAACAGTTAGCCATTTCGCTTATAGGATAATTAGGGGTGCCAGACGTACTGTTTTTAGTAGTGCCTGTACTTTTTTTTATGCACAATATAACAGTACCAAAATGTACTTATTTTCACACTTAGTACTATTTTTTGTCAACGCACGGTATCTTTGTCCATTGACTGTAACATTGCGATTGTCATCGTTCTTAAAGATGTACGGTCCCAATGATGCCGCCGGCCCACAAACCGCACCAACCAGTGCATCGTTCAGGATACATTGGCAGTTCTTTAACTGCCTCTGACTGCCCTTCACACCTAATTTGACAATTCTGTTTGTACCCATTGAGACAAAAATAAGCTTCGTTTCTGAAGATACATTTTTACAATATAACAGCAAAATTCTATTCGGTACGCACTCTTCGCATACGGGTTAATGAATTTATATTCAATTAAAGTATACAATTTACGGAACACATTTTAATTATAAAATTAAATGATTTGCAATCGTTGTTCGTTTGTTAGTCTATTCGTGGTGAAGTGGCAAGCCTTATTGAGCATTTGTGGCATTACCACATGTTACGATTCCTTTGAAAACGTTGAAAAACCGAATAGTGAAACATCACCCCTTACATAACAATATTGAACAGTAGAAATAATTAATCTAAATTTAAAGTAGTAGTTATAAATGTATGTATGTATATATATATATGTACATATGTATAAAATAAATTTACTTTTAACTTTTATGACTTTGGCTATGAGCTCTTCTTCCTTATTTTTATTTTTATTTTTATTTTTTGTTTGTTGGCTAGTTAAATAATACTTGAAAAAGTTAGGTTTTGCATAGTTATGTTTTTGTCAAAATGTACTCTGTTTCTTTTAATTGTATTGCATTTTTTCCTTGGTGTACTGATTAAACAAAATTTTAAATCTGATCACCCTAAGGATGACCATCATTACCAGGGACTCAACATAGAGTAATAATGTTATTATTGCAAGATATCACGCAGCCCAAGACAACCTTCGACATTATTTTACGGGTTGATAAGGCTCCCAAGTCCACCTGATTTTTTGAAATCACTCAAACACTTAAATATTCAATTTTCACCTCAGAATTTCACTAACGCAAGAGAAGATACCCTAAATCTCCGCTTGGAAAATTGAAAGGTATTTGCCCATATTAGAACCCCTTTGAAAAGTGGGACAAGTCACACCGGCTTCAGTCTCACCAAGTGTAAGGACTTTAAAGTTTCTGCCCAGCATTGAAATGAGTGACATACCATTCAATCATTTATCACTATGAGGGGATCACAATGTTAGACCTCCCCCATCACCGAAATGTGCAATGGAGGTATGAACGAAAAGTAGTGGTAACGTTTTATGCTTATGTATTTGATCCGAATATTTCATAGTAACTTATTCAAAACGGCTTTTCACCTGAGTCAAAAAAGGGTAAATTGTCAGACCGACTGCCCACCTTCCGCCCTTATTTAGGTGGCTCTCTTACAAAAATAGTATTTTAATACATTTTGTCCATACCGTCCTAACGCGCCCCAGTGTTCAATAATTCTGCGAATACCTTGAATTACAGAAAGGATTGTTTCCGCTTACGAACATTTATTTGTTATGTTGATGGCTTATATTGTAAAAACCAGTGTCGAACGAGACACTGGTTTTTTAAGTAACTTTTTCAAGCTTAACTAACTTTCAGTGTCTTACTAAAAATTTACACTTTGGCCTTCGGGTAATTCAGCCCAGTGTTATTTTGCCAAGAGTACACAGAAATTGTTTTTATTTTCTCGAAATTCGAAAATCTTAATTTAAAATTATTAAATAACCCAAATATTCCGCTAAGGATTAGCGGAAATATAACAAGCGATGTACCAACTTAGCAAAAAAAACCCCAAATCGGAACGATGAGACCACCACACGGGAGTCATTTCGGAAACTTTTGATCAAGGTAGTAAGAGCTAACAATATTTTGTGTTATCATATGGATTTAGTACAAAATAGTACCGAAAATTTAAGCATGGATGGCCTCAATGACATTAAAATTTAAAATAAATGGATACAATTTAAGATTTTGAACATTTAAAATAAATGTAATTTCACTTAAGTTCTCTTATATTCTATCCCTTGTTTTATTTAAAATTTAAGTCTGTGTTAAATTCCGAACAGAGCTATAGTGAATATCGCTTCCTTGCTGTCTAGCCTGGGTGACGCCGAATAATCTTCTTTCGTGATGATGACCTTTGCATTCCTTGGACAGTAAATTTGATATGCTGGTTTTGATTTTGGCATATTGGGCTAGGAGGCGGTGCAACAACGGTTGTAATTGGAGGTGATAACTTCGTTCGAAAAGGTCTGACGGCACTGTCTTTTGCCGTTCTTGGAAAATATCTCGGTACGTTCGAAGCTCGTCATAGTTAAGTTGGTGGTAAAAGTTTGGTTAAGATGAATTGGGAATACCTTAAAACCTTCTGTCGGTGGAAATCAATCGACTTTTAATAAGGCCGTCAAAGATACCTCGTGCAAGAGTCCCAAATCGAGTAGCAGCGCTAGTGCTCTATCAACTTCTACTAAAGCTACCTCGGGCTAGAGTAACAAGTCGAGTAGCAGCGGCAGTGCTCCATCAGCTTCTGCGGGCAGCCACTTAGAGAAGACTTACCCTAAGCCTGTCAAGAGCAATATTCCTAGTCCATCGAAGTAGAGTAAGTCTGAGTTTCGTTTGGCAGATTGTCTTGTGTACCAGACGCAAAGCGAGATCTGGCGCAGGTTGGATTGTTAGAATAGGCCAAGGCTGTATGTGAGACATGCAAAGAAGAAACCACTAGTAGCATCAAAGAGGCAGAGGTCAGTGGAGGAAGGTCTCGTTCACTCAACTAAGAGTAAAAGACCTTTTACCCAGCGGTTAATAAGAGTAATGGAGCTTATTTTAAAACGAGCCAATTTTTAAATACCCTCATAAAGTATCTATATATATAATTAATAGGCTGTCCCGTTTGTATCCATTTTACGCTCGATCTACTGCACCGATTTTGGAAAGATGTAAATGGGTTTAAAGCTGTTTCTCTACAGATGTGCACAATATGAATTTTATTTTAATCGGTTCAGTACTTTCAGTACTATAAAATTCTTACTAACACAAACAAAGAAAACACATTTCATTTGTCTAACTATACATAAAAACAAAAGAAAATATGAGTGAATTTCATCTTTCAGAGTGTCAGCGGCGATTAATCACAAGAACGAGGCGGCCAATTAACATCGCCAAATCGAGAAATTACGCGACCGGAAAATTTCTCATGCAATAACTGAATTGTTCGGCTGGCTGCGTGGCTTGTGGCGCCGTCCTGTTGAAACCAAAGGTCACTGATATCAACATTAGAGAATTGTAGCCACAAAAAATTGGTTATCATGGTTTGGTAGCGCAGAGAATTCAACGTGACGGCGTTTCCTTGCTCATTTTCGAAAAATACGAGCCGATGATGCCGCCTAACCACAAACCGCACCATATGGTCACTTTTATTGGATGTAATGGTTTTTCGATGATTCTTTATGATGATGATTCTTTATAGCCACATATGTGACAATTTTGTTTGTTTGAATAACCGCCTAATTGAAAATGGGTCTCATCACAAAAGATGATTTTGTTGAAAAATGCGTTGTTTTCATTCAGTTTTTCAAATAGTAAATTTTCACAATTAAAATGCTTTGTTCAAGAGTGTAGCGTTCCATAGTTAAAATTTCCCAATTTTTTACTAAATAAGTGTCAAAGGCTGACAACTCAATTCTTGACATTTAATTATTTGACAGCCAATTTACTTCCTAACCGCTAATTTTCCCACTGTGTATGTGTGTTTTTGTTAGCCGCTAAGTACACTAGTTTATATGTTAATCTATACATATGCGTAACACTTTTTAATTCTTTTAAGAACTTTTGATAAGCAACAACTTCACCATGGCAGTAAAAAACAGATTGAAAAAATCATTCCACATTTTATTGTTTGTGGCCTAGTGTTATTAGATATTATTTTTAAAACATGAATTCCGTTGGTAAGCCTGCCTGTCAAACAGAACTTAAATGTTATATTAAAATAAAAAAATTAAATAAATATGTTTGTAATGTACACATTTCAATGCCAGTAGTTAATTAAAGTTAAGATGAATGCGTAGCAATATGTTTGCAACAATTTTATTAAAATATCTTAAAAATAGCAACTATTTTAGTGCAAGGGTGTAAGTGGGAAACATTAATACGTTATGGCAGTATGTCGCATCTTACAATAAATTGTTAATATACCGTTTTACGACTTTTTATGCCCCCTTGCAGTCTTTACTTTAAAAATCCCATTTGGAATTGTCTTACACGCCAATATACTCATTGAAGACTCATTAAAATATTCATTAAATTTGAATACTTTTAAGGTAGGATCACACGATTGCCGTAATGCACCAAAATTTAGTGTATATTATATGCCTATCGTGTGATTATACAATTTATTGGTTCATACAGCAACACACAATATTATTGTGCTTATTTATCTTAATAAAATGCAACCATGGTACGACAATCGTGTGAAAGTTTTATCCAAAAATACACCAATATTTATTGCGTTCTGATGTGGCAATTGAAGAAAACAGTAATCATCGATTTTTATTTTTTAATCGATTTCTTTCTTTAAAAAAGACGTGTTTATACGGTATTTATAATTGTCACCCCTTAAAATATGCATTATTTAAATTATTTATATGTAAATTGCATCACAAGTTTCAACCATTCTTTTTTTTCATTATTTTTCCTTTTTTTTTATCAAGAACACACCTGATAATCGAAGCCGATGCAATTTTAATTTTTTAGAGGACGAATAATCCTTACTTTAGGAAATTGAATATAATTTGTAATAAAATTCCAATTTAAATAAATAAATATTTTACTGAATCAATTTTTTTTAATTTATTGAAATGCTTTCTCATATGCACCATCAATGGCTCTTCTTGTAAGCCAATCTCTGACCCACACACTCCTTCTTTTCTTTTTATTTATTTGTTCACTAAATGACTCTCATATAAATAAAGAGGACGCTATTTTCTTTTTTTAAGAACGAACACAAAAAACAAAAAAATAATAAATAAATAAAAATAAATTCAATGTACCACAACAGCTGATTCACAGAGTTGCCGTAAACTAGAACAATCGTCTGACAGCGTTGGGACAATTATTGTCAATACATCGTTTCGCGCCATCTTGTGACAATATATATACCATGTGAATGCAGAATTTTTAATTGGGACAATTTTATTATTGTGCGCTAATTTGTCACAATAATATATGTATCAGATTGGTGTATTTGAGTCAATCGTGTGATACCAGCCTTAATAGACATGATTGTATTCGCATTCAGTTTTTCCAATGGGATTCATTTTATTTCACATAAAAGAACATGGTTTTAAGCCAATAAAAGTCTTTTGCTATCATGTTTCTTTCATGATTTAATAAATATCAATGACGTTAGAGGGTAACAACAGTTCCGCATAGTTGTTTATGGTTTCTGTAGCTTTTTAATTTTTTTAATTCACCTTATATGGGTTGATTTGTGTTACAAACAACTTCTCCAAACATTAATACTTTTGTTAAATCTGTAGACCAAAAGAGCATGTGCTTTAGATGCACATGTACGTACATACACTGGTGCATATTCCCATAAACGCACTTAATTTTTTTCTGTATTTTTGTTATATCTTTGTTGCTCTCATCCAAAAGCAAAATTTAACTATTTTAATGAGAGACAACTTAACGGTACTTTTTAAAAGTAAATAATTTTTTTTCTTATTTTTGTTGTTTGCCTTAATTATGCGATCAAATGTTCTTGCTGCTATTTTAAGTGGAAGATTCGTATAAACGCACACTCGAAATTTGTTTTTAAAAAAGTGACCAAAAATAAAATATTATCAATTTTAGTTTTTTTTTTCAACCAAAGGTACGTTTCTAGTAGTAATATCTCAATTTACTGTAACTTTTCCTATTTTAATCAATAAATTTCATCACTTTTAAAGATGCCTAAGGGAACTTTTTTGTCCGATCAAGAAAAGATTCAAATTAAATTTTTTCACGACCAAGGATGCTCTAATAGAGAAATTGGACGTAAAATCGGTCGTTCGGAAAGTGTGGTGCGAAATTTCTTTAAGAAAGGTCAAAATTATGGAGTTCGCAAATCAACAAAGGGTAATACAAAACTAACATGAAGACAACTTAATCTAATAAAACAAGAAGCAACCCGCAACAAATTGAATTCCACACAAATAAGGAATAAATTAAATCTTCCTGTGACTTCCAAACACGTTGCACACATTTTACGAAACGATGAAAACATAAAATGGAAAAAGCCGAAATGTAAACCAATGCTAAAAAAAACACCATAAAGAAAATCGTCTAAAATTCGCAAGAAAATACATGAAATGGACAGATGAGTGGAAAAAAGTAATTTTCTCTGACGAAAAAAAATTTAATTTAGACGGTCCAGACTCATACTCATGCTATTGGCACGATTTGAGATCTAACGATGTTCGGATGTCAAAACGTAATTTCGGTGTTGGCAGTGTTATGGTTTGTGCAGCGTTTTCTGCAGTTGGCAAGGCGAAAATTTGTTTTGTTCCGACAAAAATGAATAGTTCGATTTATAACGAACTGTTGGAAGATGCTCTTCTCTCTTTTATGGACGAAAAAATGGATGAAGATTGCATTTTCCAACAAGATAATGCTGCAATCCATGTTTCTAAGCAATCGAAATCTTGGTTCAATGAACATGGCATTCCTTTGGTGGACTGGCCGGCTTGTAGTCCGGACTTAAACCCAATGGAAAACTTGTGGGGATACATGGCCCGTAAAGTTTATGCAAATAATGCCCAGAATGAAGGCATAAAGACTGTGACAGAGCTGAAACTAAGAATTAAACAAGTCTGGGAGGAAATTGATATCGATCTGCTTAAAAAATTAGTGGAATCAATGCCAGACCGTATTTTTGAAACAATCCATAACAAAGGATCATCCACACATTATTAATAATGCTACAATGGCCCAAACATTAAAGTGCGTTTATTGGAAAATACCCTTAAAAATGGCTTTCGATATTAACGAAAATTAAGTAAAAAAAAAAAATAATTAAAGTACAAATGAATTTTTTTTGTAAACAATATTTTAAGTGAAGTCTTAACTAATTTAATACACAAATTTATAGCCCCCTAAAGTAGTGTGCGTTTATAGGAATATGCTCCAGTGTATATATCGACAACTTAGCGCGAAATTATCGTATGTTACATTTGTTAGAAATTCAACTTTTTGATGCAAGTGTATTCCAAAGTCACAAACTCACCACATAGTAAAACATTATATCGATATACCAAATACTTATAGAGATATAACGTTTAAAAGTTGGTGTTGATGTTACCAGCCAAAGCAAACAAACATAGAAATTAAGCTCTCCTGTAAAATTTATTTTTGTGACATACGATAATTTTGCGCAAATGGGTCGATATGTATATGTACGTTAAATATTGCAGAAAGTGACTTTCGTTTAGTATTTTTATTAAATGTTTTAAATTAATTTTTTTTTCTTTTAATTTTCCATTAAAATTTTCGCAAACCTATATAGGAGTTTATGATACATTTTATTTTCTTACACTTTACAAAACATTAAAAGAAATTTGAACATCTTAATAAAATTGGTTGTCATTCAACATACTTATCAAGCATAAAAAGATGCCGATTTAGGCTGTCGTTTACTTCCTTTCTTGAGCAAGAAAACAAAAATTGTAAAATGTTATTAAGAAAGCCAAAGAAAAGAAGTATCGAAAAGAGAAACGAAAAATAAAATGAAAAATAAAATATTTTTAAAAATATTTATGTTTATTAATTAAAGTGGAGTGTTTGGTATCCATACCCCATATAAATATTTATGCATGTGTATGTTTAAATATATGTATGTATGCACAATCTGTATCTTATTGGTATTAACTTTTAAGAACCACCACATTTTGTGCAGTAGTATCGATGGAGTATCCATAAAACGATTATTAATTAAAGGAACATATGTTTAAAAATATATGGAATATATGTAATCGTGTTACAAAAAAGCACACTGTAAATATGTTACATCAATAAAACCCAGTTAACAAATAAGAGCAATATCAAATATGTACATAATGTAAAACTTAATATATATGTATATAAAAATGTTGTTGGATATATGTGTAATGAACACCCGTTAATCGGAACTATTTTTCAAAGATAAGTTCTCTAGACATTAAGAAATTTGCTTGTTTAAGTTGGTTATCACTGGTTATAATATGCTTCTATGCTATTGAGATTGTTATTGAAAATGAAAGAAATAAAGTTCTCTGTTCATATAACTGATTCCTTATTGAATTCATGAACTTGAAAAAATTTTAAAAATTTTTAGCCTAATTCGTTTTGATGTTTCTACCTGTTTGTCTTATTATTTTTATTTATTGTTTTACTACTATGTGGCCACCCAAAAACCAAATGTCAATACCGTGGTTGCCAATTTGGAAATTTTTCCAGCTAGATATAGCGGTTTTTCCCCATCTAGCGATAAAAATGGCTAGATTTTATCTAGCCGCTAACCATATTATTTCTTTCTAGCCATTTTATATTTTCATCTTTGTAATATTTTTATAGCAATTTTTTGGAGTTTTTCATTAAATGGGTTATTTTGATGTGTGTCAAATGACGGTCTTAACAACATATTAATGATATTTGGCGAATTCGTGCGATTAATATGACTTTAATTGAAAATTGTATGGTACACTTACCAACCGAGAGATCTTCGGTTCGATTCCAGGGCAGAAGATCTGAAATAATATTAGCCTTATTACATTAGGAAGTAACTGGTTATAGGTATTACTACTATTGAAAACTTCTTTACTGCGAGCAGGTCATTGACAGAGAAGTCGCGTGTGTCCACCATGGAATACTACATTATGGGATTTATTATTATTAATTGAAAATTGAAAACGCTGTTATTTTTTTCAAACTTAATAAAAATATTCGATAGAAATGGCTCCACAATAACGCCAAAATTTTTAACCAAAATACAAGCAACACGTTGATCTGCAGTTAGACCAGAAGACCCAAACCATCAGTATAACACATTTTCTATACATTAAAATACAAATTGAACGATTTTGCTTAATGAAAAAAGCATCTGGAAAAATATTCAGTAATGAAATCATCTCCTAAGTTATCTTAGAAGTTGCTAATGAATAACATAGTCTCCGAGTGGTGCAACTGTCAGAGTTGTTGCCCTGTGGTTGCTTATCCTTTTAATTTAATCCAAGTTACTTTATGGCAGGGTTGGCAACCCACTGGGTAATCCAATTAAACCCACCCGGGTTTTATTGGGTATTAAACCCACCCGGGTTTTATTGGGCACTATATTTAAAAAAACCCGGGTGGGTTTTTTATTTAAAGGTTTTCGTAGTTTATTAACAACAAAAATAAGTATAATTTGCGTATTTGAGCTACAAATTATTTCGACCTGTTTTTAACTTAAAAGGAATAACAAAAAAACAAATTTATCAAATCACTGCTTACTTCTATTCTCCATCTATGAGCCAATTTTCAAATCCCGTGTCAGAAAAACTTCTGGTCTTTAAAGACGCTCCAACTTTGAAGCCGATCTTGAATTTCTTCCAAGGAAACTCATAAACTCATACCCCTTTATACGATCTGGATAGTTTCTGAAAATATAGGCCGTAAATCGAAATGCCTTTAAACGTGATAATATGTGTCGCATTTGCTTTCCTTACACTTTTTTTAACGTAGAATGAGATAATTTGCGCTTAAAGCGAATATGTTCCGTAATACAAATAGGCCGTTATAGCGAAATGTTATGTAAAGAAAGCCCGTATAAAAAGGTGTGAGTATATTATAGCCGTCGCAGCAGCCGTTGGAGCAATGTTTGGAGAATACGGCCAACCAGGGTTTTTGCCAGCCCTGCTTTATGGACTGCAAGATTTCAGCACATACGGTCCAGTGTTTTTTTATGCCAAGATATGTATTTCGGCTAATACAGTAGTAATGTAAAGCTTCATAGAAGCAAGTACGCAACGTTTCTTGACTACATTTTTGTCTATAGTTCAATAAATACATAAAAGCATCAAAATATAGTCTTCTGATAGATGAATCAACTGACACAAAAAACTAAATGTGTTTGAAATCTGTTCATGTAAATAAAAAAACTAACTTTAAATATGGATTCATCCATTTTGTTTGGACAAAATTTTTTATATGTAGTTTGACAAACTTATTTTTCTCTATCTTGTAAAGAGTGTGTTGTCGAATTGTCGAATAAATCTTAAAGATACGTTAGAGACGACAGTTCTAGCGTATTTCTGGTGATATTGTCAATGAACGCGTTAATAGGGTTACTAAAACGGACTGCTTAATCTTTGGATCAAATGTATTCATATATTCGCAAAATAATTAACTCGTCAATAGTCCTAAAGCCTACTGGACGATTTTCTATGATAAGTTAATGTTAAATGTCAATAGATGATTATATTGGCTGGGTTACATCTGGTCAGTAGTACTACTGACAATGTCACTTGTAAAGCACTAATATTTCACTATTGGCATTTTGTGTATGGTAGTTTTACCCATCCGGTGTTAGCCGGAAAACTATACATATGTAACGGGTCCGCCATCTAACGTTTTTTTTTCAACTAATACTTATTTCGTGAATAGTAACACTTAGCTCATGTCTGATTTGACAGATAATTAGTTCTATCCTTCCGCTGAACGAATATGGTTGTGTATACGCTTTTTTCGCTTCGCCAAGTGGGCCTCCGTCCGACTTACAGAGATGCCGATTTTACCAAAAAAATCATCTTTTCAGATAAAGCTCATTTTGATCTTGGCGGGTATATAAACGAGCAAAATTGTCGCATTTCGGGAACAGAAAACCCGCACGCATATATTGAATAGCCGATACACCAAAGACGAGTTACTGTTTGGTGCGGACTTTGGTCCAGAAGCATAATTGGCCATTTTTCTTCGAAAATGAGCAAGGAGTGGCCGTTACAGTCAATGGCGATCGTTATCGGGCCATGTTTGTTCACAAAAATTCAAGAGGAGGATATTAGCAACATTTGGTTTCAACAGGACGGCGCTATGTGCCACACAGCCGAAGCTACACTCGATGTTTTGCGCCCTGTTTTCAAAAAAAAAAAATTTATTTGGCGTACCCTTTATATTATAAGAGCTAACTTTCGTTATTTACTACCTATCTGTCTTTATATGGAAAATGCTAAGAGGAATTTTGATGTTTTCCGCTGATATATTTACTAGAATGTATGATAATAAATATTGTTACGTTTTAACCTTTCAAAAACGTTAGACATCGTTTTAGATTGCATTAAAAAAAATAAGTACACGAATTTGATCTCTTATACAGTTCTTTTTATTTGTACACTTTTACTTTATACAGCAGCTTCAACTAAATACACAAATTACTCAACACTTTTATTTACGCCTTAACACGACTTTAATTTATGCCTTACAACTTTACACAATGACTGAACTCACTAAGCTCAATAAGCCACCTTTTATAGCAAATCATCATCAATTTCGAATATTCTTGTTGTTACTACAAATTTCCATTTATCTACGTTAAATTCAATAGATATAAAATCATAATACATAAAAAAGGAATCGAACTGTCACCACCGTTAAGCACGGAAGTGGTGACACTGATAATACAACAGACAATGCAGTTTTAAAGGTACTAATGTGGTGTATTTTCTTTAGACATTGTTTATTTTCGTAACACTGCCACCCACTTAAGCATGCTCGTCTCGAATAGGCTCATTGTCTTTCTTCCCATAGCACGCCAGCCGCTCTAGATGTACCACTTTGATGTTAGATCGTGAGCTATTATTCTTCTGACCTTTTGACTACTTTTTAAGGTCCATCTCAGTTAGTTTGTAGGTTAGCAAAATAATTCCTTCTTCTGCTGTGGGTTGTAGAGTTAAACCAGTTGTCCATCATGGAAGCCCTCGGAATATCCTGCACGTTCATATCTGTTTTTCATTCTATCGCTGATAATTTTTGTACATGTGCGCACAAACTCGTAAAGTTCATTCAGACTTTCCTGTTTTTCAACGTAGTTGGCTTCCCTCGCTGTGGGAGGCTTAACTCCAAACTATAAGGCAGTTTTAGCTCAGTTCCAAATATAATCTTGGCAGGTTTTGTAGATGTTGAATCATGGGCAGCTGATCGGTACGCCAATAAAGACCTCGGAATGTGTTCGTCCCGATCTTTTTGTTGATTGCTCACTACTTTTCCCAAGTATTCCTCTACGTTTCGATTAAATCGTTCTACCACTCCAGCGGACAGCTGGTGAAGCGGCGTCGTTCTAGTCTTTTTAATACCATATATCTCACACATTTCTTTGTATATAGCAGACTTGAAATTTCTGCCCTGTTCGGAATGTAACTCTATTGAAAACCCATAGCGGCATACCAAACATTTACAATCGTATTCGCTTCTTGATTGAGTATGGCATACACCTCCGGTCATTTGATGAAATAATCCATCACGACGAGAACATAACGATTTCCGGCATTACTGACAGAAAAAGGGCCAGCTATCTGCTCAAAGGGAGCGCCTTCTTCTTACTGGCTCTTTAGCTGTAATACACTGGGTACAGTTTGCTATCCAATACGCCACTGCTTGCTAACATCCAACACAATAAAAAGGCTGTTTTAGTTTTTCTGGAGTCTTTGTCACCCCAAGGTGTCCTCCGATGGCTTCATTATGGAACTCATTTAAGACTTCTTTCATTTTGGAAGAAGACACTACTATTAGGTTGGATGAAGTTTTGCCATCTGCACTTCCCCAATGGCGATATAAGCACCCATTAATTAACTTCAAACTGTCCCATTGTGCCCAATACGCTTTTATAAGAGGACCTTTTGCTAATATTTCATTGCGGGTGGGCCGTCTGTCCTCTTTTTTGCTGCTATAATCTTTGCCAATATTTGGTCACCCCCTGGCGCTCTTGACCAGTCTTCGTTTGCATCTACTTGCGTCAGCCGGATATCAATGATGGATTCCTTCCGCTCAGCTTTCACACAATGCTTACATTCCAAATTACAAGACCGACGTGAGAGAGCATCATCATTTCTGTGTTATATGCAGAAAATATTGACCATATAGGTTATACTTAAATTTTTCACCTGGGACTGGATACGCCAAAACCGGTGCTGCACACAATAAGTATTTTAGTGTCTTCAATGCCTTTTGTTGTAAATCACCCCAATGATATACCTTTGATTTTTTTGGTGACCTCATGTTTGCTTGCTGCTACGCCCATTCAGCTTCCTATAGTCTACGTAGAATATTATACTGCCACCTTTTTAGCTAAGACTACAGTTAAGCTCCAAGAACTCGATGATGGTTCAATTACACCGCTCTTCTCCATTTCATTCACCAACTCCTTAACCTCATTACGCAGTTTTATCGGTCTCGCTTCGCCAATATTAATTTCATGTTTGACTATAGCTGTTCTACCTTGATTTTTATTTTTCGTGGCGAAAACGCTGGCGTACCTCTTTAGCAGCTTTTTGGCTTTATTTCTGTAAGAAACTGCTAGACCTGCTACTAATTTCTCTAAATTTTCGTCAAATAGCTGCTGGTCCTCGCTGTTTAATACCGCCTCTACTGGAGTATATTGGCCTACCTCGCTCTTGCTCTTACTGGGACTGTTCTTTATTTGTTATATTTGACTATTTATTAGTTGATAGCAAGTTCGTCTTGATTTCTGCTGGCTCTACTACCAACAAGCGATGATCGTCATAATCTCCCTTTATACGCACCCATATCAATAATTCAGTCTGAGGTGGTAATTTTTGTTGTTTGACAGCAACTATTCTTCTGGCGTGATGTTGGTATACCACGTCAAGAGGCAACTCACTATGTGTTGCCCCATATTCAAATTGATGCCATGGACTATCATAAAATCGGCCCCATTGATAACATCGCCTACAATTTCTTTTCCTTGGCAGCTGTCCGTAGTCTGATATTATCGAGTGTCTCACACTTTCTGTTCACTATACCAGGTCTAATTATAGACTACGTCGCACCGGTGTCATTAGTATGCCCGCACGCTGTAAGGTTGCTGTTATTTTGTTATATCACTGATATGGATATTGTGGGGCCCTCGCTTGTGGGAGCGCTAGCTCGTCTTAGTTTAACAGCGACTCTTGTATAGATTGATGGTAGTTCGCCGATTTATTATTTCTTGCTGGTGGGATAGATCTTGACCTTTTACGTTGGAAGTGACCGCTCTTTCCACAGTTAAATCATTTTAATTTCGACTTTTGCTTAGCTAGGAGCCGTATTTGTGGCTTTGATATCGCGCGGGCGGTCTCTTGTGCTAGTGCGAACGCCACGGTATCGGTACAGGTTGTCTTTTGCGTAGCACATACAGCTAGCTTAACTTCAGGATCTCGTATACCGTTGACGAATTCTTCGGTCTTGAGATGTTCTTCTAATGCGTGATTGTCTCCTGAATAGGTAATCTGCACTGACCACTCGACAGACTTGTAGCAACTCATTAACTTTTTGCGTTCGACGCATTTACTACATACGGTACAAGTCTCACTGTAGTCAGTCTTTGCAGTTTTTTTAAGCATTAGCAATTTTAAAGTTTTTTGTTTAAAAAATAAGTTTTTCTGTAAATTGTGGTTATTTTTACTTTTAATTTTGTTATTTTAATTATGATTTCCGAAATAAGAATTTCACCGCATCTGCTTTTTTATGCGACAATGTAATTGTCATTATTTTTGACCACTGATCAAAAAATAAAGAGTTCAGAGTGTGTGATACTCACATTTAGATCTAAGAAAGTTGCGTTTTTCTGCCCAATCGTTTCCGAAATATAAACATTTTTTTGGGTAAAAGAACAGTAGGATCACATTACATACTATGTAAGTACGTATGTATGAGTGATAAATCTTTTTCACTAATAAAATATCACTTATACGTACGTTCTTTCATGTGTACGTAGTAAATGATCCCACTGTTTGCCAAAAAATTTAAATGTATTTCTAAAACGGCTGTGCAGATTAAAAAAGTTTTAGCTTTACCTTAAAGTTATTTTATTGCGAAATTATTATTTTTTAGTTTATTCAATAAATTAAACGCTTTTTGAGTTACGCGAATAAATGCTGTGCAGCCTCCTCCATTTTCGAAATAACGTTATATTTCTAAACTAAAAAAAACGGTTAGCACCACTGAATTCAGCGTACTCGAATCCGGTTTACCCACCGGCTACTCCGCTTATCGGCAAAAAAGTATCAAATTCGAGCACAGTGTCATTATAACATATAATCTATGTATATCACATTTAATATGTTCTGGTATGATTTACTTTTTTTAAGTATGTGCAGGTTTTTACTTGACATTCAGTTTTTCTCTTTACATTTTCAGATTTTCTAAAAAAATATGGCAACACTGGCTGTAATGCCATCAATTAAATCGTTGTAGTTGTTTCTACATGATTTCTAAAATTACTGCCGCAGCACCTCTTAAGGCCAAAATTAATTCCAGAGCCTTCTCTTCATCGCCCTATCCCTTTCTGCTGGGTACAGTATCGAACTGAATTTTAAATTCCTCCAAAGGTGTACCACCATCAAAGCAAGATGTCTTTATTCTGCTAGGAACGTTTGGTATAATACGCACTAGTTCTAGTTGATGGCACTGAAGACTGTTGATTTTTTCTTCTCTTACGTTAAATTCTGTTGACGAGTCTTTTTTAGTTTTGACCATCTAGCGTCAACATCATAAGCCCTTTTGCTTATCATCGCATATACAAATTTCTCGCAGCTTCTCTATCATTGTACTAGATGCTTCCTCAAATTTATTTTCTATTTTCCCAGAAAATTCTGGTTTGCTACTCTAAAAGTTTCCTGTACCTGGGCCAACAGCTTTTTGTTGTCAGCTCTAGAAGTTTCTTCTACTTGGATCAACAGCTTTTCATTATCAACTTTAGAGGTTTCTCGTACCTCAGTAGAAGTTTTCTCAAGTTCATTTTCAATACTTGCTAGAAAGTTATAGTCTTAGGCTCTAGAAGCTTCTACCTTGGCCAAAAGCTTCTCGCTTTGCACTTGCATTTTTCCACCATCATAGCGAGCGATGTATTGATAACCACAGTGCTTGTGGTTACAGAAGCACGCATATTGGACTGTTCCTCATCGTCAATGGAACGTTAATGCCAAAGCGCTGGAATTTCTCTAATAGATGTTTTTGTAATTCAGTTGTTGAGAGCTCCAATTTGTTTATTTCGCGTTTGATCCTGTTCACTTTTAATTCTTAGAATTTCATTATTTTCTGTTTTGTTTATTAAATTTTTATATATTTTATTTCATATACGCAATCTCACTGCAATCTCATACCAATGTTATGCTTTAACCTTTTTAAAACGCTTGAGTTCTTTTTAAATTGCGTTAAATAAAATAAGTACACGAATTTGTTCTTTTATACAGTTATTTTTATTTGTAAACTTTTACTTTATACAGCAAATTCAGCTGAATGCACAAATTACTCAATACTTTTATTTACGCTTCAACACGACTTTATTTTATGTCTTGCACAACCACTGTCATCTATAACTGAACTCACTATGCGCAATGTGCCACCTTTTATAGCAAATTATCATCAATTTCGAATATTCTTGTAGTTACAAAAAATATCCATTTTTGTACGTTAAATTCAAAAGATGTAAAATCATAATACACAAAAACAAGGAATCGAACTGGCAACACCGTTAAACACGCAAGTGGTAACAGTGATAATACAACAGACAATATGGTTGGCATATACATTGTGGTCCTTGACAAAAACCAATAGAATTAAATCACATAATACAGTTTTAAAAGCATGTGGCGTGTCTTCTTTTTAAGCATTTGTATTTTCGTAACAATATTATTTTCTGTGAGAGGTTTCATGCTCACTCTTTAGTGCGAAATTAATTTTAAATCTTAAAGTGCAAATTGATGAGAATAGCATTTAGAGAATTTTGAAGACTATCTTTTACAGTTCCCAAATGTTTCGTAGAAATGGACTCTTTAGACCTTCAAAGTGCAACTTTTGAAAATGTATATTTGTACAACATATTTTAGTGGATGTTAAATGTTAGCAAACAAAAACTTAGCTTTAAGAAAAAAAATCCGTGTCGTTTCAGAGTCACTAATTTTGATAACTATCCCCAACTTAAACTTTGAGATCCAATTTCGAAAAAGTTTCCTATTGCACTTGCGATATCTGGATCTGCGACTTAGTCATTTACGCGTGAATGCCTTATAAACAAACTGAATAAACAAAATTATTTCTCATACGGAATAAAGGTGGAAATTAAAAATATTCATATCATAAGGGCATAAGCTCGATTTATAATTTCATTAAAAACCTATGATTTAGTAAAAACAAGTAATCTAAAGGCTGAAGGCTGTGCTTTTTATTTAATTGATATCCTTAATTTTTATTGGGATACCCTTTGGGAAAGCGTAAATGAAATGTGGAACTATATGCATTTAGAGGAATATCAGATAAGTTAATAAAAAGTTAAAAGTCAAATAACCCCTATTCAACAAAGTACTAATGAGATAAGTAATTCCACGACCCGATTTAAGACATTCTGATAAAAATATGGTTTTCTACTTATAAATTACTGCCAAAAGAAATGCTCTACTTGAATAGAACACCTAATTAAAATTTTGTTATAACGAACAGGGTCTCCCAATTTGAATTTTTTTCTCATCAGTGAAAACCCCATGATGCCACTTAGTAGTTTAGGTCATGTGGTGCAGTAAAATATGTACTGTTTTCTTTGCGAGATGCTTTTTCCTTAGTTTTATCCTCTTTATAGCCTCAGCTCTTAAAATAACTCGGCATATTGTAGTTGAGGCTGGTTACAGTATTTTAATTTTTCTTTTTTCTTATTTTCGCTACTGATTTCTGTAAATTAGAAGTTTCTCTTAAAAAATATCTATCGTCTGTATTAGATAATGCACTCTATATATGGCCTTCATGTTTTTTTTTAATATGTTGACTCACTGGACTCGAATGATGTTGTTATAGGCCCACACCTTTGTAAACTTTGATTTTTTCCTTTTAAACTTTCGGAAGTGCTAAGTTTTAACGAGCTATGCTATTAAATTGGCGCAATTTTTTACACTAATTTGTTTATAAAAAACAAAATACCAAATAATTATATCACGGTACATATTTTTTCTTCAACGAACAGATAAATTCAACATTAAAGATAATAGTTTTACCTCGGTATGAGATAAAACACGATTTTTTTAAACTACACTGTACTATTGTAGGATTTCAAAAGAAATGCAATTCGGTGTCCAGACAAATTCTGACAAACTAAAGTTTTATGGACTTATTAAATTATTAAATACTTAATTATGTTTTTGTGTTTTTTTGTCTTGTTAATAGAGCAATTAAATTAAAGATCAATACAAAATAAATATATTGTTTTATCTAAATATCAAATTATTAACCATTCCATATTGTTGTTGATAAGTGCGCAATTTCTCTGTCCATAGCTGTATATTTAGCACGTATATCTAATTATATTAATCGATCAGCCTGGATTTTATAATGATGGATTTCTATTTGAATCAAGGCCTTATATGTACATCCCATTGGTAAACTGGATTCTTTGTCACTGCTTGTGATATATTGCGATTAGACTGAAAATTGCACCAATTAATTTATTGCGTTTTTCTGTGATGAAACCAAATATGTTTGAAAAAGGCCTTATTATATGAGATGCAAATTGAGATATGTACGGAATAAACTGAATTTGGTTAAGATTGTAATGACAGTAGGGAACTCAGAGTTAACTACAATGTATCTTATCTATCATCGCACCAGACTTAACATACATATATCAGTACACTATTTTGCGTCTTTCCTCCTAGAGTATCTAATTATTCGATTTTTACTTTTGTTCGAGTAAGAAATTAATTGATTTTAAACTTAAAACTTTTTTGAGTAAGGTTTTCAAATTGTTCGAATAATTCGAACAATTAAAAAATTCTCCAAAAAATTTAATCTAATGAAAAAAAAACAAACATGAGTATTTGATTTTTTGCATTCTTTTATGAGGCCGGTTTTTTTTTTGAGTCCAGCACTCAGAGGATGGACCCTACTTATGTAGTGCATTGTGCTGGTACAAGGAAAATAGGTTACGGGAAGGCGGATAGAATGCAGTATGGACGCTCGAATTAAATTTATTTATGTCGTAAGTATCAGAGTAGACTGTCGAAGCAATATCGTTCCATAGACTAACGGTGCGGAAAAAAATTTAATTCTCTCCATAATGCGTTGTGCGATTCATTGGACAATCAACTACAAAGGTATAGGCTCTACGAGAAAAACTAGTACTGCTTGAAAATATGTGATTATTCCCTTATTGCCCTATGTCGTTATAGGACCGATACAACAATGAGACACACACCACATTGCGAAGATGCTCTAACGAATCGATAGATTTGACTACTCTACCATCATTAATAAGTACCTTTGCACTCTCCTGTACGAGGTAGAGAAGCTCCAAAATAGACTTTAAAGCATCGGCCCATACATGAGAGTTGTATACCATTTTGGATCGGCTATAGGTCTTGTAAATGTTAAGCAGATCAGATGAAGTGAAGTATTGCATGCACTGTCTTAATGTTTCAATGCTACTTCCGACACATGATATATGTGATCGATCCAACGAACGCCCGGTGAATTCTCGTGACCAGAACACCAAGAGCATCTGATATCCAAATATCTACATTACCCATGGACATAGATGACAGCACACCACTACGTCTTAATGTTAATAAACAACATTTGGTCTTGCTTGCATTAAAATCGAGACTGTTCGCACGACCCCACTCGGAGATTTTCGCCAGCTCGCTTGAGAGTGTGTCGATCATATTAATCCTTTTCGCTCCCATCTACACGCGGTTCGGCCTACGATCAAAAGAATATGAATAACAAATGTTGCTGTCATCTGCGAAAGAGTAGATAGGATTGGAAGTAAGAAGAAGAAAGTCGTTAAGAAATATTAGAAATAGCGTAGAAGAAAAAACAAAACCTTGCGGTGCGACGCTGCTGATAACGATAAAATTGCAAAAAAAGTTTTTCTGATCTTCTCTTTATCTTGTCTAAATACATGAAATCGTCTATTATACTTATACTTTTTGTATTAGGTTTTTTAAAATTTGTATGGTTTTGCTGAGCTCGTCTAAAAGATTGTTTTCGTTCAGATCCACATCTTTTTTTTCTTAAAGATCAACGTCTGGTACATTTTGGTCAGGTTCAATATTAAACAATCGATTACACACTTTTATTTAGTTCTTGAAATATATTCTAAAAAGTTATCGCTATTGAGGAATCTTGCGGAATTTAAGTTAACTATATAATAATAAATATGTATTTGTTATTTTACACCAAAAATTTTATATACAAAAGTTGCTCGATCAATTGACACACATTGTTCGAGTTATTTGTTGCTCGAAATTGACTATTTTCATTATTCGATCAAATAATGTCCAAAAAATTCTTCGATTAATCGAGCAATGTTTAATCGAGTGAATACTCTACTTCCTCTACGCTTAAACAAAGCTTTGCATCGATCAGACTAAAATTGTGCGCTAATTTCAGATTCACTTTAATTAATTGGCAAAAAATAAAATATGCACGTATACGAGTACATATGTATTGTTACGTTTTAACCTTTTCAAAACGTTTGAGTTCTTCTAAATACACGATTTTGTTCTTTTATGCAGTTCTTTTTATTTGTACACTTTTACTTTAAACAGCAACTTTAACTAAATACAAAAATTAGTCAACACTTTTATTTACGCCTTAGCACGACTATATTTAATGACTGCAAAACTATAACTGAACTGCTAATGCATAATGCGCCGCACATTGCATTACTTCCGAATGTTCTTGTATTTACCACAACATTCTATTTCCGTTAATTCAAATATAACAGCAAATACGTTCAATACGCCAGTGTTAACACGTTTAACAGCACAGACAATGTGGTGTGGCAGATAAACTTAAAGCCTTAAAACAAATCAAATCGAATAAATGTCATTAATAAGGTTTATTGCTAACCTACTACTGTCGTACTAATTTAGTGTATCTGTGTCTATTTTCGTAACAATATCTTAAGCTTAAATTTGACGCAACTTAACGTAACGCTATAAGTAGTTGCAATTCAAACAGCCAACCTTGGTGGTGACTTACAATGACATCATAACCGATCAATTAAATTTTGGTTGTTTCAACTATGTTTACAGTTATGTTAAGTCATGTCTAACTCAACCCTTAAAACAAGAGCCCACAAAATTTGATTGTCATTTGGAATTTTTCATATCCGAATTATCGTCATAATGATACACTCATTACGTTTTTCTTCTTTGTTGCTGGTGAAAGAGGAGTTCCTTTGCAAACATTCATGACTGTAAAATTTGTTGTGTTAAAATTGTTCGTTAAAAAAAAACGAGGGCTAAAGTGAATATGAGATTTTTCCAAAATGCAAAATAAATGTATGTATAAAATTAAGTATCTGTATGAAAGTGAATATGTCCATAGCTTAGTTAGTGTCAAGATCAAAAATTCTTTTGAAATTTCTTTTGATAAGCATGCAATTCGCATGGATACATTTAAAAACACACATAAACCAAAACTTGGTTTGATAACACTATTGTATGATGATTATTATAGTGATAGTGATGATGATGATGATGGTGTTAATGACAATGAAGATGATATACCACAAACAACCAATACGAAAAACAGTTAACCAAAAATTACCACATTTTGCATAAATAAAACGTAATGAAACGAAATATTCATGTTGCAAGTTTTTGGTTGACAAATTAATTGCGAAAGCGAACATGAATCCAAACATAAATTTGAATGGGTGCACAGGCCATAAACTAAACTACTGTTGGCGAAAAGTAGAAATTGTTTGTGTGTGCATGTATGTGAGTAAACAAATGGACACAAACATTATCTCTGGAGAAAAACTGTAAGCGTTTGCAGTTATAAAGTGAATAAAAATCAAGTTTGGGCACAAATTATTGCCGCGTATGCCATTGTCAGTTAACTGTAGACAGATGGGAGGAAACGCAGAAAAAGTAAATGGTTGCAACAGATATCACTGTAATAACTGTGCAATGGTAGTTAGGATGCACATTGAGTCACTGTATACAACTAATTGAAAATCTCAGAAGATATGGTATCAGAAATAAATTACTTACATTGCGAAATGTAAGTAAGAACAGTAATCAAATGAACACTTACTTAAATAAACGTACTTATGTTTTGAAAATAGGAAAATGTTTTTGGGATTAAATTTGATTTACGTTGTAGTTGTGATTCAGCAAGAAATATTCAGAACACGCGCAACTATGTTTTTCCACTATCAAGAGTGTGGTGAAGATTCTTATAACCTATAAGAATAGGTTAAGAGTTTCTGATACACTACACCACTGTGATCGAAAAACGAAGTAAGCACAGGTAAAACTAAGCTTGGATGAAGTATTCACAACCATATACCCGCTATTTACAATCAAGTGTGGCCATTTTGTGTAATTCGGAATCACTAATGTCATAACTCACCAGAATTCTTGAATGAATTCTTGAATTTCTTGAATTCTTCTTCAATATTGTGTTGTTTTGGAACAATAGTCGCTGACATAAGTTAATAAATTGCGAAAATCGGTCATCCCAGAAACCGACCACATCATCAATTTTGCTAACTGTAATTCGACGATTTTCTAGCATTATTTTCAAGGTTTTAATCAATTGTTGAACTGCTTGATGTAAATGGAATCTTTTTTCTTTTACTTTAAGTTTAACAAGAAATAAGACTCAATGTTATCTTCTGCTTCATAGCTAGACGATCAAGATATTGCCATTTATAGTTATGGATAACGAAAATTTTAAGGAGACAGACAACATTTTCGCAGAAAAAAGCACAAGAATATATGCTTGCAACAGACGTCACTGTAACAACTATGCAATAGATGGAATACAAGTTGGAAAGATGCGAATTAACAAAATCTGAACTTCTTTATATTTACAGAGCTGCATATGTTTGAAAATTGATTTAAATCTCATGTATGTGACTCAAAGTGGTGCAGGTTTTCTACGGAAACACCTTTTTAGTCGACTACATATAGAATTTATCTTTCATGACTATATGCATTCATCCCTAAATCGGGTGCATTTGATTTAATTTTAATGTAAATCGGAGTAATTCATTGGGGACTACTGTTAAAATATTCAAAATCATAAATGTGTGTATGAAAATGAATACCAAATATTTCATTATGAATGAGAATCTGTGTACGTACGTCTGTAAGTCTGTGCATGTGTGAATGCATCTTTTTTTTGCACAACTCTAGTGTTAACAGTCAGCAGTAGTAGCAATGATAGTTGGGACTACTTGATGGCATTGGTAGTTGCCGTTACTTGACCTCATATTCGAACACCAAGCATATACAGAAACAAATATTTGGAAAATAACTGGTTGGATTCATCAAACAAACATGTTTTAAATATAACGACGACATAACGGTCATTGGATCGCTCCCTGGTTTACTCATATGTGCGTTTTTGTATGTTTCTACATACACATGAATATGCTTTACGTTTCTCAAAACCAGTTAATACGCATTTTTACAGAATATTTTCTTTTTTTGCTTTGAAAGAGAGCAGACTGAACAAATTTTGGTTTAAAACCATATTTTTCTGTTGTTACTGTTTTTGCATTGATTAAAGACCCAAAAACTTAAGTTGGGTATTAAACCTTAAGCCTTATGCAAAATGTGCGTACAACGATGTTGTTGCAAGAATCAGTATGTAAGTTCACATGTCTGCTTGTCGTGATGGCAATTTATCGCTTAAAACTTAGTATAGAGGAACAAGTCTTCTTAAATGTGGCACGTTGGCATAAGTGGCTGGTTTAATGATTTTGTGAAAGCTTAATTCTACGTCCCCCCAGCTTAAATATGTAAAATTAACCTCTTAAGATTGAACAGACTGCAAAGCATTGTTCTACCTCTTAAATTAATGCCAGAGAGCTAGGTTTGTACGATTTAGCCGTGTTCTTGTAATTCAATTTCTCGGCAGTCTGGATTGTCGCTCTTTTTATTAATTTGCATGGTCTTTATATTCTGCAGCACAACCTTAATTTTAATTGTGATTTACATAACAATAACAAGTTAAACATAATTTGTTTTAATAAATTTTTAAGTCGGATCTATATGAGCTTAAAAAATTCGCTAGTATTTTGACGATTTTTCTGCATGATCTTTTGGGTTAATGCGATCTAGAATCTTTACTTATTTATTTTTAAATATTTAAAAAAATTATTTTTATTTTTTATTTTAGTCTGAATAATAATATTATTTATTTATAAATTTCTATATATGCATAAATATATAGTATTATATGGCAGATAAAACACCGAAAATTGTGTCGAACTGCATTGTTATTGTAAACAAGTACCGAAATTGAAATGATGTAAGCAAACAGTATACGGTTACTCATATGGTTACAGTGACTCCAACGCGCAATCGGAATGTTTTTTCTTCTCAAAGATATGTCCCCTAAACGTAAATAATATAATAAATATATACATATTTCGTGTTTTATTTATTCTTCAGATATTTACCTTTATAAACAAGAAGAAAACCAGCATTTGATTCAATAACAACTGTAAATTACAATACAAAACAAAAAACTCATTTTTTAACTCAACGAACAAATTTCGATGCTTATAATAAACATCGATGTTGAAAGATATCGTTAAAAAAACCGATACATCGATGTTCATCCGATGATTTTTTTTCTATTATTTAGTAACTAAATATAAAATAAGAAGCAGTGCAACGGTGAAAAGTTGAAACGCCGTATGGCGAACGTCATAGTAAATCATCGTGACACACGATGAAGTTTTTTTGGTATTGTTAAAAAAATAAAAATGGCTAAAGAATGGAAAGCTACACTAAATTAGTTCAGTAGTACTTATTCTATTAGTTTGTGTCAAGACTCTTAATGTGGTCTGTCACTGCCCTAATTGTCTGTGCGTGTTTAACGGTATTGCCAGTTCGATTTCCTTTTGTGTATTATGATTTTGCACCTTTTGAATTTAACGTCAATAAATGGAAATTTGTAGTAACTACAAGATTATTCGAAATTGATGATAATGTGCTATAAAAGGTGGCATATTGCGCTTAGTAAGTTCAGTTATAGTTTGGCAGTCATTGCGTAAAGTTGTAAGACATAAATTAAAGTCATGTTAAGGCGTAAATTAAAGTGCTGAATAATTTGTATATTTAGTTTGACGTTACTGTATAAATTAAAAGTGTAGAAATGAAAAGAACAAATTCGTCTACTTATCATTATTATTTATTTGACGTATTTAAAAGAGCTCCAACGTTTTAAAAAGGTTAAAACGTAACAGTATTATACATGACATTTTAAGTAATTGTCCAAATTTTCATAGATGACAAAAGGGTGACTTTATCTTGCAGGTGGCCGTGTATTACGGAGTCCTAACTGACAATATCATTGAGAATCATTAGTGCATTAATCGTTAACGGGGTAGCAGACAAAATTATGCGTCTTAAAGCATGTAGTCGACTCATAAAAGATAATGTCGCTACATATCAGAATTAAGCTGGTTTATAGCAAATTATGTGGCAAAATTTCAGCGTTCTTTATTGTGATGACAGTTAATATCGTTAATTTTCAAGGTATAATTTTGAAAAGGCGCCTTATTTCACTTTCATTGGAAATATGTAACTGTGGCAAATATTTTAAAAAACCGATTTAGCCCTTTACACCTGATTGATTCGTAAAGAAACTGAATAAACAAAATTATTTCTTATATGACCCGTTCTCCACCGATTTTATCTCTCCCAGCTCCAATTTTGAAAAAGGCATACTGTAACAGTCTTGTTTGTTAGATCTATGAACTAAGTAAAAGAAAGTGATAGTTTATATGAAATGGACCCCACACTCTCCGGGTATAAACCCGATTGAGCATTTGTAAATTCATGTCAAATCACTACTCGCTAAGTATCCAAACCCAACCAAAGTAATGAATAAGCTGTAGAAGCGAACAAAGAAAGTCTGGTAAGATATAGTAGTATAATTTAAAAAGAAGCACATCCAGTATCTCCAGTCGCATCCAGGATCGCAAAAAGGCATAAGGATTATTGGACATTCTATTGGTTATAATAAATATTAAAAATTAAATAAAATAAATGGTGCAAAATTGTAGGGTTTGTTTTTATTTACACTAGTTTTAGAGGAAGAAGACATGTGTACATAGAAAACCAGACAACAAAAAATCTTTATTCATTCAAACTTAAAAAATGCAGGGTGTTGAAATGGAGAGCACTAAACTAAGAACTGCCAATCCCCTGTCTGATAGCGTCTGTTTTTTTCCATATGGGACTATTAGACGTTTCCTTCTTTGTGATCTTTTCCAATTCTTGGTCAAGTTTGGACATCAAGAAGGTATGGTCCGTTGAATCCTAGGATTCTTCGTCCACTACTAAACTGTCCGAAGTCCACCAGCATCTGTTTCCATATTGGGCGGCTTAGTGGTCTGCCTGCTCCCAAAGGGACGGCAGCTTTCTGTAACATGGCGGTCATGTATAAAACGCACAGTCCGATGAGTGGGGGAAAATCGAGCCCCATGTATCACCGGTGACCCTATTCCCACGACGACGTCCTTGGGTCGTGGTGAATCGAATGCTTAAGGTACAGGTTAGTTTAATGGAGACACCAGGTCAGGCTAGTCTGCGTGCTACTAGAATCGAACCAAAAGCAGGAGGAAGTAAGGGCAAACCTGGTCTTCGATTTCTGGATCTGTGCTCCCAGACGAGAAAACGTCCCAAAGACACACAACTTTTGCCAAAAGGGCCTTCCTGAAGCGACGCGCTGCTGAGCACTTCATGGATAAATTGGGTAAGAAGCCCCCAGAATCCCTAACCTCTGAGGAACTTGCTTCTCTCAACTGGGACAAATCGCGTCAACGGGCGCACCTAAACGGCAACGTTCGGAAGAGGAGAAGCAAAGGCAGGGCCAACAGCTCGGGACTAAACGTCCGAAGCCATCAATGAATGGGTCCTATAGTGAGGTGCCCAAATGTCATCTCAGACGAGCCAACGCACACCACATTGCTTGGGGAAACTGGGACAGGAACGCAAGGTGTGAGTCTCTTTTTGATTTTATTGTTTGTAGTGGTTTCGATATAATGAACACTGGCAGGGAACCTACCTTTGTAGTTTCGAATAAAAGAGAGGTTCTTGATGTGACCTTGGCCAGTTCCAGGCACTCAGATTTGGTTAGTGGATGGAGGGTTTCTGCTCATTCCCTGACCATCTGTATGTTGATTTCGAGATTGCGGTCAAGTCGCCTGGGACTAGGGTTTTTCAGAACAGGAGGAAGACGGACAGGGTTGAGCATCGTAACATCATGTCCAGAACTCTTCGGGATCTTCCGAATATAAATAGTTGCCGCGACATCGATGCTTCTGTTAAGACCTTGACGAAAGCTTTAGATAGGGCAACGGGTGAGGCATGCATACAAAGGGTCTGTAAGGGTAGGAAGCAACCACCATGGTGGAATTCCGATCTGGGCGACACCCGTAGGGAATGTCGCCAGCTATTTAATGAGGCTATGAGGGGGGGCGACTGGCTACTTATAGATCTACATGGAATAGATTTAAAAACCAGATTAGAAGCGCAACACGCAAATCTTGGAGATCCTTCTGCAGCAGTGTAGAAGAACACTCCGAGACGAGCCGGTTGCTGAAAATCTTGACATCATCAACGGCGATTCTGATTTTATACAAAAACCATGTGGAAGCTAGACCAAAAGCGTACAGGAGACCTTGAATGTTACGCTGGACGTGCACTTTCCGGGCAGTTTTCCTATGGAGGAGCGTCACGTGGACACGTCCAATTACGTCCCACGTTCCAATTACGGAAAGTGGGCTGAGGTGGACGTTGTGAACTCTGCCAAGTACAAATACCCTGGCCCGGATGACATTATTCCTTTATCCTGGACTTTAATCTATCCTGGCTCCAAAATACACGTGCGAGTGTGGCTAGGTTGAATGTTGCGCTGTACGCCTATCGTAGAGCCGTTGGAAGGTCCTGTGGTCTAAATCCTAGGAGTTCCAATTAGATATTTAACACGGTGTATGGTGCGGTTGTATGGTGGAGATCTCTGGAGAAATCCGCATATTGCAGGATCTTTCATAGGGTTCTGCGGAATGCAGCACTAATGATTACAGGTACGCTCAGGTCCACTCCTTTGAAGGCTTTGTTTGTACTACTGAACTGGCTTTCAGCGGATCTGATGGCTAGGCAGATGGCGGGCATGTCTGCGATAAGGTTGAGAATGGCAGAGGCATGCTTGGACAGGGTCTACGAACCTGCGGCCATCTTTAGGTATTTGAATACGATCCCTGAGGGGATAGATTACTGCACACCCAAACCCTTCCTGGATAGAATGTTCTCCTTGTGCATGTCACCAGAACCGGTAATTGGACCCGGTACTGTTGAGGACACGGATGGATCAAAATCCTCAGAAAGGGTTGGGGGCGGCATCTTTATTCCTGTATATGGGGTGAGGAAATCCTTTAAACTGCCGGACCACTGCAGTGTCTTACAAGCGGAGGTCTCGGCGATAAAGAGGGCAGCGGACTGGTTGATGTACTACGGTATATATGACAGTGATATCCGAATCTGTACGGTGAGTCAGGCTGCGATCAGGGCGCTCTCCGGAGTCTACTCGACATCGCGACTGGTGTGTGAATGCCAGGCATCTATGAACGAAATGGCGAGACATTCAGACCAAGAGAGTATCTGTGTAAGGGGTCACTCGGACATACGAGGGAACTGTGTGTCAGACGGACTTGCGAGGGTTGACTCTCTCCTCAGAAATGAGAAGATTGACTACTCAGTTGGGATGCCACTTTCCTCTTGCAGACTTATGGTCCTGCGGTACATATTGGGCAGGGAAGAGCTACGGTGGGATGATGAACCCACGTACTCTGTATCGAGGCAAATCTGGCCCCTATATTATCGGGCTCGCTCGGGGTCTATTATAGGGAGCCACGACTTAGGCTACGAACTCTTGTGGCTGTGATTACTGGGCACTAGGTGGCTGATGCGCACGCTAGGAGATTGGGTCTGCCGTACAATGACTACTGTAGGGGTTGAAGTGGAGACTGTCGAGCACTTCCTATGCCAGTGTTCGAGTCTTTCGGACATTAGGACTGCTTTCCTTGGCAGTCCATTTCTGGATCCCTTGTCGGATCTAGAATATCGGCAGGATCTCTTCTTTTGTACATGCGTCTGGTTGTTTCGGATCAGACCGGGACACGGACATGTAGGTTGTTCATTTTCTGGATTACTGATGCGTATCACAGTGGGATCAGTATTGGACGCAGGTGGGCTCGACGTGTCTGGCTGCCCATCGTAACTAACTAACTAACTATCGTACTGAAAAAAAGATTTTTACCATTAGCCTTACGCTTTTTACACATTCCGAACGTTCTATTAACATAATATTCTATTTAGCGTAATATGCATACTTTGATGTTCATATAATTTCTGTATCTAAATTTGAAATGAGATCATCATCACTGTTTAATTAATATGTATGTATATGTATATGTACGTATACTTAAATTTGTCGATCCCACAAACGACAATCTTAGAACTAAGCTTGAATGAAATATCTGCGTAATAATCAATTCATATTGGTGCTCTAATTACTTTTATATTAAGCATAATGTCACTGTTACTGCTCTTCATTATGTTGTTGTTGCAATTGCTATTACTAATACTGCTAGTATATGTTGTTGTCTGATGTCAAATTATCTTTAAATATATCTTCTAATATAAACGGCTACTGCAGCAGCAAATGCTGTTATAACCAGCTAAGCAACAGCTCCGTCATTATTACTCGTATTACAATTTTGTACGACGCATAATATGTCTGTAATGGAATAATAGCCAGACAAGATGAGTACAGCAAAGTTTACCAGATATTGAAAACAATTAAATAATTTATTTTTTAACCAAAATATTAAAGAGGAGTTCTTAATAAATTGAAAGGAATTTTAAAAAATTATTGGTCTTATTTTTGCTTTCAATTTTATTCAAAACCAAAATACATGAATTTTTTTTATTAGAATAACGCATATTGTTGAGACAATGTTTAATTCAAAAAGTTTTTTTTATGTAACAGAGCATTTGTAATTCATTCTTTTACTTTCGTTTTATATTCTTATTTATCACTTAGTTGAGAGGTATTAACCCTTAACTCAAGTTCATCTATGTTTGTACAATATAGATTATCGAGATATACCAAATTTCCTTTGAATAAATTAAACGCTGCACAATGGCTCATTTTCTCAAAAACCATTGCAAAAATACAAAATTTGATGATGAAATGAATGAATATATACATCGTATAAAATCTTCTCAACTATCATTAATCAAAAACGCTTTCTTTTAAAAAAAATACTTTAGAATTGAAGTGTCAGAATTTGCCGTTCGATCATTACCTTTTGGTATTTTCTAAAAGAATGTTTATTTTTTATTAAAAAAAAAAGAAAGTGTTCATCAGATATTCTACTTATTCCACAGTGGTCATTTTTCAAACATTAGAGTGTCTTAGGTAATTTTTGTAAATAAAGTAGAGCATAACAAAAATGTTTACAGTTATTCAAAACAATATTTTTCTGTGCATATTTGCTGCACAATACTCCAACTAATTTAACTTATCTTTTCCACAATAAGTGATCAGTTTTCGTGAATTCACAAATTAACTGTTAGAAATTAATAGCGAGTGTCTGAAGAATTAGGTTTACATTTTTAAAGTATATAAAAAATATGTGTTCAAAATGTGGTAAGCTGTTAAAAAAGACTCCCCAAACTTTTTTCAGGTAGATTATTTTAGATGGGTGCTCTAGACCCTCTCTCGCCCGGAATAACTTTTTTTAGCCCTGGCCACCTTGGATCCTTCATGTCTTTTTTTTGTACATTGCTTGCCTAAAAGAGCTATTGCATATTAAGTATTAATTGCAGATGCCACGCTCATTTATCCAATCCCTCCCACATACTGACTTGTGATGTGTATTGTTTACTTAGCAGCTTCTACAACACAGAAACTACACAAAAATTACTACTTGCATTTAAGGGCGATGCCACAGCCACTAATTAAATTCTGCTAATTTCTCGACTGATGATTTTTATTGACTACGAAGTCTTTAGATCAAATTTAGAAACTTCTACTACAGCTGTTCAGAAGATATACAAAAATCAATATTCAGCTTATTCATTGCCATTCATCCGAGTCCGCCCATTATTCGATTAATGATTTGGATTGACCACGAAGCTTTTTAGCCCAAATTTAGACACAAATAAAAATCTACTTTGTACGGGCGCTGCACAGCCCGGTTGGGATTTTGGGAAATATATATAGCCTAGAGTTGTTTCAAGATATATAGAGAGATATTGTCTTGTATACATACAAACATACATATTATTACGATAATAAAAATACAACACTGAATTATAGAATTTTGGTATATTTGGTGTCACCCTGTCAATGTCGTACTTATTTGTGTACATATTTGTGCACTGCCAATTAAATCATCCCTGGGTAACACAATCTTACATGTTTCAAATTACCGGATAGAGGATATGAGATCGTGTGAGGCATTTCCACAATTTTCCAAACTGTAGGCTATTAGGTATATAAGGAGACTGCTTTGCCTACGTAGTTAGTTATCGTTTGGCTGTCGTAAGATGAAGACAGGTTAAAGCGGAAATAAAAGTGTTGTATAAACGAATATTAAGTGTTGTATTAAAACAAACAGTATAAAAGTTATTGTGAAGAAAAATAAATAAAACTGTAACAAAAATATAGCGGTGTTTATTTTATTTTAACGCAATTTAAACGAACTCAAACGTTTTGAAAAGTTAAAGCGTAACAATATATGAAAAAACACACATTAATTTTTAATAATTGTACTTAATGTACAAAAGCTTAGACTTAAGTATTAAAAACCTATAAGTTAAAATTTTATATAGCGATACAAATTTTATATAGCGATACAAATTTTATATAGCGATAAAATAAACATGCAAAACTTATACCAGATTTTTGGAGCACCCTGTACTCTTAGCAGCATGGTGTATATATTATTTTAAAGTGTTTTTATTTAATATCTTTTAATTTTTCAAATATCCTAATTATTTCAAAAGTCATGATAAAAACGCCAAAATGAGCCACTGTGCGCTGTTTATATAGGGTGTTTTTATAGATTTACACAAGTTTAAACTAGTATAATAACACACAGAAATATATTTTTAGTATCAATGAAACGGGCTTCGTTAGATAGACAATTTCATGACATTACAACAATGAGTAATATTATTTTATTAACATTTGCAATATTATTTCACTACTTTTATGAATTTTGGAAACCTACTTAAATAATCGATTGTTTAATGTATGCATCACTAACCGGAGAGTGACAAATAAAAGCGCCTAGTGATGCCAGCAACACAATAAGAACGTTTAATAGTTAATTTGCTCTGTTTAAACGTTTATGAATAATAATTTCTATTTTTGGCTTATAAGACAAAAAGCGTTTAATAACTAATGTATACTTAAAACCTAAAATAAGGATTAATTATGAATAAGTGTAAAACTAAAAAAAAAGATTTAGATGTCTTTCTTGGCTATATAAGCCATTAGATGTTCTATTCGGCCATGTATTTGTTCTAAAAAACTAAAGCTACTGTCGCAATTGTCTAATATTTTGTTACGTTTTCACCTTTTTAAAAACGTGTATTCATGACATCGAAGATTGTAGTTAAAATAAAATAAATCTTGTGATTAGTTTTTAATTAAAATCTTTTATTTACACAGTTTTGTGCACCACTGCTTGCAATCTTCCATCAAGCAACAACAATTTCTATCCTTAATTACTCTTTCCGTTTACAACTTTATAAACAACAGCAATTACTCTACAGATATTACTTCTTAAAGATCTTCCAATTCGATCGTTGTCACAACTTAGGTTCGATCACAACCTTTACAACCAGAGTTTATCCACACTTAAGGCCTCATTAGGCGACCATAAACAGCATATATATATATATATATATATATATATATATATATATATATATATATATGTATATATATATATATATATGTATATATATATATATATATATATATATATATATATATATATATATATATATATATGTATACATAATTTTTATGAAAAATACTATTTAAATCTATTTTGCACTTTTTTGCAAGCATACACAGTTCGAGCATTTATAAAACCCATCACTATAACTTAAACAGCTGTTTCTTTTCCATTTTTAATTATTTACATATACACATTGACAAAAACATATGACACGTTTTTAAGTGTTCTATAAGTGGCAAATCGTTTACATTTACCTTCCATTTATATTTCCGCTGTTTATGGTCGCCTAATGAGGCCTTAAGTGTGGATAAACTCTGGTTGTAAAGGTTGTGATCGAACCTAAGTTGTGACAACGATCGAATTGGAAGATCTTTAAGAAGTATATACATATATATATATATATATATATATATATATATATATAGATTTAAATAGTATTTTTCATAAAAATTATGTATGTATATATATATATATATATATATATATATATATATATATGTATACATAATTTTTATGAAAAATACTATTTAAATCTATTTTGTACTTTTTTGCAAGCATACACATATATATATATATATATATATATATATATATATATATATATATATATATAGTACATATACGATACGATATATAGTACATATATACTACATATACGATTACATAATTTACATATATATACATATATATATATATATATATATATATATATATATATATAATCATACAGTAACAAATATAAAATACAACAAGTTATATACTAAATTATTGCCAAAGCTCATATGGAGTATAAAGTTATTTATCAAATAAATGCTATTTTATAAAAAGTCAGCACACACAAATTTTTCTTTCTCTCTGGTTACATTTTATCTTTCACCTGACATCCTTCTCTTTTTGCTTATCAAAATTTCAAAATATTACTCAGTTAAATGTTGAAACTAAGTGGCCTACACCTCGAAAACTAGTCGTTGCTGATCCAAAGTTCTTTTTAATTTTATCTAAGAATTACATACAAACATAATTGCTTATCCACCATTAGCTTGAAAATATTTTCTTGTCACCTAAGAATGTTTATTAAAGCTATTTTTTAGTTTATTCCTTTTTCACATTACAATATATTAATTATTACTATTTTGTATTAATAGTTATATTTTTTTGAAATCTCATTCACATTTTTTAAAATATATTTTAAATTTGTTTTTATAAATTATATTTTATATGATTATAATTTGTTATTATAAATTACTTTGTTCAATTGTTTTACATTGCTCTTTTTAATTGTGTGCAAAAAGTGCCAAAAAAGGGGTAAAAATTCCTCCATATAAGTTAACATACAAACAGACCATCACTGCTTCACAAATGTCACATAACGTTACGGTCAAATTCTATTTTCAACAGATTGGGACGTTATAGTTACATTACATTACGGTCAAGTAAGCACTTTCATAACTTTTCATATAACAAAAGCGATCAGCTGACACAACTAAATTTACGGCTTCTACATATAAGTTCGGTTAATTCTACCTTTAAATTTCTTTACTGAGTTAGCTCCAACTAAACTGGTTTTTACTTCACGACTAACTTCACGAATTTATTCCTTATAAACTCTATTCACAACGAGTTCAAACCAATTAACTCTCTTTACGCTGAGTTTACAACACATAAACTGTACTCGCTGAGTTTACACATAAACTGATTGTTGTTCACACCGATGTGCTGTTTATATGACTGAGTAAACAACACTTCAAAAGCTCTCGAACCTCTCGATTATTCAGGTAGATTCCATTTCTTTCTTTTATTTTCTTTTTAGCTGTCTTGTGGCCATGCGAATGTAAACATCCACTTCTTTCAGCTCTTAGTATATGTTGTTGCTTGTTATTGTCTGTTACTTGTTTTCTTTGCTGTTAGTTTTTGTTATTGCCGCTCTATTTTTATTTACTTTATTTTTACTAATGTTTGCTGTTGTCAATTTGGTTATTTGTAAACAGCACGTATAGTTGTTCTTGCAGCCTTTGTTTATTTATTTTAGCGATGTAATAAACGCAGAGGTGCCCACCCTAATTGTTGTAACAATATGATGAAAAACACGTGATCACTATTTTATAGAAATATTTCTTCTTTTATTATTTAATTATTATTATTTTTTTTTTTTTTTTTGATTTAGTTAAGTAATTTAAAAACATAAACATTTTTTGATACTATTTTTTGTTTTTAAAAATTTGTGTTAGAAATGCTGACATAAGGAAATGTGTCTATAAAATAGTGGTTACGTTTTTTTCGTCACACATTTGGCAAATATGCTTGAAGCTTAACAGTTAAAATTAAATAAAAACAAACCAATCGATTAAGGGGGGCTTACACGGAAATGCAAGTCGTACGATATGTCAAACTTTTGTGTAGAAGAGAGCAGAGAGTATCATGTAAACTCTATACGTAATGAGAGCTTACGACATTGTGATAAAAATTTGACAGTCGTACGGCTCTCTTTGTTTTTTAACAATTTTCAAAAACCATCACACTTCATTAGATCAGGGATGTATTTTTATGTAAGCCAATAAAATAAGTATGTAAGTATACATGTAAGTATGTAAGTATACAGTCTTCAATAAACACAATTTCAATTGTATAAATAAGATATAGATAGCTTTTACCCGGTGTGATTTGTTCAATCCCCATTTAGCTAATCCTTCCCGCTCTTTGGCTGATGCAGATTGATAATGGAGCTTTGACTGTTGTACTCCACTTATAAAAACATCCATATTTACACTGAATGGAAGGTGATTTGTATTGACTATGAAGTTATTTAGCAAAAATTCAGAAACTTATCCTTTAGCCGTTCTAAAGATATCTAAGAATTAATATATAGATTGTATGGTAGGTACCATGCCCACTTCTCCAATTCCGTTCACTTTTTGTCTGATTATTTGCATTGGCTATAAAATCATTCAGACCAAATTCAGAAGCTTTGGCATCAAACGTTTTCAAGATAAATCAATGTTTCCGATTCCGCCTATTTATTGATTGACAATTTGTATTGTATATAAAGCCATTTCAACTAAATGTGAAGTCCTTTCTGTTACCATTTTAAAGAAATAGATAAATATGTATTTACTTTGTATGGGCGTGGCACCACACAGTTGGAATTTTGAAATTTATATAGCCTATAGTTTCTTCCACAGAAAGATACTTTAAAATTTTAAGAAAATCAGTTCAGTCGTTTAGCTGTCTATAAACTTCACACAAACATACATACAAACACACATCCATTTTTATATATATATACTCGTATATGATGAATACGCTGCGAAATAAACAATACAAATATTAAATTTCTCAAACCGTTTTAATCTGTTAATTATCATTATATATCTCTTTGTGCAAATTTATGTTTTCCTAATGACGAAACATTTTCATTGCCATTACGGCAACTACACATAAAAAGGCTGTTAAACGGGCAAACATCTTTAACCAATATTATGTATGTATGCGTGAAAAGTAAAAAAAATGGCCACACGCATACGTTTTTTGTTTTTAACGTACACAAACACAATGTTAATCAAACTTGTTCGCTCATTTATCAGCCTTTTAAGACGAAAACTACTATATGCAAAACAAATTTTAAAGTAAATTTGTAGTGCACGTTAGTTACCACATACTTTAAGCTTAACAAACATTTGTTAAAAAAAACCTACATTAGCTAATGATTACTTTAATTAATTTTAAGTGTTCATGCCATGATTTTTTTATATCAACGATACAAAAAACTAAAACCACACAGTCGCGTAGTCGAACCAAAAAGACTTATTTTCATTTATCCTTCACTCTTCTAGAGAGAATATTGGCTTTCCACAAATCATCTATAGCTTTGTTTAATTTTTTTAATCAATTTGACCTTTCAAGCTTAGTAGATGATGAATCCACTGTAGCTTTCTCAATATGATTTTGCGTAGAGGTGATAATCCTTGCTAACTGCTGTTGATCTTTACTTAGGTATTGTAATTTTTTCCCACTAAGTGGCGTGTTTTTCTGATCATTCGTCTGATGTTTGTCATCACCGACAGAGATATCCGCGGGAAGGTGAGGTTTGCATCTTCTGGAGGGACGTTGAAGCCTTTTTATTAAACATTCGAAGCCACAATTAAATTTTTTTTGTCATGTCCTCTGCTGGGGCTCGAACCTGGGTTGTTTGTATTGTTATGCGTGCACTCGAACCACTACACCACATCAAAATTTTCTGAATACTATACATATCTTTTGCAAAAAGTTTTTAAATCCTAAAAGTTAAAACAATTAATTTTATTCGTGGAATAATAAATACCCGAATAACGAGCTTTGTGTAGTTGTTTTGATTTGATGCACATCCCTAAAGGAAAAATGTTTTTATTGTGCTTAAATGAAAACTTTATTTAGAAAACAATTTGATTTAAAAGAAAAAGATTCGAAAATTGGGCCGATTATAATAAAGTGGGTCTATAAATTTATATACATACAGTCGGGTGCAAAAACAAGTTCATATTTTGAAGTTGAACGAAAAAGTTTCTGTAAAAACTTAAATACTCAATAAAATAAAACAAAACTTCACACATTTACATACATCCATATGTATATATATTAGTATTCCTTGTTAAGTCCTTTAAAAAACAATAACAAAAGGTATGATATTCAAATACTGGGGTGGGAGAAAGACAATTATTTATATGAATGAATCCGCATGCACTTAGTTTTGTACTTTTCGCAAAAATAGAGAGGAACTTATATTTCTTAACACTATCTTAGAACTCCTTTTCGACGTTTTTGAAGAATTTAAGTCAACAATCTTTCAAGCACTTACACAAATTTGACACAAATCAACTTAATCAGTGCTTAAAGATTGTTGATCTGAGCTTACTCGTAGCAAACATAGAATCGAGTGTAGTAAAATCATACTCATGCTAGACCTTGTTTTCAAAAAGCCTGTATGTTTGCTGGGTACTTTAGTACTTTTAAACGTCTGTGTGTGTAAACGTATTGTAATAATATACATACGAGGTAGAGTATTACGCTTAGAATGGCGTCGATGCAGTCAAATAGAATATTCCAAGCAGAATGCGTTTTATACGCTTTTAAAGTTCACTTTGAAAGTTAAGAGCTTAAAATAATATGATATCCTTAATTAAATTCGATATGATACTAATTATAATGGGCAATATTCTCCTAGTCCCTCCGCTAGTTGATGATGACACTAATCACTGTTGTAGTTGCATTGTGTGCCCAACTCATACAAACGGAGAAGAGAACATTTTTAAGTAAATTAATATACGAATCATGTTCAAATATATTCGTATCACAGTGTATATGACTTACCACTGTGATGGAAATTCAATTATTCAATTTTTTTTATTATTGAGGTGGTGTTTCGTCTCGAGCTAACAGCAGGCCATTCCTGTATAAATAAGAATGTGTTGCACCAATTTCTAGAATTCTGACTAATTTTATGAATGAACTAAAATCTTAATAATTTCTAAGAGAACTTATAATAAATTTGAATTATGAAAATGTTGTGGCTTAAAGCAAGCAAAGGATTATTTCATAGAATTTTGCATTAACATTAAAATCAATTGTAATGACAATCAGCTTAGAAACAATATAAATTTGCATTCGAACATGTTTTAACTAATTGGACAATTACTTGCACTTGTGTATTTATTTTCAAATGAATGCTTTTTGTTGAAAGCTTTAAATGGAAGATATTTTTGTAGAATTTTTTTTTTAAAGAATTTACAAATTAGTTAACACTAAACATACCATGACCGATAATTTGACTGGTTTTATATTTTCTTTTGCAGGTTTGTTTTCATGACTTTTTTATTATTTATATACAAGTAATTTTACTCATCCGGATTCACCAGGAAATCTATATGGTATGTGTAGTATACATATATGCGAGATTAATTCTATTTTTTTACCGACCCTATCCGTATGTTTTTTTTTTTTTTTTGGCAACTGTGTGTCTTTATAAAGAATATGCTAAGACGACTTTTGACATCTTCTGTTGATATATTTATTGTGATGTACGATATTTATAAGTTTTTATGGGGGTGCCGCATCCACTATTTCTATGAAGTTAATTTTTTATCTTAATGTGCAACTTGATAGTAGTATAGCATGCGAAAAATTTGATGATCCTATCATTTATAGTTCTCAACATATACCGTTATAAATGTGTTTTTCTTAGGAATGGACTATGACCAGAAACTCTCCTTTCACCTCCTATTAGCCAATCAAAGTGCAACTTTTGAAAATGTACTTTTGGGCAATTTATGAATGTCAGTAAACAAAGAACTTTGCTTTGACCCTAAAAAACTAAACCTCGCCTGTGAGGGGCAACGAATGCCATTTTTGAGCATTTCATTTTGATCAAGTGCAAGTAACAGCACGATGTTTCAAACCAACGCAATAATCTATCTTGTGAGCATGTGAGTTCATTACACAAAGGTTTTTTGTTACGGATATATACTACTTCCTGTTATCTGTGAGACGAGGCTTAGTATTATTACGTTTTAACCCTTCATTCGTTTATCTTGCGCTAAAATGAAATAAAACACTACTTTGTTGTTGTTTTACAGTTCGTCTCTTTTTTAACTTTTCTGCACTTTGTCTTAATACAGCAAATTCGCTTTCAAAACACTTTTTACTTCCGCCTAAACAGATTATACTTTGTGACAGCCAAATGAAAACTAACTAACTAACCGCAATGCGCCATATTTTTAAAGTATTTCATTATTAGTATCGAATGTTCTAGTACAGACACGAATCTTCGATTTATCGACGTTAATTCAAATGAAGGCTTATTCTAATTCAGCAACAAAAATAATTCGAATTGGCAACACCGTTAGACAGATGATAATACTCTTAATCAGTACAGGCAATTATTAAGCCTTGACACAAGCCAATTAAATCTCATAATAAGTCCCTGATGTGAATTTTGTTTTCAGCACTTACACTTTCATAACAGTATTAAAGTAATACTTCTGACTACACGTTCTTAAGTCCAATCTTGAAAAAAAGCATAGCGTATAACATTTTCGGTAGATAGGTCTATCAGTGTTTTAAAATTCAACCAAACCAGTTCAGTTGTTTACGCGTGATTGAATGGGAAACCAACAAGTATACTTACAAGGAAATTTATAATATACATAACATGTAAGTCCGTAGAATATGTGAGAAAAAAACAAAATTTTTACAAAACTCGATTTAATTATTCAACACAGTTGCCTTCGAGGGCGATACGAAGAGTACATATAGAGAACTTTCAACTTTTCGATACCACTTTTATAGTGCGATTTTCTTTCCAGCAAGCATCTCTTGAGATCTGAACACAGGAAAAAGTCGCTGGGGGCTAAATCTGGAGAATATGTTGGGTGGGTAAACATTTCGAAGCTCAATTCATTCAATTTTGTAATCGTTTGTCTGTGAAATGTATACACGTATCGTTTGCAGGTTGGTACTAAATAAAGCTCATATGGACAAAATTCTAGTAACGCCATCTATGTGTCATCCTACGGACTTATTGAATGACCTGTTATACGTATACGTATGTATATGGATTTAAAAAAGAATAAAAAATTTAAAAATAAATATAATTTAGGTATTCTAATAATGCAGAGAAATGTTTAAGGCTTTTCGCTGACATATGTAAAAGGAAAAAATTTTTTTTCGAATTTTTTTACTTGGCGATACATATAGAGCTCATTGATTGAGAGTAGTCCCCTTTATACCACTTAGAATGTCACGGGAGTTATGTATATTAGACTGATCCTTATTTTCCAAAATCGAAATCAAAAATTGAAGATGAACTTTATACCTGGTCCTTATATGGCACAAAATTAATTTTTGCTTAAACATTGTTGAATTGGTTGAACATTGCATCTATAGGTCAAAAGTTCAAACTCAATGCGACATGTGTTAAAATGAAAATATCGATTTCAAATTTTCACAGAATACTTGTTTACTAAAAAGAACAATTTACATTGAAAAATTAAAAAAAAAATTCCTGCCATATAAAGACCAGTCTAATGTATATGATGCATATATTAAGTATAACCTCACTCTTTCCTTTTATGTACATACATACATACATATTTTTAAATATCAAATATTACACGCAGTTTTCAGCTTTTGGTAGGCCCAATATATCACTCGACATTGATTTACGTATATGGTACACTCAATTATTGTAATCGATTTTATGGTATATCTATCAATAGCTTCTAATTTTTGTATAAAAGATTTTTTTTTGCGGAAAATGAATGCAATTTAAGCTGAGTTTTTACTACTTTTAGTGGGGAATCTTTCTGATTTTCACTTTCGGCTCTTTCTCACAGGATGCATTGTGTAAAGATTTCAAATAACGCAATAAATAGATTGTACTATGCACTTTACATGAGATTATCCTTGCACATAAGCAACAAATGGCAGTCTCATTAGACTTCATCATAATCAATCGCCTGTGGATTCATATCGAAGGCAACTCTGTTAATATAATTAGGTTATAAGAGCGTGAGCAATTCATCGCCACTTGCGCCTTTTTATATCAATCGATAACGGTTCTTGTTCCGTTCTGCGCCAAAGCGGATGATTATACGTAGCTATCGGCCAGAAAATACCCATCATCGTACGAAGACAGTGGTACACAAAAACTTTTTCATATCACGAGTGGTAGCGTTTAACGTTTCTCAACCTTAAAATATGAAACGATAATATGTATGATTTCCAAATTGGTCTTAGACGACCAAAAGTTTGAAGAGCTTTCCGCAAGCTATTCTCAATATCGTCGCTAGAACCTCCGTTTGCGGCTACATTACTTCAAAGGTAGTAGAATTGACTGACGTCCACAATTTTGCAATCCCCATGTTATTCCTCTTCCATCGAAGAGGGCTCTCTCAAGTATCGTGTTCAATAGTAGTGGCGACAGAGCAAACCCTTCCCGGACTCCAATTCCCACTTCTATAGGTCCACTTAACAATTTGTCATGTCTAACTTTGCAGGATTCATCGCGATATAAACCCTTAATAAGTTCAATGGGTTTCAGCGGAATTCCCTTACATGCCAGTATATTCTATATCACATCATTCTTTAGTTTGTCATTCTTTAGTTTGTTCTGTAATGGTGTGGAGAGTATTAACATGGTCTATAGTGGAATTTTTTGGTCTAAATCCGGCTAGCTCCTGTCTGTCGGAGATTTTCTTGGAAATGATCTGTGCGATAACCGTCTTAGTCATGCACAGCAGCGTAATACCTCGCCAATTATTAGGGCTTGTAAGATGATGAATATCTGGAGTTTAGTTATTCTTGAGGTTGCTGATGGAGTTCGCGATCTCCTCGAAGGTTGGACATACAGATGTGTTGTACGGGTCCTTCTTTTGCGATTCGCATGCGAATTCATACCGTACAGCTTAACTATTTATTGCCATCAAATTACTATAAATAAAAGTATTTTAACACAAATATTCCTCTCAAGAAATACTCTGCTGTAAACTAATTTTTGTAAGAATAGAAGCAGCTAAATATTTTCTAAATAAAAAAAAATATGCAGCTTTAATTCTTTTTTTACTTCCCGGGATTCCGGAAGAAAACTCCTTGGGAAAACGCCATCAATTCAATTAGGGAAAAGCCCTAAATGTATACAATAAAGAACTCATTATCAAAGTTTTTACTTTCTAAAATAACAACTGATTACTAAGTAAAGTTGTAAGGTATGCTTGGTGTTGCATTAATATCCCACACTTCTGAATACCATTTTTAAATATATTCTTTATTTAACTTTCAATAAAACTCTTGAAATTTTTTTAATAAATGCAATTTTACGTGCTTATCCCAATTTTTTTATGGTACATTTAAGTCATAACCAGACTAAAATTTCTTGGGAAGTACCTCAGAAGATCGATATAAACCAAAATCCTTCCTTTCGCATTTAATTTGATTAAATTTTAGTGGAAATTGTGATCTAATGTTAAATTGCAAGATTAACCATTAGTCACATGCTGTTCAAAAAGCGATTCTAAAACAATAAGTTAAATTAAAATTAGTATTCACTAGCTAAAACCCGGCGTGCAACGCTTTCTTAACTGATCTTACTTACATTTCTTAATTTGTTACTAAACTTTTTTCCCTTAAGGTCCAAATTCACACATTTGAAATAGATAGCCTATAGTTGCATCCAAAACCCCGGTGTTCTTTATTCAATACCCGTCTATCAAATGTTTTCCGCTTTTTGACTGATGTGGATAGATAACGAAGCTTTAATTGTTGTTCTCCACATATTAAAAAGTTCTATATTTAAAATAAACGGAAGATACCACGCCTACTTGTCCAATATAACCCATTTTTTGTATTGGCTATGAAGTCTTTAACCCTTCCCAAGATTTACAAAAACCAATTTTGGATGGAATGTATCATGCCCACTTATCCAACTGCGCCCGCTTTTTACTTGATGGTTTGCGTTTACTATGAATCTACTGAACTTAATCTAAAGACTCTTACTGTTACCAATTTGAAGATATAGACAAATAAATATTTATTTGTATGGGCGTGGCAGAGCCCAGTTGGAAATTTTGTATGCTGAGAGATACACAGAGATGCTGTAAAAATTTAATGAAATTCGATTCGGCGGTTAGCTGTCTATAGACTTCAAACAGACATACATACAAGCACATTTTTATGTATAAGACACTTGCTGCTTAGCATTGTTGTAGATGGATTTTATTACGCTTAAGTTTTTCGTATAGACTCCTCAAATTCTCAGAGCAGGCATACCACACTGCATCTGATGGAGGCAAATATAGATGTCTGGCGACATAGAGTGAAGAACACCATTCCAAAGCTTGCATTCGTGCAACCTACTGTAGTTTAGGATGTAGGCAATGAAAAAATAAGAAAAACTACTTTTTTCAACTAACGTAAGAATTTTCTATCAAAAATTGACTAAAAGATTTTCTAATGAAAAAAAAAGATTTGTCGATGGAAAAACGATTTGCCAATGTTTTGCTAGTTTGCAAACATTTTTTCCTTTATGTTTTAATTGTAACCTATAAATTGTATTAAAATTATAAATTTTCAAATTTTGACTATTTTCATGACAAAATAATAGACTTACTCTATTACTCTAAACAAAAAATGTATACAATGAAACTTTTGAAAAGTTTTTTATAACTGCTCTATACTATTACAGTCCAAATACACATTATACGTATGTATGTGTGTTTATATTTTCAAAGGAACACCTAATGACTTAAATAGCCAAAAGGCAATACTTTATGATCAATACTTGATAATGAACCAACTCCCTATTAGTTCGTTTAATGGATGAATACATGCAACGTCTTAAGGTAAACCGACCTTATGAAATCAACATCCACATATGGTCAAGTGATGATTAACCAAAAGAACCATTGTGAGCATAGGAAATAAGAGAAAAGAAAAGTAAATATTACCAGACACAGACACATACGAGTATGTACATATGTACATAAATGATACTTATATACATATATATGTATATGTACTACACCCATAGTTCTTAAAAACACCGGGCATCAAAATCAACATTATCAACTTTGAGTAGTCGACTTCATCAAAAACATATTAAGTTTCAAATTAAACAACAGGTACACAGAATAAAGGCATAACAAAAAAAAAGTAGTCGAAGAAAAAAAATAAGCATGAAGAGAAAGAATAGTTTTGTTATAAGACAAGAGGATAGAAAAAAGGAATAAATAATGAAACGAATTCGAACAAATACGAAATACATTTGAAGGAATCTCATGAGACTGCCGGGCATGAAAATCAACCACAAATGAAGAAAACAAAAGAATATTCCAGTTAGAACAAGGAACAACAGCAATACCAAAGAAAAAATCAAAAAAAAAAAAGAGAAAATGTAGAAAAAAGTTGCATATACAATCGAGAATAAAGTTGTAGACGTTATCAGAAATGTACTAATTTTTAGTTGCCACATGTTCTTCAAAACAGCCTGAAAGTTTTACTGATATAGCGGTTACTTTATAGTTTTTAGCTTTAATTTTTGGAAGGTTTTTTAAATTATATGTCCCATTTATTTTACAATTGTGATGAAGTAGTGCTTGTCAATTGACGTTGTCAACACTTTTAATAATGCGCTATATTCATCAACAACACTGTACTACACATTAAGATAAATACTTTTTAAGAAAATTGTAATTGTATGTGTAAGACAATGATGGTCTTTAAATGGTCAATATTAAATTTGTTGCAACATATGCAGGTAAGTTACCAACCATCAAGCCAACTAACATCACATCAGATCACATCATATGTGCACGACAATACGATATAAACTATTGTCTATATAAGTATAAATGGACATACAGACATATGTATGTTCATACTTTTGTACAATACCCGACAGGCCATTTCACATGCAAAATGTAAACGAATTGCAGAATAAGCTTATCATAAGAGATTTCCTACAACTTTTTATAAGTACACTTATTATAACTAATTTAAATACAAAAAATGAACAGTCTTCAAATACTATTTAAAAATGCTTCACATGACAATATCCTTTAAAATAATTCTTTCTATACACTTGGTTCAGATAACAATTTAACAAATATGATTGCTTTGACTTATTTTCGCTAGAGTTTTGTAAGGTTTTTTTTGATAAATATTTTTATTTTTAATTTATTTATTTATTTATATATATATATATTTTTTTTTTTTTGACAATGCACGTTGGGACAGCCCGACAAATTTTTGGAATAAGGTCCACTTTCAAAATTGAGAATTGAAGAAAAAATTTTATGGGGTTTAATATCTTATAATTTTCTTAGTTGAACTGCATTTACATTTTTTTTAATTATTTCGTGTATGACGAAGGGCGCACCCTCAAATTACAAACTTCAAATTAAAAAAAGAAAAAAATTACAAGACTTAGTTCTTATTTCACCAACTTTGAATGGTTACAAAATATGAATGCCATCAATTTAATTACTATTTCTTTTATGCTTAGACATATATACATGTCGTTATACTTACGCAAACTTAAACTACATGAATTCAAATAATACGACGGCTGTAGGACTAATTTAAAAAATTTTTTCTTATCGAAAAAAAAAAAATCTAAATTTATTTTTGAAGGCTTGGATCTTTTTCCCGCAATAGTTCGCAAGCGTATTTTTAAATTGGTCATTTAGTACAAAGTATCTAGTTTCCAGCTATAGTAATTTCGTTCTGCCCAACGCTGCCCACCAGAATGCTATTTTTCAAATTTCAAACCAGCTTTATTAAAATATTTGTTTTGTTTTGTTTTATGCAAGTATATAACATGGTGCGACGCTATTTTTCTGATAGGCACTATCGAGTACAATAAAAATCTATGTTTGAAATTTTTAAAACACCTCCTAAATATTGAGAAGCGGATAAAAACCGGTTTTTCGTACAGTTATGAACTTATAAGCTTATAACTTATTCGAATATTATCCAATTTGAACTTTCTCAGCGGAATTGGAAAACAGAGGTCCAGACCTTTTTATTGATATATATTTCGATTAAATAGCCCTGAGGAATATCTGAGTATTTCTCAAGCAATTGGTAGAAGATAATTAAAAATTAATTCAAGAAGAGTTTAAAACAACTGTTAGACTATATATAAATCAGCCAAAGCCTCGTAGTATTTTTTAAGCAGTACAATATTTCAATAAAAAATACCCAGGATAAATGTCGATCTAATAAAAAATATTCATATATACTCGTGTAGAAACGTTCGTAAAAAATTATCAGTGGTATGAGATGTCGCCAACGCTACACAAATTGTTGATTCGCAGTTGGGAAGTAGTTCAAGATTCAAAATTACCTATTGGTACTTTGTCTGAAGAAGCGCAAGAATCTATTAATAAAATATTCAAAAAATTGCGAGAACATAACGCAAGGAAATGTAGTAGGATTAATTATTAAGAAGATATCTTTAACATTCTTCTAATACATTCAGAACCGGAGGTTACGGCAATTCGTTAGACTCCCAAAGCAAAAAAGTGGTTGTGCCTAAGAAAGTAAAATGTTTGTTTCTTTCATAACCTGATGTCGATTTCAACTTAAGGAGTGACGATGATAGTGATGGAACACAAAGTGATAGCGAATAATTACGTAATAATTTATTCTTTAATTGCTAAATATGTGTTGTAACCCTAGAAATATTTTTGATTATTCGCATTAGCTTGACGATTTTAATGAAACATAGTTACGTTTTCTTATTTTATATTTTTTTATATTTTTCATTAAAAAAAGTTTTTTGATTGATTCATAATAAAAAGACCACGATCTTTCTAAAGATACCAATGCCTTGTATCTAAACTCAGCGGTTTAATTGATTTCAAAAATGGTGCAATCCTGCCCACGGTGCAGTGTTCAGAAATGTATGTATGTATGTATGTATATATTTGTCTTTTTTTAATTTGAAAATTTTTTTAGAATTCGTCTCACATCGACCCTGTAGTTCCAACATGTTCTCCGAAGTTCAACGATATTTAGTGAAGCCTTTTTTGCTTTTGTCTAAAAATTTCAATTGGACCGGGATTAGAGCTTTATGCTAGAAAATTATTCGCCCGAATCTGTTGAGACTGATATTCTTTATACTTATTTATATTCCTAATTTACAATTTCGGTAAGAATATTATTAATTAATCTTCTAAGCTTACTGTATATTATATACAGCAATATTTTCGCAAGTGTTCAGGTTTCATTATTAAAAAAATTTTTAGTAAGCCTTTTACAATAGTATTCACAACACTTTTCTAATCTTAAGGCTTTATGTTAGTGAGTTTGTTAGAAGTTATTTCTAAATCGTTTTGGTTTATTGGGTATAATACATGTTTTTGTGTATATTTATATACAACGTTTACTTCGTTAGAAAATAAAAACTAATGTCAAAACGAATTCGTCTATATATATATATATATATATATATATATATATATATATATATATATATATATATATATATATATATATATATATATAAGATTAATAGCAGCTAATTATCGTTTTCGTATATCCTGTTAATAATGTCCGTCTTTCATGTCCATTTACCTTTGACAGTAACGTTCTCATCATCATCTTTTTTGAATACATATGAACTAATGACTCCGCCAGCCCATAAAGCCCACCAAACAGTAATTTCTGTATATGTAATGGTGTTTCGACGAAAGCTTGTTTATTATCCTCCTTCCAAATGTACTAATTCTGCTTAATTACGCTTTCCCTTTAAACACCCTATACATTACCAACAAACGCCAAGACGATAAATTAAACATCAAAATATTAAAGGAGTAAATTTAATTCCAATAAACATTGTTCGAGTTAAGAATTGACAAGCATTTAAGCCCGTATGCCTGCAACTTAATGTCAAGTCAAGAAACATTTGAAAGGCTAAAAAGAAAATCACCACAGGATATACCACCAAAAGCCTCAAATAATTTGTACCTTCCTAAGTGCTCCAAAACTTGTTGCTTGTTGTTGTTGAAAGTGACCTTGGTAAGAAATCAAGGCCATCTACAATAAGAAACTTGCTTTACAGAGTTGGTATTAGTAGTAGAATGGCTAGACAAAAACCTCTAATTAGTAAGAGCAATCAAACCAAAAAACTCAAATTTCCAAAAGATACCAAAATGAGGGTTTTTCCTTTTGGAAAAACCTTATGTTCACCGACGAAAGCAAATTTAACGTATTTTGGTCAGATGGTAAGCCAATAGTATGGAGAGGACAAAATCAGCAATACCGTTTGAATTACTTGAAACCGACATTAAAGTATAGGGGTGGTTCAGTGTTTATCTGGGGATTATTTTCTGCATTAGGTCCAGGGTCTTTGCATTTTATTGACGCTATTATGAATCAAAATGTTTATTTAAACATCATAAAAGAAAACTTGCCAAAGAGTGTGGACAAACTAGCTCTGGATAACGGTTGGTACTTTTACCAAGATAAGCACACGTCATGGAAACACCACCCCAGAGCCCCAATCTCAATAAAAAAGTTCAGCATTAGTCGGTTTCGAGAAAATCTGAGCTAAGAAGGGTTTTATTAGAAGAATGGAAAAAATGCCAGCTGGTTACTGCCAAGAATTGGTCGAATCTATTCCCAAGAGGCTCCAAATGTTTATAAAAAACAAGAGTGTGCACACAAAATATTAATTTTATAACAATAAGTAATTTTCTCAGATATTTATGTAGCTGTCCGAGTTTTGCTTGTGTAAATTTTGTTTAACAAATTGAAGTCTTTTTAATTGATTTGTACTTACAATTCCTGCATTTTAATTTTGTTTTTCATTCTTAATAGTTTAAAATATATAATAGTTTAATATATATATGTATATAATAAAAAATCATACAAAAGATTTCCTTATCCAATAGACTCGAATATGAACTAATACCTTGTGCACCATCTTTTTGTAGCAATTCAATAGGGAAGCAATGTCACAAACTATGATTTCTATTGAACATATTTGATGAATAAATTTACGCTATGGCTTTGAGCAACATTTATAAAATGTATTTTTTCACTGTTCACTAAATTTTTAAAAATATTTAGCTTAACCGACAAACTGTAAAAACAAACCATGTGAACTTAAGCTACTTACTTCGTTAGAAAATAAAAACTAATGTCAAAACGAATTCGTCTATATATATATATATATATATATATATATATATATATATATATATATATATATATATATATATATATATATATATATATATAGACGAATTCGTTTTGACATTAGTTTTTATTTTCTAACGAAGTAAACGTATATATATATATATATATATATATATATATATATATATATATATATATATATATATATATATATATATATCTACATACATATCTGTAAACTATTTTAAGAATTAGTCTCGTTTTTGTTGGTTGCTATATAAGAAATTTTGTTTTTAAAAACATATGATATGTACTGATTTTTTCAAATGTACTGTTTTTTTTTTCTGATATGTACTGATACCTTTGGTTTCAAATCTGGCAACCCTAATCCAATCTCTCCAGCTGATGTGGATAGATAATGATGTGGATAGATAACTGTCTCTACATATACAAAATTTCATATATATGTGAATGGTGGATGCTACGCCTTCTTATCCAATCTTGCCATCTTTTTGACTGGTGTGTATTGCCTACGAAACTTATACTATTTATTACTATTTCGCCGTGGTATTGCCGATATACGGCCACAAATGTTGGAAAAAGTCATCGAAAATTGGACGTCCAGATTGGACTACATCCGCGCCAGCCGTGGCGGTCATATGCCAGAAATCATATTTAAAATGTAATGCCACAAGATTATATTTCGGATAAATAAAATTCATGTCAATCGAATAATCCGTCGTTGTTTTATTGCAACTTAAAGTTCTATACCTCTATAAAAAACACCCCTTATTTCTTTCCTAAAGAGGTTGTGATTTATAAAAACAGTTGCCGAAGTAAAACGATCCGATTTTTAAAAAACGTTGTAAGTGTTACGTTCCGAAGCAGGCTTGTGTGTGCAATGGGAACTTGTCACAATGTAGATATAGAAACTTTTATCGGACTAAGTCCACTGCATATCTTTATTATGAAATCTGCAGGTTAAGTTCTTGACGCGTGGTTGTCATATGAGTATACTGTTGCGTATCCCTGCCCATGAGCTACTATTTGGTAGGAGTAGAATAAAGCCTATAACCTGAAATGCAACTCTAATTGCACTTATTATACAGGTCCTTACACATATAATCGTTTTATCAAAATGAATCTTAAAACTGATTTTAAGCCTTTAAGAAATAATTCGACTTTTCTATTCTAATATTATTTCACACCCACCACTATTCTACATACATAATGATGTACATCCATACAAATGCCAGTGATTTTGTTGAAGTGTCTGTTGCTCACTTAGAAAATTGTTTAATTACCCACAATTATTTATAAACAAATGAAAGGAAGGAAAATCAAATTATTTGTTTATTCTACAATACCGACTCTCATATTTTATGGTGAATTTCTATTTATATGTGAAATTGTATTGAAATAAGAAAAAGTATTTTTTTATGACCACAAACATTTCTGGGCAATAAAAATATTAATAAATTATATTGTAGTTTAATAGTTTCATAATAAAATCAAATTTTATTGGACTCTAAAAAGAGACCACTGAACGAATCATCGAAATAATGAACAAACGATATAAGTGGGTTTAGAAACAATATTTTTAACACATTTTCATTTATTTGTATTTTTCTGGGCCTATAAATTTTTATTAGCTCATTGTCATAAACAATTTGAATTAATTAATCGGATAAACATATTTTTGTATCACTTCAAGTATTTCATTTCAATGTAAATACTAAATAGAATTTTGGATTTTAACGGCAAAACTTTATACTAAAATATTAATCTAAAAAAATATATATAAAATGTATATATAAAGTGATCAGATTAGACCGATAGGAAAACCAATAAATATTAAGTCATGACGGCTAAAGTTATATTTATAGTGTGCATGGAAAAACATTATAATGGTTATTAAAATGTTCGATGTTTCCCTGCAGTTTGCTTGTCGGTGAAGACTTAAATCAAAAATAATAGAGGGGGCTTTATTTGTATTTATATATTTGATGTTCTATACTATGAAACCATAATGGTCTTATAATTATAGCATAAAAGTCGGTACTTGTTAAAAATTCAATTGCACAATGCAACTGATATCCGCGTACTTTGAGTTGCTACAGACTGCAATGTCGCCAAAAATGCAGCAATCTTTTCTGCGGTAACATTGTGACATTTCTGGTCATATCACGAATTCCTCTGTGGAGGTTTTTGAAATCCAAGTAAAGCTCTTGCGAAATTTTCCAGGGAGCGGGCAATATGTTGCCACTGTTCGCCAATATCATCAGAACAAGAAGTACTCTCTTGTAGAAGTTGGGACATTAAGTCAGTGGTTTAACGTGAGTACCTGCCCTAGGACGTTACCTCACGGTGCCAAAGCACGAGTGAATACAATGCGTCCACCAACGCCCCCACCTATGATTAAAATCACCAGTGAGTACCAATTTAAAGCCATGTTATTTGGACATGACCTCACACCTTGGTAAGGTGCCGGAGACTATCTAAACTCCTACCGATCTATGGCTCACGGCACCCGGTTAAAAATGTAACTCCACACCGAGCCAGCATAGCTCTCCCCGCGATTTGGGTTTAAGCCACAGCCACCACGTTGCTCCCACAAAGGGGGCCTCACCATAGTCGGGCAGGAACCGAAATACCTGGGGCTCCCGACACCCGTGGCACCAGAATTAAGCCTCCGGTCAGGCCTCGTAGCATAAATGCTACTACCAGTGTAAGTCCCAAACAACTTCGGACTGGTGACCAAGATGGTAATCACAACAAACAAGAAACACTCAAACAACACAACAATAAACGGAGCCACCCTCACGGGAGAACTCAAAGTGACATCGTGCGCCACGGACACAATACACAAAAAACAAGAACACAACCAGTCAAAAGCAGACCAGTACAAACACACAACACCCAAAACTGCAGCCACAAATCAAGCCGCAAACAGGCCGGGAAACAGCAAACAGCAGACAATCACAGCAAGCAGCATAACACATCAACCGTCAGCACCCCAGCGGGACGCCAAGCTAGAAAAAGGCTAGCCAGGAGACCGCTAAGATGGTGATGCAGGTTCAACCTCCGCTAATAGTGCCGTCCTTCTACGCCTAAACACCTCAAGGGCAAAAACGCCCAGCCTACCATAAGTACGATCGTCCAACAATACCCTACTGAAATCCCACACCCCCCCAGTATGAGTAATACCCATACTATCTAAATCCCTAACGTCATCATAGTCCGGGCACGAAGTCAGTACATGCCTCCAGTCCTCAATTCCCCTCCCATACCGACAATCCGCTGATTCAGTCTGGCCAATTCGATGCAAAAATGCATTAAAAGAGCCAGTATGAACCCCAGTATGAACCCCAGACTCAAGCCAAAGCCAAAGTCAGGGTGTTCCCGTACGAAAGTAACGTCCGGAATAAATCCATAAGTCACCCTTCCCTTGTCGCTGTTCGTCCATCTCGTCTACCACCTATCTACGAGGCACCCCTGCAAAAGGGCCTTATACCTATCTCTCCCAATCTCGAGCTCCGAAACAGAAACCCAATCGTTCGTCTCAAGTGGCAGTCCCTTCTTGACCCTGAAAGCAATGCTACGACGCAGCACTTCCAAGTCAAGTGGCGGTACACCAACAAGGACTTGCAAAGCATCGGTAGAGACCGTCCGACACACCGGAACACATGCTAAGAGTGCAATTCTCTGACACGTGAGAATCTTACTCTGTCCAACAACAGTCATGACCGTCTTATACCACACCGACGCGCCATACGCCGCACAAGCGACGAAAAGCCCGTCGTATATGATACGGACGGCACGCCTGCTGAGTCCCCAATCACTCCTCAATATGCGCCTAACCTTTCCAACGATAGCTGCCAGTTTATGCCTGACATGGGTGAGATGAGCCTGGAAGCTCATACGCTCCCCAACAACTATTCCGAGGTACCTGACCTGAGTCACATAGCGAATGTTGTTGTCACCAATTCTAATGAGTGGAGGTCGCCCGGTTGACAATATGCCCTTAAGCAACATCATCACCGTTTTATCCACTGCGACGTCCACACCAACCCCTACACCCCACTCACAAGCAATGCGAATGGCTGTAGAAGTTGGGACAATCGAGTGGAGTAGGACCAGTATTCTCTTGTGGTCGCAGTTTTGTGACGTCAAACTTCCTCTGTGCAGTAGCCCGTACTCTTCTCGCCACACTTAACCGTGTACACCCACGTTGCCTTATGAACATCTCGATGCGGAAATCGGTATCATTATCAGAAGTTTCGTCGCGGGGACTGAGTTTTCTGACTGTACGGCCAAGATATTTTCCCTGCCAAGTTTACCATTAAAATCGGCCAAAACAATTTTAACATCATTGCTGAGGCAGCAGTCGTATCTCGTTCTAGGCGCTCGTAAAGAACAACATTAGACTGTTCGTTCTTATCCTCCTTCGGAGCGAGGGCACACTTATGGCTGATGTGATACGAATTTTCGCTAGTCCCTTGTTTACCGGTGTTAAACTTGAAACAAATGGATTTCTCTTACTAACAAGAAATCCACATCCGAACTCATGGCTGGTGTCATAAAATGTGTAGTAAATGTCAGCTTTCGGTGCTTTGCTGCCTCCATGCCTGTTTGTGAGTTTTATTAACTTTTATTATTTTATTAACTAAATCCTAACACTGACTTATCAAATGTCAACTTCTTGTTGTTATCTATTTATCATTAAGGTTCCATTTGGTACTATTTCTTAAACCTGCTATAAATTAGATTATTAAAAAAGCCACATTGAGTGTTTTAACGTGAAGCAAAGCGCTACATTTCTCTACCTAAATTAAAATAATAAATCTTTCTTAATCAAATTTAATTTGTCTTAAAATTAAAATACCCATTTCACACAGAAATTCTTGTACCATGCCTTTTCCATCACATTTTTTGAATGTTGGTGATATCGAATCTGTACCTATCGAGTGCAGCCGCCAATTGTAATATACAGAATGCGAACATTTCACACGCAGATACTCAAAGCCCTTAGTGTAGTTTGCGAGAGTCGTCAAAATAAAGGGGAGTAGTTTAACTCTTTTTCTTCTTTTCATTGTAGTCGGTTTTTGTGAACGCGGATTACACGTCCAACGCTTTAACCATTTCTTACGTTCGTTAGACGAATTTTCACCGGACATTCAAAGTAGCCATTTAATACCACAAGGAGATACGTACATATGTGACCAGTTGAGATGAAGATACAAAAACATAAAATACAAAAACTAAAATAGTAGTTATATAAAAAGGAAATAAGCAAGTCACAAAATCGCGAGGATCCTACGTTGAATAGTCAGTATAATCTTGGAAACAATAAGGTTGTATAATGTTGCAATGTAATAAATCACACCAAACAGTCAATCAGTGCTTACTTGAAAACTGCAACTAAATTTCAATTATCATGGATTGGGGCTGTATTTTGAGAAGCTGATGTGAGCAAGTTTATAAAATGCATTTTATTTTCAGTAAAATGGTCACCTTTGCTTATCTTAACACATTCTAAGCAGTCATGCCAGTTTCGGAACACCTAGTTTTTGACAAGTTATAAAAATTTCTTGAGAGTAGTAAATAAGAAAAAAATATGTTTGTTTAGTAGTGAGAAGTGGTTTTATTAAATATAATATTAAATCAAATATTAGATTATTTTTTCTTCATAAAATTATTAAATTATTTTAAAAATATTATGATAATTTACCAATAATATGAAAGTACGAAAATTTAAAATTTTTTCTTGAGGTTTTGGTTTGTCTAATAATGATTTAATTTAAGCAAAAAAAAAATGTAAATCTATTTTAGGGAAATTGAGTATCGTACATTATAGCGAATTCTACAATGTTGAATAGGATGTTTTCTCCAACGGGCTTAGGATAAGTATCTGCAACCATTATCCGGATTATTGTAGTATTTTTAGGCTAAGATATTCGTAGTGTTAATAGCATTTAAGGCTCTATATTCCTGCCAATACTAAATTTTGTTGATAGCCAAGCTGCTCAAGACTGGATTTTTGAACGGCCATTACCTTAACATAGCATAGGGATCATTATTGTAATGAATGAGCAGACGTGTTAGCTATGACGGAATCTGCTTTCGATGTTGGAAATTTCGAAACTATAAAGCTTCCTGAGCTACATAATTTACTTTTACTAGCTGCTCTCCTGATGAATTAGTCGAAACTCCATGCAAAAATTGCAAAACATAGCGTGTTGCATATTGCATGTTGCAGTTTTGTCAGTAACCACATTTCTCTGTATATATCGTGCTTTCTAAAAAATCGAATTAAGCAGTTCAAATTTATTTTTGTTATTCTATTTTTAAACTTACATAATACAACAGCAACATATAACTGTCTGGCACTCTCACATTTGATAAGGCCACACCATAATGTACACCTAATGAGGTGCAATTGGAGTTAATGAATGGAGTTAATGGATTTTCAGATTCCATTCACATGGAATTGAGCTTCATTACTCATAATCAAAAAAAAAAAAAATAAATAAAATAATAATAATAATAATAATAATAATAATAATAATAATAATAATAATAATAATAATAATAATAATAATAATAATAATAATAATAATAATAATAATAATAATAATAATAATAATAATAATAATAATAATAATAATAATAATAATAATAATAATAATAATAATAATAATAATAATAATAATAATAATAATAATAATAATAATAATAATAATAATAATAATAATAATAATAATAATAATAATAATAATAATAATAATAATAATAATAATAATAATAATAATAATAATAATAATAATAATAATAATAATAATAATAATAATAATAATAATAATAATAATAATAATAATAATAATAATAATAATAATAATAATAATAATAATAATAATAATAATAATAATAATAATAATAATAATAATAATAATAATAATAATAATAATAATAATAATAATAATAATAATAATAATAATAATAATAATAATAATAATAATAATAATAATAATAATAATAATAATAATAATAATAATAATAATAATAATAATAATAATAATAATAATAATAATAATAATAATAATAATAATAATAATAATAATAATAATAATAATAATAATAATAATAATAATAATAATAATAATAATAATAATAATAATAATAATAATAATAATAATAATAATAATAATAATAATAATAATAATAATAATAATAATAATAATAATAATAATAATAATAATAATAATAATAATAATAATAATAATAATAATAATAATAATAATAATAATAATAATATATAATAATAATAATAATAATAATAATAATAATAATAATAATAATAATAATAATAATAATAATAATAATAATAATAATAATAATAATAATAATAATAATAATAATAATAATAATAATAATAATAATAATAATAATAATAATAATAATAATAATAATAATAATAATAATAATAATAATAATAATAATAATAATAATAATAATAATAATAATAATAATAATAATAATAATAATAATAATAATAATAATAATAATAATAATAATAATAATAATAATAATAATAATAATAATAATAATAATAATAATAATAATAATAATAATAATAATAATAATAATAATAATAATAATAATAATAATAATAATAATAATAATAATAATAATAATAATAATAATAATAATAATAATAATAATAATAATAATAATAATAATAATAATAATAATAATAATAATAATAATAATAATAATAATAATAATAATAATAATAATAATAATAATAATAATAATAATAATAATAATAATAATAATAATAATAATAATAATAATAATAATAATAATAATAATAATAATAATAATAATAATAATAATAATAATAATAATAATAATAATAATAATAATAATAATAATAATAATAATAATAATAATAATAATAATAATAATAATAATAATAATAATAATAATAATAATAATAATAATAATAATAATAATAATAATAATAATAATAATAATAATAATAATAATAATAATAATAATAATAATAATAATAATAATAATAATAATAATAATAATAATAATAATAATAATAATAATAATAATAATAATAATAATAATAATAATAATAATAATAATAATAATAATAATAATAATAATAATAATAATAATAATAATAATAATAATAATAATAATAATAATAATAATAATAATAATAATAATAATAATAATAATAATAATAATAATAATAATAATAATAATAATAATAATAATAATAATAATAATAATAATAATAATAATAATAATAATAATAATAATAATAATAATAATAATAATAATAATAATAATAATAATAATAATAATAATAATAATAATAATAATAATAATAATAATAATAATAATAATAATAATAATAATAATAATAATAATAATAATAATAATAATAATAATAATAATAATAATAATAATAATAATAATAATAATAATAATAATAATAATAATAATAATAATAATAATAATAATAATAATAATAATAATAATAATAATAATAATAATAATAATAATAATAATAATAATAATAATAATAATAATAATAATAATAATAATAATAATAATAATAATAATAATAATAATAATAATAATAATAATAATAATAATAATAATAATAATAATAATAATAATAATAATAATAATAATAATAATAATAATAATAATAATAATAATAATAATAATAATAATAATAATAATAATAATAATAATAATAATAATAATAATAATAATAATAATAATAATAATAATAATAATAATAATAATAATAATAATAATAATAATAATAATAATAATAATAATAATAATAATAATAATAATAATAATAATAATAATAATAATAATAATAATAATAATAATAATAATAATAATAATAATAATAATAATAATAATAATAATAATAATAATAATAATAATAATAATAATAATAATAATAATAATAATAATAATAATAATAATAATAATAATAATAATAATAATAATAATAATAATAATAATAATAATAATAATAATAATAATAATAATAATAATAATAATAATAATAATAATAATAATAATAATAATAATAATAATAATAATAATAATAATAATAATAATAATAATAATAATAATAATAATAATAATAATAATAATAATAATAATAATAATAATAATAATAATAATAATAATAATAATAATAATAATAATAATAATAATAATAATAATAATAATAATAATAATAATAATAATAATAATAATAATAATAATAATAATAATAATAATAATAATAATAATAATAATAATAATAATAATAATAATAATAATAATAATAATAATAATAATAATAATAATAATAATAATAATAATAATAATAATAATAATAATAATAATAATAATAATAATAATAATAATAATAATAATAATAATAATAATAATAATAATAATAATAATAATAATAATAATAATAATAATAATAATAATAATAATAATAATAATAATAATAATAATAATAATAATAATAATAATAATAATAATAATAATAATAATAATAATAATAATAATAATAATAATAATAATAATAATAATAATAATAATAATAATAATAATAATAATAATAATAATAATAATAATAATAATAATAATAATAATAATAATAATAATAATAATAATAATAATAATAATAATAATAATAATAATAATAATTGATTGTTTAAATAATAAAGTTCTATTGTTCTGGTTCTTTGTTCAGTTGTGAATCTCTTCATTATTTATAGTATATGTAATCTGAAAAAAGGAAAAAATATATAAACGAAAAAGTTATTAAATTCTTAAACCCCATGGTGAAAATTGGCCTACCCCGTGCATTGTAATACTTATTCAAATAGAATTTATGGCGGAGAATAAATACAGATGAAATATACCACGTTAGAGGACGAAAAGGACAATGACTACATTCGCGCTATTGTAAAGACACAATAAAGCATGGAAGCAGAGATGTAATAGTATGAACCTGCTTCTCAGTGATTTCAGTTGGCCTCTTTATTGAACTATAAACAAAAATGGACCGTTATGTTTAAAGAAACATTTTAGACAACGACATGCTTCCCTTTGCTGAATGAGAAGTGGCTATTGGCGTGTGTTTCAGCACGGCAACGACCCAAAACACATGTCGAACTTGGCGAAAGAACGATTGATGGATTAGCCATTTCAAACCCTAGACTTGAGTCCTATTAAGAACTTTTTCGGTATCTTGAAGCGCGAAGTTGGATCACGTCGTTTTAAAAGTAAGCAGAAGCTGATGAAGATCTTAAAATTAGAGTGGCAATTATAACTAACAACAATTTTGTGAGATTCTAATTAAATGGCAAAAAATAAATAAATATGGAAATCTTATTTTTTTTATTATAAAATTATAAAAAGGTGTAATTAAAAATGTCTGGCAGTACTGAAAAAAGCAAAATTATAGAATCATGGTGTGAGATATTTGTCCTTCTATACTGCCAAATTCAGTTACAAATTTGACCAAAAATGAAATACTTTTTTACATTTGAAGCCAGCTTTATTCCACTAAATGTGTGCCGTTTTAATTGATAATCTTTTCCATTTTTGGACGTAAAGCCATTATTCCATCAGTGTAGAACTTCTGAGTTTTTTGAGCGAAAAACGTATTCAATTAGGAGAGTTCTGGAGAAGTTGAAATAAATGACATACTGAAGATGCCAGTTCCGGGCTCTATGATGGATGCATAAAAACTTTCTAGCCAAGCTTAGTTTCTGCCTGATCATCTGACGTTGTCATGATAGAACAAAATATCTTTTCTTTTTATCTATTCCGGCCGTTTTAGTTAAATTGCTTGCTTTAATCTTGTTAGAAATTCATAATGACAAATTCCCTTCCAATCTCATCAGACACATAGCATTACCTTTCTTGGTGTCAATCATGGCTTTGCCACCGTCTGCGAAGCTTCACCTTACTTCATCCATGATCTCTTTCTTACATTATTGTCGTAGGTGATCCACTCTTTATCGCCTGTAATCATTGGTTTCCGAAATTGGTTGATTTCGTTCTGTTTTAGCAGTGAATAGCAAATGGAAATTTAGTCCATTAAGTTTTTCATTGTTAATTTATGTGACTCAAAATTATCGAACTTATGTGCAGCTTTCTTAAAATGATTGCTAACTGTTTGGTGATGAAGCAGCATTGTCCATGCTGCTTATATGCTGGTTTTTCAAATTTTTTCCATGATTTCATTGACTTTTTTGTGATTGGTCGACCAGAACGTGGTGCATATTTAACATTAAAATTGTCAAATCGGAAACGTGCAAACCATTGCGCTGCTGATTTTCTAATTAGAACATCTCCGTAAACTTTATAAATTTTTTCAGCAGCTTGCGATACATTCTTACTTCTTCTATATACATATAAAAAAAAAGTGAAATCTACCTACAATTTGTAACCGACCTTTTTCCAACACTCAATTTAATTTTAAATTTTACTCTTTGAAACTAAAAACAAATAACAGCTGTTTAAAAAGCACACTGAAAAAACATACATATTTAGGTAAAAATGAATTATTGTCATATATTTATATATGAAAAACAGCAACAAAATATTTATGACAGTCTTCATATTTTACAGAATCCGACCAATAGGACTAGACAGAACACTTTGTGAATTGGTTATATTTATTAGTAATATACGAGTCCTTAAATGATTGATAGGAAAAGTTGCTTAAGTTTTGAACAGTACTGTATATTCAAAAGATGTGAAATGCTTCTGGATAGAACCCAGACTTAACTCCTCTTTCACGAAAAAAACCATTGTTTGCCTCTCTGTGCCATAAAACTTAATATAATAAAGAAACAGTCTTTTGCCCCTAGAGAAAATTTTTAAATGTTGAGTTGATCGACTTTAGCGGTACAAGTGCGATATCGAAACTAATTGCATAACTCTCGAACGAGTTTTACAATTTGAATATCTTGGCTGTTAAGTACAAGAGCTTTTGAAATGCGATAAGGAAATTAATATTCGCATAGAAATGACTAGAACCTCATTCTGTAAATTCAAAAAATTTGTTACAAGTCAATAAGTCATTAGACTTACGAAAATAAAAATGCCTAAAAAGCAAACACACATCAGCGACTTTATAACGGTATTGCAGGATTGGGGAATATTTGGCAATTATGTGCCACCCTGTCAATGCCGTACTTATTTGCGTTATCTAGCAGCACTACCAATTCGACCATCTTTGTGTTAGATTTGAATTAACGGACATGAAATAGAGGATATGGGAAATTTCCGGAGCTTCCCAAACTATAGCCAGCTAGGTATATAAAGAGGCTGCTTTACCTATACGTTAGTTAGTTATCGTTTTGCTACCATAAACTAAAGTCGTGCTTAAGCGGAAATAAAATTGTTGTATAAGCGAATATTAAGCTGTTGTATTAAGATAAACTGTACAAAAGTTATAGTGTAGTAAATAAAAAACTGTAAACAACAACAAAGTGGTGTTCATTTTATTTTAACGCAACTTAAACGAACTCAAACATTTTAAAAATATTAAAACGTAACAATATCAATCTTAGAATAAGATTTATGAAATGTTATATATGGACAATATTTCTCTAAGGAGTCGAAACATGGACATTAAAAGCTGCAAACATGAACAAACCAGAAGCTTTCGAAATGTGGTGTTATCGTTGGACATTAGAAGTACCATGAACTGATCGTGTAAACAACAATGAAGTATTGACCAGGCGAAATTCTAACAATTACAAAAAGCCGTAAAGTTGGGTAAATTATTAGGGCTGATAAATACGAATTGTTTCAACTTTTTGTACAAGGAAGAATAGAAAGGAAACGAGGTTTCGGAAGGAAGCAATTATCATGGCTGAGGGATATCGGAAATTGGACTGGTACACAATACGAGAAATAGAGATGTTTTTCTACAATTAATTAGCATTTAAAATAATTTATTATATAGGTAACATATAAACTTGTTACGTTTTTCACGTAATCGCTTAATTTCAGAATGGAGTATGTAGTAAGAGAGAAAGAAGAACAATAATTCTAATTTTATTACTTCTAAAATGTTTGAAGACATATTTTTGTTACCTTTACCTGTTAAAGCTAATTATATAAGTCAACTAAAATTTATTTATAAGGGTTAACAAAAATTTATGAAAGCCGTCATTTGCAGCACCATTTTCAATCAGTTTTAATAATGTTAATAATATTAAAAGAATCCATGAGGTAAACCAGTTGATTTGAGCTCATTAATAATTCATAACGAAATAAAACTGTAAATTAAAAACACCTGTCCCATCGATTTACCAAGACAGCAGGCTAATTTAACCATCCAATCGTACAGCCTACAACTGACTGACAAACCAACATAAACTCGATTTTAACAAACTTACAACTCTACAGCAGCCATACTGTTACCTAAACATTTGCGAATAAATGGAAAAAGCAAGCAACAGCCTGATGATGAATAACCTTCAAAGGATCAATATTACTTTCTTACCTTAAACGGATGGTAACAACATCACAACCACCATCATCATCACTAGCAATAGCTTTTCGTAACTTTCTTGTATCTTGTAGATATTTTTAGTAGTGAGTATCTATGTGTTTGGATTTGTTTGAATATTCCTGCTGGTGTTCTGTTCATTCTTCTATGTTGTCTTCCTCATTTGAATGATGGTTCGTTATTAACACTAAAGACATGACCATAATTAGTATTCATAAAGTAGCCACTGTTTGTTGTATTAACGCAAAACAATGATTAAAACCATCGTTGTTACTACCATCAGTAGCTATTCATTCCATTAAGACAGCGGACAGACAATCTAAAAAAAAACCAACCGTCTGCGCTACTCTCACCTTTGCAAAGGTATTTGATATCAGCTCTGAGTCAATGTAGTGCCAACAGTGGTCTCACTAAAGGAACAAGCAACAAGACACACATAGAGGAAAAAACGAACGAGCGTGGGTAAAGATAGTGATAAAAATATTTGTAAATTTACTCGTATAGGCGCCAAATCAAAAGGTCGTAAAAACACATAAAATTTAAAGTTTAAAAGTAAAAAGAGAGGGAGAGACAAAGACAAATAATAATAATTTTGAATACGATCCTGATACGTGCCACTAACAAATTATGCAAAACACGTTACACGCACAGAATATGACTGCATTGTGTAGATGGGTTGCTTCTTTTTTCAAAAGTGGTATGTATTGGGGATTTAATTATTGGATAAAGATAAAATGATGAGGTCAAAATATTTTTAATAACATAAACATAAAAAAATGGTTGCATTTGTAATTAAAATAGAAAAAACAAATATCACAGACAATACGAGCAACAACAACAGAAAGTCTATCAGTACTAAGTCTAAAGTTACTATTGACAAAATGAGCAATAAAATGCTGTTATTGTAACTCCGCATATCAATTAATATTTTTATTTATTTGAATTGGAGTATAATTACAAATTATATGACTATTATAAATAGAAAACTAAGACCATATTACACGCGTGGTAGCAAGAGAGTCTCTGGTGGTCTCTGGTGGTCTCTCGCGAACTGACAGACTAACACACTATATAAGGTGTGCTTCAAAATGATAAGGTCACTTTAGTATTTGCTCAATACATCCAAACTATAAAACTATATACGGTCACCGTATTAAAAAAAACTCTACGTTAAAATAAATGAATAATAAGCCGTGCTTTTTAATTTTCCATAATTTTCCCTGCTTTTGAGAAAATTTTGCACAGCACACAAAGATCGTCCCAGTTTGTTCGCCATTCCACGCATACTCAATCCCTGCTCATGAAGTTCAACAATTTGTCCTTGTTCATAAGGTGACAAAGGGGTCCCGCGACCCATACCGCGCAGATATTATTTAAATTATTAATTATTACAAAAAAAAAAAAAATAAATAAATAACAATTGTGATACCTTCTAAATAGATTAATTGCTTATTAATATTATCATTTATCATTTTGACGCATTGAATTTTGCACTTATTTACATAAATTTAAATAAACATAATATAATGGTACATCTCTAAAAGCGAAACCGACTTATTATTCACTTAGTTGAACATAGAATTTTTTTTAATAAGGTAACCATACGTAACATTTTATAGTTTGTATGAATTGAGCAAATACTAAAGTGACCTTATCATTTTGAAGGACACTCTATATAGTGTGTTAGTCTGTTTTCATCCACTTTTTCCAAGTATAGATGCGTTTTTGAGCACTATAAAATACTAACCGTACTATTGATGAATTAAGTAAGGAATTAAAGTAAGTTATGAATAAGATGAGACTTACGGCTTAGAAGTCAGTTAGAAATTGACAGAGTTATTAAGATTTTTCGTAATGCAACTCATGAAAAAAATGAAATCCTTTTTATTTACGTTTTTGTGAATAGAGTGTTAATATAAAAACAAGCAAAAATTTTAGTCTAAGTTTTCTTAAAGCTTTATATTTGCCACCACGTCGCTGTGTAATATCAGTTGCTTCAGTCATAATTTATTGTCGTTTTATTACAAATTAAGGACCGGAGAAATCTTAAAAAAGATCCTGTACTTTTTTTAGGTAAAAATGTACATTTTTAATGAAATACGAATGGGTTCAGGTTCATTGTCAATAAAAGTTTTGAACCCATTAACCCATTAACAATGGTTAAACAGGTACGGGTTCAGAAGTGTTTAATAAAAAAAAATATAGAAAAAAAACATTGAATCAATCATCACACAAAATAGAGTAAAAAAGGAAATCTCCAAAAAATTTACAAGTGAAAAGGAGAGAAAATTTTATAAATTCTTCGAATGTAAATGTCACCAATCGTTTGGCTGGCCGTGGAAATAGGTATTACCAATCAAATAACCGTTAATTATAAAATGAAGCCAAAATTACTTTAAAAAATAAATAAAATCCATACTAATAAGACAGTAGTATTCTTTAAATTTTGCACCCGAGCCTCAACTTTTTATTTTGATTAACCCGAACCAGAACCTGACCCCATTTTTCCATGATTTCTGTCCCTGATACATAGTATTTTTAAAAATGGCTACCTATGGTGGTTAATTATTCCTATTTTTTTGTCCACGTACACGTCACTTTTTGCT